>JACEFZ010028331.1:0-247500 GCA_014155875.1 Cepaea nemoralis
CCCCCAAGCTTGGATATGGTATTTCTGGAGATGTACATTCTCTAGACAATGACAGTTATGTCCTACTAGCACAGTGGTTCTCAACCGGTAGGGAAATTCCCCCCCCCCCCCCCCCCCAGGGGGAATTTTGGAGTTTCCAGGGGGGGAATGAAGATTATTTCAAGATTGCGTTATTACAAGAACCGATTACTTGGTCTTGTTTTTTCCTTCATACTTTACGGTTCTGTATGTCTCACCCTTCTAAAATTCATTTTATAAAGTAAGTAGACCCACAAATCACGCTTTATGTGGACGTCTAGACTTGTTTTAGTGTGTGCTATTAAATTTAGCTTCAATTATTACGTATAATGTGTAGGGGGAAAGTTTTAGGGAGGAAATACGAAAGGGGGGGGGGGGGTGGAATGACATTCTAAAAATATGGTGAAGGGGGGCACAGGCCAAAAAGGTTGAGAACCACTGTACTAGCAGAATGAAGAAGTAAGCAGATCAAAGTAGTCATACAAACACCAAACAGTAATTCTCAAAAAGGTCAATAATTAATTTCACATCATGTGGTCAGCATGCTTGCCTGCTGACCTTGTGGTCATAAGTTCGAATCTCCATGGATGGAGGTGGATTTTAAGTTGACCCGGGTTTAAAATGGACCCGGAGCAATCCTGGGAAGTAAAGGCTTAGTGGGACATTGATTACACCACCCAGTGACTGCTGATTGGTCTATTTAAAAATATGCGGCTAGCACAGTATACCCAATATGCTTCAAGACACAGCAAAAGGTACTTGTTTTTTTGTTTAAAAAAAAAAACATCCAGTCATTGCCTTCAATGTGTTTATTAGTCATCTATTCTATGGTACCAGATGGTGTAGACATGTCGTGGGGTTTTTTTTTTTTTTCGGGGTTACATAATACTCTTATGATGTAGAACCAAGGAGCTATCCAACTATGGTGACTGTGACAGGTTGGCCCACCTCTCAGATCGTTTTGTTACTAGATGGAGATAGCCCTCAGTAAACCCCTCTATGTATCCTGTATTAATTTTTATTTTTATCTATATTTTCAAATATTAGATAAAATCGTCTTTGGTTAGTGTATTTATATACATAAAACTATAGAGAGAGTTAAATACTATTTCTTCTTATAGTTAGAAGTAGATGTAGGGTAGAGTTCGTTTACAAGCCAAGAAATCCAGTCAGACTGAATTTTATATTCAGATTTGGCTGTGAAAAATAATTTGGCCACAGGAAGGGAACTCTCCTGGATGAGAAGTTAACTTCCGGTAGCACCCTAACATCTGCCATTTTTTCTAGCAACCTGGAAGGAGCAGGAGCTACTATCACTTCAATTGGCTAAAATTGAACACCTGTCTGTGTTTAAACATATTTTATTGCTGGCTCTTGTTAAGCCGCAAAACCCTCGAAAAACATAGAAAAGCCAATGATAGTCTCCACTCCCGATAGGCCAGTCAAAATCTAGTTGCAGGGTGAGTTAATAATAATTTTGTTAAATATTTTTCTGTGTCAAATGCCGGCAAAATCTAAAGGCCATGCCGATCGATAATAGATAACATTAATTAAAACTAGTGTTAGTTAACTAATATTAGAATTAGGACCATGTTTGTGTGCCATGTGGCTTGCCGACAAGGGTAAAACGCAAAGCTCGTCACATGTGGCATTAGAAACATAGATAAATTACATTACGTGATTCTCGAAATTAGGTATCCACCTGCGGAAGGACACCTGAGTTAGTCAGTAGACGATTAGAGTTAAGATAAATTAATTATGTGCTTAACTTCGGAACTAGCGTATTTCTCTAGATAAAATACTTATTAGTTGAAGGAATTAGTTCAGAGAGTGAATAGTTACAATTAATTATTCTTTATTAATCTCTTATCTTGCCCATAGTCAGATTACTACCATGTGGTCCAATATGGCCCACTTAACAACGTTCAAACCTTGGGGGAATTCTCCAACCCTAATATTGTTCTTGTATATGGTGAAAGTAATCTTAAACCTAGCTAAGAAATCTTCTAGATAATTAATTATGTTTTAATTAATATAAGGAAGACTTGCTAGTAGTACAACTCATAACTCTTTCAGTGAACGTGGGTGTTTCATGGATTTAATGGTTTCACTCGTGTACATTGTGGCGTTATAGTTGTTGTGTGTGATTTCATTGCACTCTAGGTAATTCATTATGTGATGTTAATTCATCGTGTGGAGTGTAGTTTGTGTGTTTCCATAGTTGGAAAATGATGTGTGGTGTTTCATCGATTTAATGGTTTGTTAATGTATATGTGACGTCGGAGTTGTGGCGTCTGAGTTTCATTCCATTGAAGTCATCCTATATGTACTGTTAAGTCATTATGTGAATTGTGGTTCATGTTTCCCATGATTAATCATGACTTAGAATATATATTTGGAATGTGGTCTTTGAAGTAGAGCATTGTGGTTGTACATGTTTGATCTAAATGTCAGCAGAGAGAATAGGATATCATTTGTGTGCTGTTTCCATTAGATCAGTGTGCTGTTGTAGATTTCAGATAAGGAATCAAATGTGTAAATTGAGATTGTGAACAATGTGAACAAATTGAGATAATACATGCTATTGAAATTTATGAGACAAGCATGCCATACAGGACAATGACCTGGCCAAAAGAATTTACAATTCTGTCTTGAAGGATTATGTCACTCCTTCTCACTGTCATTCACAGAGCATGCACCCTGATCAACTGTAGCCGTAGTCACGACTGGTGATTGAGCTACGAACCACTCACTTGATGCAGCAGAGAGTGGAGTCCATACCACGATCCAGTCAGCACTGACAGCTACCATCCAGGAGGCTAAGGATTATCAGATGAGTGGCTACCCACCCGTTTGCCACTGCACAGCAATCCTAATTTGTCCACTATTGGCTAGAAGTCTATGATTACGGCCTCTAGCTGAACATCTTGTAGAAAGTTCAGAGATCTGCGTATCTCTTATGTGTCAGTGAGTTCCCAGTGGGGCTCACGTAGTGTTCTTTAGTATTAAACGTTATATGATCTTTGTACTTTTAACAACTGCGTCTGTCATTATAGGATTAGCATTAGCATCATCATATTGTGTGACGAGTGAAAGGATTACATCTATACGTATCATTCTGTCTTATCTCCTGTTGTGTGAGAATACATTAGGCAGTGGGGGCTCATTATTCTTCCAGGCACGTTAGCAGGAATAACTTGACATACTGTCTTCTTGTGTTAGTACAGTTAGTCGTCATAACTTTCCGCCTGGCACTGTTTAGAAGTAGTGATCCATTCTGGGACATTGATAATCATTCTTCTAGAATTGCGAGCCATTTGATCACTTCTTCAGCAGTGGTTAGATTCTCTATTAGTAGAAGTCTATTTAGTATCTACTTTGATCTAATTCCATCCTAGTAGTATACGTTACGCGACACTGGTGGCTCGGTCCGGGCATGACAATCCTATAGATTGTTGGGTTCAGTCGAGTATCCAACTTCATAGATATTTCTAACTTTCAGTCACTAAATAGAGATAGTTACTAATCATACTAGTTAATATATATATATATATATACTTATAACATAGGATTAACATAAGAATAGATATAAGTTAACATAAGTTAGGGCAAAGGTGAATTGCTGGCAAACGGGTAAGTGTTGTGTCAATGTGGTACATTTTTTATGCTTGTCATTGAAGATATTTGTGAATCTTTGCGACAAACACATTCTTGATTAAGTGAGTGAGTTATCCAGGTGTATCAACAGATATCATCTTAGTACATAGCTAACATGTCTTCCGAAAAGCCACCTACTAAGGAGGAACTGCGAGAACAAGGAACATTGTTAGGTTATGAGGGTGTAGAGTTGAACAAATATGTAATAGAAGAAGGAAGAGAGTGGCGCCGAGAACAAAGGGACATCATCAAGGATAGAGAGAAGGAAGAACGAGAGGAAAGAATTAAATTACAAATCCAGATGGCGGAAATTGAATCCAGAGAGAAGATGCGACAAGCTGAATTGGACAACCAGTTGAAACAAGCGAAATTGGACAACCAGTTGAAACAAGCTGAATTGGACAACCAGTTGAAGCAAGCAGAACTGGACAAGGAGTTGAAATTAGCTGAGCAGTTAAGACAGCACGAGTTGGAACTGAGGAGATTGGAACTACAAAATCCTGAGGCCTCCAGATTTAGCAGTGCCAGCTCTCCAACTGACAGTCAAGACATTTCCTCAGGACCACATAGTGCTCCAGGATCAATGAGTTTTCCACTGGCCCACTTCGACCCGAAGGAGGATCAGATGGATGAATATCTTGACAAATTTGTGTTAATGTGTGAAGCCTACAATCTGCCTAAGGATAAATTTAATATTAAACTATCCCAAGCACTTCGCGGTCCGGAGTATGACGTGTTTGCAAAGCTCCCTCCAGGTCTTGAGAAGGACTTTGTTACACTCAAAAATGCTCTCTTGAAACGATATCAGTTAACTTCCAGTGCCTACAGGTTGAAGTTCCGTACAGCCAAACGGTCACAAGGAGAATCATTTCATCAGTTCGCCTCACGGTTACACACTTATTTTAACAAGTGGGTAGAACTGAGTGATTTGGATGCTACTTATGACGGGCTGGAGGAACTAATACTTGTTGAGCAATTTAAAGATGTTCTTCCAAAACAGCTACAAACCTTTATTGCAGAGAATGGTGGTGCTCGGCTAGAGGAGGTTATCTCACTAGCCGAACGATATTTAACTGCCCATGGCGAAGTAGCTGCCACTAAATCTTGTAATTCTTCTACTGCTCAAAATACTCCTGCAACACAGAATAAGGGTTTTCAGCAGAACAACTCTTACGGTAAGGACACCAGAGGGCACACTGGGGGCCCGCACACAAAATCCTGGTTCACAACAAAAAGCACCAGCAACCAATAGTGGATGGGGTAAACCTTACTGCAAGAACTGCAAAAGTAATGATCACCACACGAGCGTGTGCAGAAATAATCCCCCTACCCAGTATGCTGCGTGTATGATTACGGGGGCAAGTACCCAACAGAGCATATGTTCTAGTAATGGAACTAGGCCACCCACAGTTGAAACTATTCTGGTTAACGCTAGTCCAGTACTATGTCTCTATGACAGTGGACTCCAGTGTGATGCAATAATAGCTAAGCAGTTAGTGAAACCATCACAGTTAACAAAGCAAAACAGTTTTAGTTAAAGGGGCTACCAGGAGCTCTCCAACTATAATAGCTAAGATAGCCAAAGTACATGTGACATCTAAGTATGTCACTGGACTCATTTCAGCTGCAGTGATCGATGATCCGGTATATCCTTTCATGCTTGGTCGTAAGTATGTATATTTAGGAGAACCATCATCACCAATGATAATGGCAGCAGTGGAGACCCGGAGTCAGGTTGCACAGTCACATGAACCTCTACTCTCAATCAACCCTCTATCTCGGGAGATTAGGGCTGCACAAAATGAATGTCCGACTTTAGCATCTTGTTTTGGCAAACGGCCAAAAGGTAGAAATCCTCCAGCAGCTGGAAATTTCTATTTAAAGGACAAGTTGTTGTACCATAGGGCAGGAACTATGGGTACCGAACACGGGCAACTTGTCGTGCCGAAACAATATCGTAATCAGATATTGCATATGGGACATACCATATCCTTCAGTGGACATATGACTGTAGGAGTTACTACCCAGCGTATTTCTTGTCATTATTTTTGGCCGGGAATGACTGCTGACATACGAAGATACGTCCAGTCTTGTCCGGAGTGTCAACATGGCTCCCCCAAGCAGTGGTCTACTCCTGTTTCCATAGGGGAAGGGTTAGTTTTGAACACTCCTTTTGAGCGAGTAGCTATAGACATTATTGGTCCACTGCCCACTTCTAAGAAGAAAAATACTTATATTTTAACTGTAGTAGATACAGGTACAATGTGGGCTGAAGCTACTGTACTGCCCTCCATCAATGCAACTAGGGTAACAGAGGCTCTCCTAGAAATATTTACCAGAGTAGGATTCCCTATTCTTATGGTAAGTGATAGTGGGTCATCATTGAATGAGAAGTTAAGGGGAGAAATCTCCGACATCTTCAGGATGCACCATGTCAACACAGGTTTTAGTCTCACAGAGAATAAGCGACTTGTGGTCAAATATACAGGGACCCTCAAATCGATCGTGAACAAGTTAGTCCAGGAGAAACCCGATAGTTGGGGACACGTACTTATCAGCAGCAATGTTTGCCTATCGAGAAGTACCACATGTCGCCACCGGTCTTCCACCTGCTACACTATTGTTCGGACGACCAATTAAAGGACCGCTGGAGGCTCTTTTGAGAACCTGGACTGATGAAGGAACAGATGAGAGTGTCGTCAAGTCTTCACAGTATGTAGAGGAACTGAAACAGAAACTGCACACAGGATGGAAATTAGCTAACTCCACTCTCCGTCGTGCCAGAAAGAAACAGGCTTCCTTCTATAATAAACCTATTAGAAACCAGTCTCTAGAGGTAGGAGATAAAGTGCTAGTCTTATTAACCAAAGGGGATAATCAGTTAGAAATTGCTTGGCAAGGACCATTCACCATTAAAGAGAAGGTGTCCAGCAACAAGTACTCTGTTTCTATTCGCGGGAAAACTACAGTCTTCCACGTGAATCTACTCAAAAGACATTTTGAGAACAACACGAACCCACCAGTTCATATTATGACTCTGGCTGTGGTTGATAAGGGATCCAAAGGGGATCAATCCAGATGGGAAGACAACCCCGACAGATGCGAGGAAGATGACGCGGCTGAACACGATCCCAACTTAGAGACGTCTAAAGGGAAAGTAAGGACGATGCGCATGAAGTATATGGATCAAGACCCAGGGGGTCGAAGGAGAGATGCTGGAATGGTAGGACCTTTATCAGTGACAGACGAAGGACACCCCGACCAACGAAAGCAAAGTTTCCAGAGAAGATTTCCATGGAAGCGACATCAAGGGAGGAGGTTTCTTAGAAGGTGTCTTAGAAACGAAGAGTCTGAGAATTTTGAATAGACATTGTGCTATTGATGAAGAGGGGGACCTGTCCAAATGACCCATAAACGTCAGAGTAAGGGCTGACAAAACTATATGAGAGTTCGGGCTGGAGAAAAAGTTGCTTCTCCAACTTTTTTTGAACGATGGGCATTTGTGACAGGTTGGCCCACCTCTCAGATCGTTTTGTTACTAGATGGAGATAGCCCTCAGTAAACCCCTCTATGTATCCTGTATTAATTTTTATTTTTATCTATATTTTCAAATATTAGATAAAATCGTCTTTGGTTAGTGTATTTATATACATAAAACTATAGAGAGAGTTAAATACTATTTCTTCTTATAGTTAGAAGTAGATGTAGGGTAGAGTTCGTTTACAAGCCAAGAAATCCAGTCAGACTGAATTTTATATTCAGATTTGGCTGTGAAAAATAATTTGGCCACAGGAAGGGAACTCTCCTGGATGAGAAGTTACTTCCGGTAGCACCCTAACATCTGCCATTTTTTCTAGCAACCTGGAAGGAGCAGGAGCTACTATCACGTCAATTGGCTAAAATTGAACACCTGTCTGTGTTTAAACATATTTTATTGCTGGCTCTTGTTAAGCCGCAAAACCCTCGAAAACATAGAAAAGCCAATGATAGTCTCCACTCCCGATAGGCCAGTCAAAATCTAGTTGCAGGGTGAGTTAATAATAATTTTGTTAAATATTTTTCTGTGTCAAAATGCCGGCAAAATCTAAAGGCCATGCCGATCGATAATAGATAACATTAATTAAAACTAGTGTTAGTTAACTAATATTAGAATTAGGACCATGTTTGTGTGCCATGTGGCTTGCCGACAAGGGTAAAACGCAAAGCTCGTCACATGTGGCATTAGAAACATAGATAAATTACATTACGTGATTCTCGAAATTAGGTATCCACCTGCGGAACGACACCTGAGTTAGTCAGTAGACGATTAGAGTTAAGATAAATTAATTATGTGCTTAACTTTGGAACTAGCGTATTTCTCTAGATAAAATACTTATTAGTTGAAGGAATTAGTTCAGAGAGTGAATAGTTACAATTAATTATTCTTTATTAATCTCTTATCTTGCCCATAGTCAGATTACTACCATGTGGTCCAAAATGGCCCACTTAACAACGTTCAAACCTTGGGGGAATTCTCCAACCCTAATATTGTTCTTGTATATGGTGAAAGTAATCTTAAACCTAGCTAAGAAATCTTCTAGATAATTAATTATGTTTTAATTAATATAAGGAAGACTTGCTAGTAGTACAACTCATAACTCTTTCAGTGAACGTGGGGTGTTTCATGGATTTAATGGTTCACTCGTGTACATTGTGGCGTTATAGTTGTTGTGTGTGATTTCATTGCACTCTAGGTAATTCATTATGTGATGTTAATTCATCGTGTGGAGTGTAGTTTGTGTGTTTCCATACTTGGAAAATGATGTGTGGTGTTTCATCGATTTAATGGTTTGTTAATGTATATGTGACGTCGGAGTTGTGGCGTCTGAGTTTCATTCCATTGAAGTCATCCTATATGTACTGTTAAGTCATTATGTGAATTGTGGTTCATGTTTCCATGATTAATCATGACTTAGAATATATATTTGGAATGTGGTCTTTGAAGTAGAGCATTGTGGTTGTACATGTTTGATCTAAATGTCAGCAGAGAGAATAGGATATCATTTGTGTGCTGTTTCCATTAGATCAGTGTGCTGTTGTAGATTTCAGATAAGGAATCAAAATGTGTAAATTGAGATTGTGAACAATGTGAACAAATTGAGATAATACATGCTATTGAAATTTATGAGACAAGCATGCCATACAGGACAATGACCTGGCCAAAAGAATTTACAATTCTGTCTTGAAGGATTATTCACTCCTTCTCACTGTCATTCACAGAGCATGCACCCTGATCAACTGTAGCCGTAGTCACGACCGGTGATTGAGCTACGAACCACTCACTTGATGCAGCAGAGAGTGGAGTCCATACCACGATCCAGTCAGCACTGACAGCTACCATCCAGGAGGCTAAGGATTATCAGATGAGTGGCTACCCACCCGTTTGCCACTGCACAGCAATCCTAATTTGTCCACTATTGGCTAGAAGTCTATGATTACGGCCTCTAGCTGAACATCTTGTAGAAAGTTCAGAGATCTGCGTATCTCTTATGTGTCAGTGAGTTCCCAGTGGGGCTCACGTAGTGTTCTTTAGTATTAAACGTTATATGATCTTTGTACTTTTAACAACTGCGTCTGTCATTATAGGATTAGCATTAGCATCATCATATTGTGTGACGAGTGAAAGGATTACATCTATACGTATCATTCTGTCTTATCTCCTGTTGTGTGAGAATACATTAGGCAGTGGGGGCTCATTATTCTTCCAGGCACGTTAGCAGGAATAACTTGACATACTGTCTTCTTGTGTTAGTACAGTTAGTCGTCATAACTTTCCGCCTGGCACTGTTTAGAAGTAGTGATCCATTCTGGGACATTGATAATCATTCTTCTAGAATTGCGAGCCATTTGATCACATCTTCAGCAGTGGTTAGATTCTCTATTAGTAGAAGTCTATTTAGTATCTACTTTGATCTAATTCCATCCTAGTAGTATACGCTACGCGACAGTGACATCTCCGCTGAAAGATTAAGGATGCAAAATATGCCAAGAAGCAAGAAAAAAGGCAGAAAAACTAAAATAGATTCTGCACAGAAAACTTGTAGTAAACAAGTGTGGGAAAATTTGTTAAGACATCAATTAAATGGTTTAAAACTGCTGTTGCGCTCATGTGTTTTATGTGAAAAGGGGGTAAGTGTTATTCACTGTTAACTTCCATCAACATTCCCTCTGTTTAATATATGGAGCCTTTGAGATAAGCATTACTCAATTTTTTTTCATTCTGCTTATTATGTCTTAATGTTGATTGCATGTGTCAGGTCTTAGTCAGATATGACTGAGCTACCATATGACAGTAGATGGTACTACCTGCTTTCTGTGAGCGTCGAATGTTGGGCGGCACTCACCAAACCTGACACCAGGCATTGTGCCAACGACTTCGGGTGGAAGAGTGCAATTGGGAGAGTACAAGGCTTATCCTGGTGCGAGGAAATGCAACCTAAAGACAAAATGTCATGGCAGGGCAGACCAGGCCCTAAGCCTTGGTTGGCTGCTGGTCTAGGATCGAAGCTCCGACAGGCGGACAGTTAGAGCATTGCTTTGCTGATCTGGCAGCTTCTGCACTTGTCTTGTTCCAGATGTATTGGTGTACCTTTCCACTGGAGTGAACTAGGCAGGCTGACAGCGGGATCATGCTGCATGTGCAACACATGGTCTCTATAATTTAGCCCAGGCTTTGTGCTATGGAGAGGTATAACTATATCCCTGGTCTTCAATCAAAGCGAGAGGTAGCAGTTATGGGTTATAAGTCCTTGTCAATTGGCATAGACATGGGGCGTCACGGGTTGCCTCTGACGGTGTGAGACACCTTCTTGTGTCACTGATCAGCTACCGCCCGCCTCAAGCTTGGCAGCCCCCTGCCAATTGGGTGCTGATCTGCCACAGTCTGCCTGCTTCAATGGGTGCTTGGGGCTAGGACAAAATCTGAAACGCAGGCTGTAAAACCAATGCACCAAGTGCTACTAAATAGAAAAATAGAAACTTCAAGCTTTGGCTTGCAACCTGGAATGTAAGAATCACGTGTCCAGGATTTTCCACTGACCTGACGAATATTGACAATGTGAGAAAAACGGCTGTGATTGATGCCGAACTCAATCGTCTTAACATTGATATTGCTGGCCTGCAGGAGACTCGCCTCACTGAGGAAGGGTCACTCAGGGAAAACAATTACGCCTTTTTTTGGAAAGGTAGAGGGCAGGCAGACAAAGGCAACATGGTGTGGGCTTTGCAGAGTAGAATTCGTTACTGGGAATGATTGAAATTCCAGCTGGAGGTAATGAAAGACTATTATCCCTGTGCTTAGCAACATCTTGTGGTTTTGCCACCATTATCACTGCATATGCACCGACACTCACTTCCTCAAATGATGTGAAGGATTTGTTCTATGAGGAGTTAGACTCTGTGATCAAGGCAGTTCCAAAATCCGACCACATCTATATGCTCTGTGATTTCAATGCTCATGTGGACAAGGACTCGAGTTCATGGCCAGTGTGCCTTGGAAAATATACACTGGTCGAATGAATGAAAATAGGCAAAGGCTGCTGGAACATTGCACCAGAAATGACCTATGTATTACAAACTCCTTTTTTTTAAAACAAAAGAGCTGCATAAGGTCACATGGAAACATCCAAGATCCGGCCACTGGCATCAGCTGGACTTCATCATCACACGGAGACAACATCTGAACCAAAAATTAACTCAAAGTTACCACAGTGCTGACTATGATGCGGATCATTCTTTGGTTGTTGCAAGAGTTAGATTGAGACCAAAGAGAATCTACACAACTAAACACAAATCTAGCCCCAGGATTAATGTTATTAACACCCACGATCCTGATAAGTGCTCTGAGTTTCAACAGCAACTTGAAGATGCTTTCACTGATACATCAGGAAATTGTACAGAAAGTGAAAAGTGGGGTAAACTTAAACAAACTCGTTATAAAACAGCGGTAGGGGTTTACAGCACTGTGGATCATAAGAGGCAGAACTGGTTTGCGGCAAACTGCCAGACACTGCAGCTAGTGGATGATGCCCTCAATGCCATAGAGGCTCTGCCAACTCCTGACTGCTTGGACACACTTCCCACCATAACAGAAGTTAAGTGTGCTATAAATGAACTTGCATCTGGCAAACTCCAGGTAAGGATGGGATTTAAACAGAGGTTATCGGGAGTGGGCAGGACTCACTCACTCTACAGATCCACCAGCTAATAGAGCTATGCTGGTGAGAAGGACAAGTCCCACAAGTTTTCAAAGATTCAAGCATATAGGGGTAACTCACTTCTGTGTATTGTTGGGAAAGTATTTGCCAGAATTGTTCTGTGTAGATTTCAAGTCCTGAGAGATCAAGTCTACCCCGAATCACAGTGTGGCTTCCGACAGAACCAGTCTACCACTGATATGATATTCTCATTGCGACAAATGCAAGAAAAATGCTGTGAACAGAATCAACCACTGTTTATCGCCTTCATTGACTTCACAAAGGCATTTGGTCGGGTCTGTTCAAGGCACTAAACAAGATTGGCTGCCCACCGACTCTTCTGTCCATTGTGGAATCGTTCCACACAGGCATGAAGGGTATAATCAAGTTTGATGGTGCAACTTCTGAAGAGTTTGAAATCAAGAGTGGAGTTAAGCAAAGTTGTGTACTAGCTCCCACTCTCTTTGGAATATACTTGTCACTTCTACTGAAATATGCCTTTCGTGATCAGGATGGTGGTATATACATTCACTCATGCTCAGATGGCGGCCTCTACAATGCTCAGAGATTAAAGGCCAAGACCAAAATTAAGAGGGTACTGATCAGAGAGTTGCTTTTTACAGATGATGCTGCAATTACGGCCGACTCTGAGAAAGAATTACGTCTATCTGCATTCTCCAATGCTTGTTCTGAATTTGGTTTAACAATTAGCAAAAAGAAGACGCAGATTGTGTTACTAGGTGCACATGGGGTACCATCAATCTTTATCGATGACGCCGAACTGGAGATAGTGGACCATTTCACATATCTAGGATCAGAGGTAAATAGCAAATTATCCCTAGGTCAGGAAATCAACATCAGGATTGGTAAGGCAGCAACAACAATGAACAGGTTAACAAAAAGAGTCTGGGAGAACAGGTAGCTTACTGCCAAAACAAAAGTACCTGTCTATCAAGCCTGTGTCCTTAGTACTCTTCTTTATGGCAGTGAAGCCTGGTCAACTTACACCAAGAGAAACGTTTAAACAGCTTTCATATGTGGTGTAATTTCCATGGCTTGCTGATCAATGCATGTCACCAAAACATTATGTTTTCTGTAATTTCTTTTGTAAAGCTGCCCTACCCTACAATTTGTTTTTCTGTTGTTTAAAATGAAATTCCAGAAGGACGTCTTACCTCCATTCTCTCCAGCTGCAGAACTAGAGAGTTCTTCTCTGTACTCAAAGCTTCCAGCACCGTTTGCTTCTGTATAAGGCTTTCTGTGAGAGAGCGCAGTCTGGACTCAAGTTCACTTTCTGTGCTGCTGCTCATGCTCTTGGTCATCAGCTACCAACAATTATAGCATCACAATTACAAACAGCAATCAATATAATTTAAATAAGCTAACATTTACAGTCTGGATATTCACAGTAAATTTATGAGAACAGTAAAGAGCATAAATGAAAACCTTACATGTTTTGCTTTGTTATTATGCACGAGGCTTTCTGGTCACTGCAGGATCTGTTTGGTTGGAAGTCTACCAGTCCACCCCTTAGTTGTTTGTCAATGGTACCTCTTCATCTCTCCAGAATGATGGTGCTTAATATTTGTCCCAGAAACTGACAATAATATTGTCTCCTCTATAATTTCCATATACTTGCAGGTCTCTGTTCTTTGACAGCTTCACTACATATCTTTCTCTCTAGTTTGCTGGTATTTCTTCAGTCTGCCAGACTCTGCTAAATGATCTGTATAGTAATTTAGTTAAGTGTTTATGTTAACTTTAATAGCTTCCGCTGGATATCATCTGGACCAGCAACTTTCCCAACCTTCAGGAGCTTGATAAGCTTTTCTAATTTCTTCTTGAGATAGTTTCTCACAGTTGATAGTCAGTTTCACTTCTTCAGGCTGGATATCTGGGAGGGATCTTTTGGGACACTTTCAGTACTATGATCTAATATACCCTTGCTGCTGTTTATTTTGAATACTACTATCTACTATACTCTACTTAAATTACTACTACCTACTATACTTTCTTCTTTAATTACTACAATCTACTATACTCTCTTCTTCAAGTACTATTATCTACTATAGTGTCTACTTTAATTACTATCTACAATACTTGCTACTCACAGAACACTACACTCTACCGGATTCTCTACTTTCAGTACTGCTTTCTATAATACTCTCTTCCATATGAGGGGAAAAATATGATAAAAGCTCGACTGCCAGTAATATATTAATTATCCAACACATCTTGAGTAAATGTTGGTCTCAACAATGAAAAGTAAAATATGTGGGAAATAACACCTTTAGCTACAAATATACACAGTTGAAGTACCTGATTTCTTAGTTTGTCAATTTCTGACTCTCTGTCATTGATTCTTGTCTGAAATGCTGCTTTCTGCTTATGAAGTTCTTCCAGGGTGTATTGAAGCTCCTTGAGAATGAATGAATGAATGAATGAATGAATGAAAGAATGAATGAATGAAAGAACAAAATTACCCAACCATTGATCTTGAGTGTACACACTGTATGATAACATAACCTGTTTGTGGGTGTTGGAACCTTATCACATGTACCAATTACTTGCACACAACTTATTAGTATAAATATAATTTTAATCAATGTTTACAAATAATGATATATACAAATAATGAAAACCTTAAAAGTGTGATAGAAATTACAATAACCACACCATTGTCTTGTAACCTGTCAATATTGTTGTTAAGGACGTCAAGAGTGTTAAGCATGTGACATCACGATGCTGAAGAACACAGTGATGTCATAAGGACAGTTTAAAGATGGCCGTCCACTTCTGACATGCACCAAAGAGGATGAGCGTTCTGTTATCCGTTTTTTGATCAGTGAAGGGATGAAACCTATAGAAATTCATCGGTGAATGAAGGTCCAGTATGGTGATGCATGCCTGTCTGTCCAGCAAGTGTATGAGTGAAGTAGGAATTTTCAAAATGGCATGACTTCACGGACAGACTACTCATGACCGGTTCAAGCACACCGAGTAGTGACCCCAGACAATTATTTTGATACAAGAATCCAAGCACTTTATCGGCGCTGGAGGACTTGCATTGAACAAAGTGGAGACTACCTCGAAAAATTATATATTTATTCTTTACTTCTTTAGAATATATTCACACACAACAACAAAAAAACATATTTCAGGTTTTCATTTGAAACCCCCTCGTACTATTGGAGTTTGCCCATTTTTACAGTTATTAAAAGCCTTTTGTTATTGGTGCCCATAAGGGAAGCAAAGAATGGTAACCTGCTATGCTTGTCCTAAGAGACAACTAAGCAGAGTTGGTGTGAGACTGTCTATCCTCATCTTATATAAAACTTGAGCTGTAAAATCCTAACCAACCATGGTACAAGTCTACAAAGGGACTTGTCATGAGTTAAGTTGAGGGACCAGGCTCAACTATAAGATGTAAGTGTGTATTTGTGTGTTACTGAGTGGGTGCATAACTGTGAGAGTTTGTGTACATGATGTAAGTGTATGCAGTTATGTACATTTGTGTTCATGCATGTGCGTCTCTGTGGCCTGGCTACCTGCTTGACTCATAATATAGTAATATGCATTGTTTATGTTCGCAACTTTCATTTGATAATTTTTCTTCCTATGTGAATAAAACATGCACAATAGATAAATTATGTACAAAAGATGAGTGATTGGAAGGGCTGAATGTAAGATGGGCCTGCATGGCATGCCCAATTTGTGACCCTTTGAAAATAAAGTTAGTTTGATGACAGGCAGAAGAAAAAAGAATAAGACTTTTTATGGCATCAATACTGTCTGATAAAATCCTGCACACTAACATTTGAGACATGATCTTTGTGTTATTCTAAGAATTTGTCTGAAGCATAACATTGCCATTGCTTAAAGTTTCTTTACCAGCTGTTTGTTCTACTCACAAATAGTTTACAACCTGCATAAAACGAGAAATTTTACAAATAAACAGTAACTGCTTCGACAATTTAACAAAAGAGCTGACTGACCTGTTTCTGTTTGAAAAGCTCAAGTTCAGCATCGTCTTTCTTTCTCTTTTCCTCCCTGAGAGTATCCTCCAACGACCTGATTGTCTCCTGAGCAGTGTCACTTTCGTTCTGCAGCTGTGTCTCCACATCCTGCCAGGAATATTTACATCTTAATACCACAACACCGCAACTGCAGTGAGATTTTGCTGTTCTAAATATGATATTGCTTTGGACTTTCAAAATAACAGCAGCAATGTTTATAAACATGTGTATACAAGACATTATCTGCCATCATCATCATTAAGTGCCCTGCCAGCTGGCATAGGCGTTCATGTCTCTCCACATATCTCGGTCTTTGGGATCAACTCTGCTGATGATATTCTTCCTTGCCACCGTCTCAATCCCTCCAGCGTCATTTCTCTTGGACGGCCTCTGTCAATGTACATGATCTGTTCATCAGGTAAATAAGTAATGTAAAGGACCCCTTTAACATGCCTTGACACATAGTAAGTCTTAGGTCCTAGCCCTACATTTCTAAAGAGCAACTGGCAACCGAGGTGTGATGTGGTCAACATCACGCCAGCTGCTTTTACTTCCCAAGACAATTCCGGGTGCCCCTTTTTGGCAGGGTCAATCTGCAAGGTCATGGTCAATTGTATACATCTGTCTCAATGCATATTTGAATCCATGGCCACTGGGTTGGCATGTAAGTATGCTAGTGGCTACGATTGTTTAATTATTCACTGGAAGTTAGTATCCTTCAGCGTGCTAGTGGCTGCACTACCACAACTCGCATTTGTTTAATTATTCACTGGAAGTTAGTATCCTTCAGCGTGCTAGTGGCTGCACTACCACAACTCGCATTTGTTTAATTATTCACTGGAAGTTAGTATCCTTCAGCGTGCTAGTGGCTGCACTACCACAACTCGCATTTGTTTAATTATTCACTGGAAGTTAGTATCCTTCAGCGTGCTAGTGGCTGCACTACCACAACTCGCATTTGTTTAATTATTCACTGGAAGTTAGTATCCTTCAGCGTGCTAGTGGCTGCACTACCACAACTCGCATTTGTTTAATTATTCACTGGAAGTTAGTATCCTTCAGCGTGCTAGTGGCTGCACTACCACAACTCGCATTTGTTTAATTATTCACTGGAAGTTAGTATCCTTCAGCGTGCTAGTGGCTGCACTACCACAACTCGCATTTGTTTAATTATTCACTGGAAGTTAGTATCCTTCAGCGTGCTAGTGGCTGCACTACCACAACTCGCATTTGTTTAATTATTCACTGGAAGTTAGTATCCTTCAACAATCTGCTTGCATGTTAGCATCACTCATTCATCAAGTGCCTTGCCAGCTGGTCTAGGCGTTCATGTCTCTCCACAGATCTCTGTCCTTGGTGTTCTGGATCAACTCTGCTGATGATATTTTCTCCGTGCCGCCGTCTTGGTCTTTCCAGTATCATTTATCTTGGTCATCCCCTGCTCTCTTCCCCTTGATCTTTCCAGTTGTCACAATGTTCTCCAATGCCTGCCTTCTCATCACATGAACAAAGAAAGTTATTTGTCTCATTCTTATTTAGCATCATTGCTAAAATATCATGCATAGCTACTACTTTCTTGAAAGTAAAAATTTGCAACATTGTTTAGAGCAAAATTAAGAATCTGAATTCTGATACTACAAACTTCTAGCACTTAAAAAAAATTTCTAAAGGAATGCAAACAAATCAATTTATAATAAATATATGGAGGAATAAAAGCTTAAGTAATGTGCTATTGAAAAGAACGCAATGTGATTAGTTGTCATCAATATTTTCAATATGATGAATTTTTAACTGGAAAAGCACATAAGCATAGCACACAGTACCCAAAGGAGGTTACTTATTGACTGCAATTCCTTGTGTTCTAGTCTCCATAATTTTAATACCAATGTAAATACACAAAATTGTTTTCTAAAATTAAAATTTCCTGGAGCTAGAACTGATTAGATTGGAATAGAACTAACAATATCACTTTAGCAACAAAACAACACATAACTTACAGAAGTAACATTTTCTCCTCAGCAGTAACTTACCTGCAGTTCAACTCGCAGGTTCTCTATCGTGATTTTCATCTGCTGCAGCTCTTCTCTGATCATGTCTCTCTCCTGCCTCAGTGAGTCATACTCTAGCATAGATACACTTCCAACATCCCCTAATGGGCTTGATCCATCTTTCATGCTGGATATCAGCTTTTCTTTTGACTTGAATGAAAAGATTAAAAAAGGGGGTAAGTATTTTGACTTGAATGAAAAGATAAAAAAAAAGGGTAGGTCTTTTGACTTGAATGAAAAGATCAAACAAAAGGTAGGAAAAACTATGATTACATTTAGAAGAAAAAAACAACAAAATAGGACTCCTTTCCATGCCCTGAGGCATACTGGGTATATGGTGCTAGTCCCATGTTTCTTTCACTGCCTGCAACACCATTCTCTCCAGGACATGATGATCTATCTGTTCTTTAGCACTATACACACGATTCAACAATGCCCTGACCACATTTGCCTTATCAATAACCCACCCAGTGGTGCAAACCAAGCCAATCTATCTGCCTGTATTGTTTCCCACCACACCAGCATTTCCTGGGGAAAAGATCCAACAGACGCTTCCTATGTTTGATTGTTGAATTGAAGTCTGCTTCTCTGAACTGTCTTCACATTTATTAGCATACTCTGTGACCCTATTATAATCACATGATGTGTGTTTGTCTCTCCTCTAGCCAGCAGTTAGCCGCTGTGACTGCCTTCAACTCCATTTTAAGAGATGTTGTGGTATCATATATCAGACTCTGTTGAGCCAAACACCATCCATCAACCTTCATCATAAAACCTCCAGGAAATGGGTTGCTTCTTTCACTTCTTAGCACAGGGTCATCCGTGCAGATGATTACATCACCTGGGCATGAACTGTCGTGAATCAATTGTTTCACCTACACTCAACGCATCCTGCCAGCCAATCTTCTTTGAATAGATCATGATTACTCTGAAAGTAACATCTAAATAGAATCTGATGGTTATTTCAGTGATGATATATGCAGATCAGATTATAAACAAGCTGGATCTATTTTGGTTCCTGAACCCATTACTTCTGTGTAAAGGGAGAATTTCATGTCTGAAAGTGTAAAAGGAGCATTAATTATCAAGTAAATTTGATGGAAGTGAGTATCCCACAAAATTTGTTCTGATTACGGAGCACTTTCAGTAAGGATGGGCAATGACAAATCATAAATATTAAAAGTATGGCTAAGAAAGAAAATGTGGCAAAAACTATAATAATACTAGTTATCTTAGATGATCAGATGATAGGTGATGTTTCTAGGCTTAAGATACATTCATATCATATACAATTTTAAAACTGAACAAAGCAAAACTTTTGCCTTTATCTGTGTCTTCTTTTCTCCATTTTATCAAGCTTCTCAGTCATATTTTGTGCTTCTAATCATATTACTGTAAAAGCTAGGCAGCAGCAAACCCTTTTATTGATACTATTGTCTATCAGCCATGTTGTCTTTTGCAAATGTTTAAAGACCCCTTAAATGGGTATCAGAGGTACCCCCAAGGTAAACTGACCACACTGTTCTAATGAACAGAAGTCACATGTAAAAGAACATTTTACCCCCAACCATCTGTACCCCTTGAGGCATATTAGGTACATGGTGCTAGCCCCATACTGTAATAATCAACAGTACTTGAGGGGACATGTGATCAATATCACACTTAACCAAGACATTTCCTGGCACCATAGTTTAGGCTGGCTCAGCCTGAGAGGTCAGGTCAATTTGTAAAAATCTGCCTTGATGCAAATTCAAAACATTGTGCTGCTCTCATTCAACTGAATAACATCCCATATTTTAACACCATAAATCAGATAATGATTTACTTTATTCATACTATTTGAATAACGAAGACACAAACAATAGATTGCACGATTTATTGCCTGGCATATTTCGCTGCATCTCGTCAGGTACATACTGCAGAAATCACACAACTTACGTGAATTAATTAGATAAATCCTTCAAACTGAAATATACACATGTTCGCACAGTAATGTTGATTGTCTACCACAGTAATTTTAAACTGACTAACATGTCTTTCTGCTTACACAAGGACGGCTTACGAAGGTTGATAAGTATAGCTTCAGCAAACTTTAACAATCAACTACTTTGTGTGTTGAACAACACACGGAAGGCACTGTCTCTTTCAACCACGTGACCACTCTCGAGCACGTGTCTCCCGACCGATGAAGCCAGACTTTTCCGGTGTGTCGGCCTGCCTAGGCTACCATCTTCTGTGTGTAGTATCTTGTCCAACCAATTCAGAATATGTTCCGAAACCCTGCAATGTAACTGTCGCTCAGTTCTGCCTATGTAGATGGCCTCGCATCTGCATGTAAATTGGTAAATACAATTTGATTTGGCGTACAAAGCTACAGGTTCTTTTACTGCTGGGACTGGGATCGGTGTGTTTCTGTACCTGATGACTAGAGCTGCAGCACAGAATGTTCGCTCGACTGCATCTCGTCAGGTACATACTGCAGAAATCACACAACTTACGTGAATTAATTAGATAAATCCTTCAAACTGAAATATACACATGTTCGCACAGTAATGTCGATTGTCTACCACAGTAATTTTAAACTGACTAACATGTCTTTCTGCTTACACAAGGACGGCTTACGAAGGTTGATAAGTATAGCTTCAGCAAACTTTAACAATCAACTACTTTGTGTGTTGAACAACACACGGAAGGCACTGTCTCTTTCAACCACGTGACCACTCTCGAGCACGTGTCTCCCGACCGATGAAGCCAGACTTTTCCGGTGTGTCGGCCTGCCTAGGCTACCATCTTCTGTGTGTAGTATCTTGTCCAACCAATTCGGAATATGTTCCGAAACCCTGCAATGTAACTGTCGCTCAGTTCTGCCTATGTAGATGGCCTCGCATCTGCATGTAAATTGGTAAATACAATTTGATTTGGCGTACAAAGCTACAGGTTCTTTTACTGCTGGGACTGGGATCGGTGTGTTTCTGTACCTGATGACTAGAGCTGCAGCACAGAATGTTCGCTCGACTGCTGTGGTGAGCCGGTCCCGCAGACGTTGCATTACGTCATCTCTTTGCGGTACACCGATCTTTGAATTGTGCCATCTGCTCTATGTCTCATTAGGATATCTAGAAACGGCAACGCTTCGTTGTGTTCGTGTTCCATAGATAAAGAGATGTTTATATGTCTCGTTCATTGTGGCCTGGAACGACGTTGCTTGTAGCTCGTCTGTGGTGATAATTAGTATATCGTCCACGTAACGACGGTAAAAGGCCAAGTTATTGATTTCTGAGGATCTCTTTTCTTCTAAGTGTGCCATGAAGATGTCCGCTAGAATAGGTCCAAGTGGGCTCCCCATGGCCACTCCGTCAATTTGGCGATATGACTTGTTAGAAAGTTGAATTGTATGTTGGCAGTACATAATTTTAATAGCCTCTCTAGAATAGCTGATGGTATGCCTAGTTTTAGTTGTTTGTCTCTAATGCGTTCGCTTATTATATTCACGGTCTCATCTAATGGAACGTTGGTCAATAAAGAGGCAATATCCATGCATGCCATGTGTTTGTTGTTTATGTCCATAGTATCCAATAATTCCACCAGTTCGAATGTATCCCTGAGTGTTCTTGGATCGAAGGACCGTCGTACTGGCCTTAAAATTTCAGCTAGCCATCTCGCCATTCGGTGTTGTGCCGAGTTAACCATGGAAAGGATCGGTCTTAGTGGGATGCCAGGCTTGTGAAGCTTGGGTAGACCGTACATCTGAGGTATTTGGGAGCCACGCGGTGTGAGCGTTTTTGCAGTGGCCTCACTGATGAGTCCTGCATTCACAAGTGACTGGATTTCTTTCCTCATTTTTGCATCCAGGTCCTCCGACTTGTTGACTGTTTGCTCTACTCTGAATTTAGATGCGTCTGATAATATATCATCAATTTTTCTCTGGTAGTCTGATATGTCCATCAGTACTGCACCAGTCCCTTTGTCAGGTTTTAATATTACAAGGGTTTTGTTGGCCTTTAACGCTTTTAAGGCAGTAAGGTGTTCGTTGGTCAGCGGACATGTTCCGAATTGGTTGGACAAGATACTACACACAGAAGATGGTAGCCTAGGCAGGCCGACACACCGGAAAAGTCTGGCTTCATCAGTCAGGAGACACGTGCTCGAGAGTGGTCACGTGGTTGAAAGAGACAGTGCCTTCCGTGTGTTGTTCAACACACAAAGTAGTCGATTGTTAAAGTTTGCTGAAGCTATACTTATCAACCTTCGTAAGCCGTCCTTGTGTAAGCAGAAAGACATGTTAGTCAGTTTAAAATTACCGTGGTAGACAATCGACATTACTGTGCGAACATGTGTATATTTCAGTTTGAAGGATTTATCTAATTAATTCACGTAAGTTGTGTGATTTCTGCAGTATGTACCTGACGAGATGCAGCGAAATATGCCAGGCAATAAATCGTGCAATCTATTGTTTGTGTCTTCGTTATTCAAATTCATCATGGGAAAACATTGTTTTGTATTCATACTATGAAAACAAAAACTGAAATAAAAACCTGTAAGATACGAGCCGCCTTCTCTTTATATTCAGACAGCTCCCTCCTGGCAGAGTCTGCACTTGATTTAGCTGCCCGAAGCTGACCTGTCAGTTCAGCAAGCTTGACTGCACAAACAAAAGACATCAAGGTTTAAATTATTATCAGTGTTATGTTTGTACAGTGCAAACCGCTTAAGGCGATCTCGGATGCAGCAAATTTCTGCTATGAAAAACAATATTTTATTGTACGTTGTAAATGCATTTCTGTAAACTTGAACTCTTATAAGAGGAATTTCTGATAAGAAGAACTATTTTTTGGGTCCCAGGTGAGTTTGCCTTATCAGGTCTGCACTGTATTCTACTCAACATTACTGTGACATCCATGTTGTCAATGAATGGCCTATGCCTTCATAAGACTGGTAATGGGTTGCTATGAGCATTTAACACAACACTCACCATTACTATGACATTCATACTGTCAATGAATGACCTATGCCTACATGAGACTGGCAATGGGCTGCTACAAGCAGATAACTCGACACTCAACATAATATGACATTCATACTGTCAATGAATGACCTATGCCTACATGAGACAAGCGATGGGTTGCTACAATATTACTCAATATTACACTCAAAATCAATGAATGACCTATGTCTCCATAAGACTGGTAATGGGATGTTATGAGCAGATATGGATAAAAAAAACAATAATTCATGATGACTGATCCATAAAACAAAATAAATGTACAGATATTGATTATTGCTCACAAAAAAGAGACAAGGAAGGATATAATGAAGATATTGTCCTTGGTTCTTCTGCCATGTCTAAAACCTGTCTGTGCATCTTGTAACTCATATTCTAACTCCCCACTATTTTGTATCCACTTTGATAGCGGTAGAGGGGCTTGCGTGTCCAATGACTTCAAGATCTATGCTGACGGTAGGGCAGCTACTGGTAGGGTCTCCCATATCAGTTAAGGGGTAGGGATCAGAGGAAGCAATTCACAAACCTGCTGCCTTGTAGGTAGACTTAGGACAGCCAAAGGCTCATGAAAGCAAACACAAAAAAAACTATTGTTGAAGTCGGATGCATTGAGCCACAGGCTTGACAAAACAGTGCAACACAATTCACCTTATGATGTCATGTTCTAACTACCTTTCAATACTCAATACTCTTCATGTTGATAGACAAGATGATTTTGCTAGAATGACTTAGTATGATAGATGACATTCAATTAAAATTTCCAGAACTTTGGGAGAGGGATATGACTGATCTCTTCCATGCCGTGAGCCCAATAGCACTGTTCCAGATTTCACACATCGTGCATGATAGATATGGATGTTGGCTTCACCTCCTGCCAAGATGAGCTCAGTTAGTATATCATCAAGCCTGGCTTGTATATCACAGCCTGGTGACTTCCCTTTCTTCAAGACTTTGCACTGCTGATTGTATTTCCTCTAATAAAGTTCTGATTTATTCTTTCTGCTTTACGATACATTATCTGAGGTTGTTTGTCCTATTTTCATACATTTCTCCTTAACGAACAAATTACTGCACAGTCAATCAGAATTAAATATTAGACCTGACAGGACATATGCACAAACCAATTATAATGTATCCTAATGTGAAGACTTACATGTAAAGTAACTATAATTTTCTTTTGAGATGTTACATATGGAGTAGTTAGGAGTCTCCATGACAAAGTATTATGCTGCTTGTCTCGCGCTATGAATGTTGTGGGTTCGATTCTGGACTACATCGTTCAGTTCACAAGTGCAATTTTCTAGGAGACTGGTAGGGGTTATCGCTGGAGCTACGGAGTTTGTGTTTTGTGCGTCACTTTCGGCAGGCCTCCCAGCGGAAAGAGACCGGGCAATATGACATAAAACCCAGTGAAAGAAGTCAATCCTCTTTATATATGGAGCAGTTAATGCTCTGTTCCTTCATATGGCTGCCATTATGGTATTTGTGTTTGTATGTGCACAAAAACATTACTATAAGAGACTGCTAACTGTAACCAAGGAAGCATGCCTTACCCTTCTCATCCCCAAGTTTTTTCTGGGCTGCTGTCAGTGCTTCAGCCATTGACTGTTGCTCCTGCTCAAGTCGGCTCTGTCTTTCTCCAGATTCTTGCTGAAAGACAATAAATCAGTAAGTTGAATCTTTACTTGAAAGAGAGAATCGTAAGCTCTACATATCACATAAATGTGAACGCACCCATTTATCTCCCATATGCACTACAATGTTCTGTCAATTTTATACCACCACAACCCCTTGTGTTCATTTTGTTTCCCAAAGTCGAAGAGAGTGATTTTACCTTGTGCTATATGAATGCTTGAAACAGACTTTATAAGGCAACTGTTTGGAAAACTGAGTGTCTGTGGGTACAGAGGTTGGGGGAAGGGAAAGAAAGAAGTGCAGGAGGGAGAGAGAGAGAGAGAGAGAGAGAGAGAGAGAGAGAGAGAGAGAGAGAGAGAGAGAGAGAGAGAGAGAGAGAGAGAGAGAGAGAGAGAGGGGGGGGGGGGAGAAAGTGTTGATGTCAGCATAAATACTGTACAAGTACATGGCGTAATAAAGTCTGAGAGGATGGAGCATAAATTAGATGTACATTTCAGATAAATTGATCCAGGTCATGCAAGGAAGACAATCTGATTAAGGGAATGTGGAAGAAGAAGAGTTAAGCAGGCAGATAATATGTTAATTATTCACTGAAGATAAAGGATTACACAGCAAATGAAACAACACCTGGCCTGAATGGTATTCGAGACCACAATGGAAGCAAAGAATAGTAACACTAACCTACCATGCATGTCATAAGAGGAGGCTAAGGAGGGTTGATGTAAGGCTGCTGTCTCTTCCTGTAGAAATTAACTGCAAAATCCAACCAGTCATGAACAAGTCTACCCATGGCTTGGTGTGTGCTGGTTGAGAGCTTATGCTCCATTGGAGGGTTGAGGGGGGAGGAGGGGAAAGATGAAAGGCAGAACAAACACCACTTGGCTGCCTAACTTATTTTACATAATGTAGTCAAAGGCTGAGGTAACAGTCCCCCATGTGGATGTGGAAGGCAAGGGGAAACCACCATATTATCTTCCCAAGACTTCGTGATATACAATAAGAAAGAGACAAACAGCTATCTTTGGTCATGTGATGAGAAGAGAGGCATTGGAGAACACAGTGAGAAATGGAAAGATCGATGTGAAGAGAGGCAGAGGCAGACCACAAGAAATTATGCTGGATGGATTGCGACAGTGGCATGGAGGAATATCATCAGCAGAGTTGATCCAGAAAACCAAAGACCAAGATCTATGGAGAGTCATGAACTGCCTACACCAGCTGCCATGGCATTTGATGATGACGAGTGTAAACTCTACCATGGCGAAAGTCCTAACAGGAGGCTTCTGATTGTCAGAAGTGGAATACAAAAACAAACAAGACAAGTGATGGTTTGCCTCAGACAAGACAAGTATAACTCTTACCTGTAACTGTTTGTATGCAGCTTGTTCTCTCATTAGTGCTGACTCAACCTCCCTTAGTTTCTCCTTCTGTGAGTCCAATGCTTGACTGTGAAGACCACTGGAGTCCGTGTGGTCCCTTAGTATTCTGAGACAGTAAGAAATGTTTCATGCATTTAGTTCACTATTTTACCTGATCAAATAAGCTGTAATTAGTGTAACTATAGTGCGTTCACAAATGCTTGCCCTCATTCATGTTCAATTTGTTTTTAAGTATCTGTTGCATCGGTATGAAATTTTCCCTGCCGTCTTATATTTACTCTCCACCCAAGGAGTATGTTTTTGATAGGTCCAAAGGCAATTGAAATCATGGAAGATTGAAATTTCTTTTATGTTTTGGCGAAAATGTATTGAATTCACACTACCAAACTTGTTTTATAGTAATGCACGTCAATTCGGGTAACCACGCAAGGCACCTCTGAACACTTACCGTTCCACTATGTGACATGCTTCTCATAAGGAAATTCCAGTGCACCATGGAGAATATTCATTACTGAAAATTTATGTTTTCATGTGAAGATGTAATACATTTCATAACATGCACTTCATCTCTGACCCGTAAATTATATACTGCATATAAACAAACATTGAGATCTGCTGTACAATCTCCAGAACAAAAATGAGTTTGTTGGGTGTACATAATAAGAAGGTTTTATGCTAAATATCACGATTTTCCCTCAGTTGGTTACTGAGTTATGGATTTTTTATATGGGGCAAACATTTGTGAGCGCACTATAGCATCGCTCGACAGTACAGAGATTGTGATCATATCACTCTATCTAACTCAGTTCTTTGTTTCTGTATTCATTAGATTATATTTCTGGGATTGTGAGAGTAGTTCTCACTTTCCAGTTAAATCTTCTAGTTTTGTTTGTTTGTTGATAATAACTTGGTCAAATGTTCACTTATATCTGTGTATGCTTTTCATTTCATTAAGCTTCCAATTTATATTTTATGTTGATTTGGATTCCTAGGAAAGAAAAGGAACAGCAATGGCATAATGGCTAGTTCACCTGCTTACCAAGACAGTGGTATGGGTTCAATTCCCAGGAGTGGCATTATTTTTTGCAACCAGTATGACTCTGAAGGAATGTTCCCTCTGAGCTGTACTGATGTGCACACATTTGTAAACTTTAGTGCATATGTTTGCTTATTGCACAAGCAGCTGGTATAAGGACAAAATGTATACAATAGTACAAAAGGTAGGCTTGTTCAGTTTAATACTTAGTAGCTTACAAAGTGGATGTGTTTATTCACAACACTTCTCAATTGTGAGACATCATTCAACCACATTATATCATAACCTAGTATATGTGAAAGCATAACACATTACACTTCAACAGCAGTATCTACCAAGCTTTTTAGTTTTTATCTGATCACTTTAACAGCCAACAGATGTCTCCATAGGTGGCAGACTGTCTAGTCTGCTTCCACAGATTAAAGAATGAGAATTTCAACAAAGTGCACAAATTCTGCAGCACTGACAAGGTTTTTGGGCATGTTATGAGAAGAAATGATTTGGAGAACTTTGGTGACAACTGGTAAGATCGAGGGGAACAGACTAAGGGGAAGACCTAGAAGCAAGTACCTGGATGGCTTGGCCTTGTGGCATGGTTGAGACAGAAACACGGAGCTGATCCACGACTCTGGTGATCTAGTGAGATGGCAGAACATGACCGCCCACGCTTACCGGCATGGTGCATGATGGATGGATGGACAAGGGTTCAGTAGTGAATATAGGAGGATCATACATATTAAACATTTTCTGTGGGTGGCTTTTTACACCAAACAATTTTGCCTGTGAAGTGGCCTGCTTTTTTTTTAATATTTCCAACAGCTGGTGGATTATTTCTTCTTCATCTGCGTTCATCCAGAGTGTTTTTTGTTGGACGTAATTGTGTTGTGCCTGTTTACAGCAGAGCTGCGATACTTGCGCCTTTTGGCTGAGACATCCAACTTCTGCAGGCATTTGTTGACCAGCTTAACCTTCCCGGGTGCTGATGGATTTTAGATGTGGCAACGTGCACATGTGTCATGAGTATTTTGCCCTTGTGTGAGGAGGTTGACGGTCTCCTTGGCGTAGAGGTTAATGTCTTTCTCCATAGTCCCGTATATTCTTGTAAGTAACGCAGCTGCGCGAGATTCGGTAGTGGATCACGCTGCGTTGCTTACTTACTGGGGTATGTGAGCCAGTCGTTCAGAAAGCAATAGCAAACTACTGAGTGTAATCTTGCCTGATACATCAAAACAGCAGCTGAAAGATGCTGGTGTTGACTGCAATGTCTTGTAAGGGATATGCAACTAAAAAAAAATTAGGTGGTTAGATGATTGATCCACTACCTCAGGATCAGGGGAGAGTAAACCATACTTTTTCTTACATTTGTGAAAATCTAAACAGTCAACACCATGAGATGAATCTGGTCTGCTTTAGGCAGAGGTGAAGGCCGTAACCTCTGATCCACTCCACATCCACCCTTTATTAGCTTTATAAGAAAGAAGGGCAGTGTTGGTTTTGTAAATTATCATTGTACATGATCCAACATTATAACAGAACATTAATTTTACAGTTTTATTATAAACTATACCACCCACCTTTCTCTTTCTAGCCTGATCTCTTCAAGATTCCTGTCTTTAGACTGAACCCTTTTGTCAGCTTCCTCCAGTCTCACCCGTAAGACAGCCAATTGTGCATCTTTAGCCTTCATCGCCTCAACCAGGTCAGATTCTCTGGCCTGTAGCTCTCGGACCAGATGTTCATTCATTGATGCAGAGTTCACTTGGGTTTTAAATTTTTCTCTGGCCCTCATAAGTTCTATACAGAAATATGTTATAGCTTAGACACATAAGAAAATAAATGTAATGTTATAGACACATAAGAAAATAAATGTAATGTTATAGAATTAACAGTAATTATCTCAAGAATATGTGAAAAAGACATACTGTCATCTCGTCCTTTGTCTTCATTGGAGCACAAGCCTTCAATCAACTCATGCTAAGTTGTCCTATTTGTTACAATCTCCAGATTCTTCCTTATCTTTAGACTTGGTCATGGCTGGTTGGATTTATCAGCTCAAGTCTTCTACAGGATGGAGTAGCCAGTCCCATGACAAACCCCTTTAGCTGCCTCTTATGACATGCATAGTAGGTTATAT
The DNA here is from genome assembly GCA_014155875.1 of Cepaea nemoralis. NCBI lineage: Eukaryota > Metazoa > Mollusca > Gastropoda > Stylommatophora > Helicidae > Cepaea > Cepaea nemoralis. The sequence continues at coordinate 29,160 of JACEFZ010028331.1, forward strand.
AGTGTCACTATTCTTTGCTTCCCAAAAGGGTTCTAGTAACACATGAGAGATTGTAATCTATTATTATGAATCATGAAAAACATCCCATTAAATTATCTCTCTAGACTGTTCAGTAGTTTCTCTCTCAACTGTCTAGTCAATTATCTAATAAGATTGTCCAGTAGTTTCTCTCTCTCTCTCTCAAATGTCCAGTAATTTCTCTCAGATTTTTCAGTAATTTCTCTTGACTGTCCAGTAAATAGATTGTCTATCTAGACTGTCCTGTAGTTTTTTCTTTCTAGACTGTCCAGTAGTTTCTCTTTCAAATGTCCAGGAATTCTTTTCTCTAGACTAGTAATTTGTCCCTATAGACTGGTAATTTCTCTTTTGCATGCTACAGATGCTCTGTTTCTGTTCCATACTACGGAAAGCATACTGCAGTTGCCTCTAACAACTGTTTGAAGAACCAACTACAATAATAAACCACTATGTTCACAAGAATAGCACTAGGCTGACAAGTAAGATGATGATGATATTAATGTATTTAAGTTCACCAGGTAGCTCTTGACAGCCCGATGCCCCTCTGACAAGGTTGGGCGTGGTCTTCCTTAGCTATACATGAGGTCCGTTGTCCTAGAGCACTGATAATTAAAATTTGTGTGGCGAGGTGCATATTAATTCTCTGAATAAAGACATTCCAATGCAACAACATCCCAGGATTGTTATGTCCTATCAAAAATGTAGCAGTATATTTAACCTTCAGAGTAAACAAGTGAAGGATCCTTTTTCACACCATGGGTATATGGTACTGGCTCCACATTTGTTTTAGACAGGATGACACTCAATAGGTGATGTGGTCAGTATCACACTGGCCACCTTTACTACCCAGGACATTTCCTGCTAAATATGTCAAAGTCCACCTTGATGGGGGTCTGACCACATGACCACTGGTTCATAAGGCAATCGTGGTAGCAAGTGTGCTATCACAGCTCTCTATCTAACCCAACTAGTTCATAATTCTTGTATTAACTGTGTAAGTCCATCTGTGTTCATGGTACGTTTGGCATTTCTCATCAAATAGAGGTTGTCACAAACAAACAAGAGTGCAATGTCTGCTGGCCAGCATTTCTTTTCATATATGGAGATTATTTGCCAGAAGATAACAACATGATTTGAGGCAAAAGAAACATTTGACCCGTGAGACAGGAGTCGGTTGGTGGTGACTGGAGTGTATATTATCTGCCAGTGGGTTCTGCATCTACCCTACAGGGTTCCATCTACTTAGCCCTTTGTCTGGTTCCTCACTAAAGAACTGTTCAGCCTGAGTGACCTTGCCAAGAGTTTAACTTCTGTTACCAAAACTCCTTGGTTCATTGAGGCATACTAACTCTTCTTCCTCTTTGTTCCTGTTCAGACATCAATATGGATAAATCCAAAGAAAGCAGAAGTCAACTTAAGCTTGTTGGTATCCCCATAGAGTCTGTCCTCAAATGAAGCAGGTGTAGGCCAACTTAGACAACTTATAGAAAAATCAATTGAATTCAATGAAACACTCTACTTAGCCTTTGTCGACCAAGAAAAGGCATTTGATAGGGTAGATAGAAACAAGCTGTGGGAAATCCTTAAACAATATGGAGTGAGTACACATCTAACAAACCTATGCAGAAGTTTATACAACAACAGTGAATGCATAGTGAGAGCAACTGGAGAACACTCAGAACCCTTCACCATAAGATCTGGAGTACGACAAGGTTGTGTCCTGTCCCCTCTCTTGTTCATAACATATATAGACAACATATGTAAAGAAACCAGCCAAGCAGAGACAGCAAGAATACCGCATGACGAGAACACAGAAGAAGAACCATCTGCAAATCTAACCATTAGAGAACTCCTGTTTGCGGACGACCAAGCACTAATAGCAAAATCAGAAGCTGAATTACAAGACCACATGAATAGTCTAAACGAAATGTGTAGGGAACATAACATGAAAATTAGCACAAGCAAAACAGAGGTAATGACTATAACTAAAGAAGAACAAACAGCATCAATTCACCTAAACGAACATCCCTTGAAACAAGTAAAGAGCTTCAAGTACCTAGGAAGTATAATATCATCAAATGGCAGATCAGAAGACGAGATCGAAAATAGGTGCAATAAGGCAAATCAACTCATTGGACAAATGGCACCAATACTAAAGAACAAACATGTATCAATAACTACTAAGAAAGCACTTTACAACACAATCTTCCTACCAACTCTCTGCTACCAATGCCAAACCTGGACAATGACAGAAAAAGAGAAAAGAAAAATCACAACAACAGAAATGAGGTTTCTGAGAAGAATACTCAACGTATCAAGAAGAGATAAGATCAGAAATGAAGAAATCAGGACTAAAGTAGGGGTTTAAAGCTGCTCTAGATTTTATTAGAAAGCAGCAAGTCAAATGGTTTGGCCATGCAAGTAGGCTACCAGTCAACAGCATGCCACAACAAGCAATGATGTACAGACCAGATGGAAACAGAGGAAGAGGCCGACCACGTAAACGTTGGACTGAGGGAATAACAGAATCCATGGGAATGTCGATATACGAAGCCCATAACCGGGCACTCTCACGAAGTTTATACTTCACCTCGACACCGCAAGGTACAAGAGGAACATGATGAGATGAGATGAGATGAGTAGGCCAACATAGTTTTCTCTGTTCTACATATGTTGGATACCCCTGCAACAAATGTTTAGCTGTCACTTTACCAGTCCTACAGTTACATTCAGCAGTATCTCCTATCTTTAGTTGATTAAACACGTGGTATTTCTTCGCCCAGGCTTGTGTCCTGAAGAATACAGTCACCAGCGTTGCTGCCAGGTGCCTCCTCAGCGGCACAACTCTATAGTCCTACAGGACTGAAAGAGGCCTACTACTACTATTTGAGCCTGCTGTGGCCTGTCCGTAGTCTGAAGATTTTACCTGCTCTTTTCGGTTGGTAAGATGCATCATCTTTCTGGTGACCTGGATATCATCACCATAAGCTTACATGTAATAGAAAGCTGCCAAGTAAAGGAAATTCAGCAGCACTGAATGCAACCATACAGCAACAATTATAAAAACCATAAATTATGTTAATTTACTCACCAGACTCTGCATCTTTAGCTCGTGTGATCACAGTAGCCATCTCATCATTTAGAGATGCGACTTCATTACGAAGAAGTCTATTTTCCAGTTCTAGGGAAGACAGTTGTCGAACTTTTTGCTCATTTCCCACATCGGCATGATCACTGTCTGGAGCACTCTGATCACTCCCAATGGGACTCTCTTTCATTGCATCAGCTATGACATCCACATCGGCAGACACATTAGAGTTTGTTGGGCTGTCCTGCCTGAGGCCATCATCAGTGTTCCCACTTGCAGATGTTTCTATATGCAAAAGAATGTTTATTGAATGTATATTAACAAAGGACACAAGCATTTTTTCATAGCTGGTGTTGAATTGTTCTCTCTCTTTCCATATATTGTTAAATATTATATGTAGTTATAAAGGAATACAGTGGTACCTCAGGTTACAAACGCCTCAGGTCACGAACAATTCGGGTTACGAACAACAACTTCGAAATTGTTTGTCTCGGGTAACGAACAGTGCCTCGGGTTACGAAAAAAGGCGAGACTCAGAGCAAAGGTTTAAGGTAGGAGACAAACAATAGCGTACAGTACAGTTAACCCCATCAATTATGAGTTCGAAAAATGGTAGTGGTGCTTCTAGGAAGCAGAAACGTATAACAGTGGAGGTAAATAAATAAATAATTATGAAACATGAAAATGGCGTTTGTGTGTGTGACATCGCTAATAAATACAGCATGGCAAAATCAATTATCTCCACCATCATAAAGAACAAAGATTTACTGAAATCAGCCGATGTGGCTAAAGGCGTAACTAAGCTGCAGATTTTAGAGAAAATTTAAAATCTTCTCCTGATTTGGATCAATGAAAAGCAACTTGCAGGAGACAGTGTTAGTGAGGCAATAATATTTGAAAAGGCGAAGCTGTTGCACGGTGATTTATTGTCGAAATTGTTTGGTACAAGTGCTGAGACTGACAATTTTGAAGACAGCAGAGGCTGGTTTGAAAAGTTCAAGAAAAGAAGTGGCATTCATAGTGTAATTAGGCACGGAGAAGCTGCAAGTTCTAACAAGAAAGAAGCAGAAGCGTCTGATGATGAGGAGTCAGTGACCATTTCAACTGCCAGGATTAAAGAATTTGCAGCAAGTGGGCAGATGTCGAAGACTTCATTGTGACCCATCATAGCAAACAAACTTATTGCTAACAGGGCAGTAAACCTGATGAATGATAACACAATGGTCCACTTCAGAAAGATTCTCCAGCAAAGGAAGCGACAAAATTCCCTTGATAGTTTCTTGGTGCAGAAAGATTCCCAGTCGGCTGCCAAGAAACAGCAACAAGAAACTCCTGAAAATAATGATTCAGAATAGGAAAGAAAGTGACAAATTTCCCATGATCGTTTTCTTGGTAAGAAAGATAGACTAAATCTTGTTTTATTTTACATTTAATTTATTTGGTTGTTTTCTTTCTCTTTATTTAATACGTGAAGTACATGTATTCTTTGCGTTTTGTCAGGTAAACGACCGAATGTTAATAAAAAAGAACGATTCTTTCATCTTGAAACGAACTGTCTCTATTTCACTGATTTAAATGCTTCGGGTTACGAACGTTTTTGGGTTACGAACAAGTTCTGGAACGAATTAAGTTCGTAACCCGAGGTACCATTGTACTTAAAAACTCAAACCAGAACACGTTGAAATGCAAATATCAGCTACAGATTGCTACAGACACTAGCCTCCAGTCACAAATGAGTGGACATATTAGCCTCAGATACAAGATTTTCATCATTTAAGAATGGTTACCTTACATTATGACAGTACCTCTGAAGTCGGAGTGGGTTCGCCTGAGGACGAGGGACACTGTTAATAGGGAAAGCTAATCCATACGCAAAATTCAGTCCAGCACTACAAGAAGTAGTATGTATGGACTACGCTGAGTTTAAAGCAAGCGAGTGCAAATAAAACAAAAACATTATGACAGTTATTACTTTTAATGACGTAATAGAACTTTATATATACTATTATGAATTGGGGTGGGGTGACAACTTCTCTTCCTCATCAATTTTCCTTCCCCAAGTGATTCTTGGTACTTATTTTTAGGCTGAGCTACTGTAGTGCAATGAAAATCACACACGTCTGCAAGTCCAATGGTTGTGTGTTCAAATCTTCAGCGAGGATGCAGATTGTTTAAAGAGCCATATAACTCCAGGATCAAGTCTCATAAACTCAGCACAAGAAAAATTTCTGGGAAGTGTACACAGTAAAAGACTACTCTTCATCCATCTCTTGATGTTATCTTCCCTTTACTTCTTTCTAGCCTGCCTTCAACTCATCCTTCCAGTATGGTTTTTACAAGAGTGTTATGTCTTTTAATAAGTGGCCAAAATATTTAACTTGTCTCATTTTTATTTCTTTCAGCAATTCCCATTTCATACCCAGTCTTTCTAGAACCTCTATATCTGATTCTTTTTGTTTCCATTAAATATGATCTTTTCTTAGATTGTTCTGCATCAATCAAATGCATAACATCTTGAAAATAAAAGTTGAGTTTCTGTTCCATGAATGTTTGTAGTTTGTTAGTAATTTATGTTCTTATGTAAGAATGTATATTTGTTTGTGCAACACAGTATTATAGAATGAACGAACGAACGGACTTTATTTTCAAAGGGTAACAAATTGGGCAATAGATGGACTTCCAGCTGTTGATGATTAGTCCTGCATGTCTAATGATAGTGATACTGATATACCGTGTATCTACTTTTCTAATGATGGCGATACAGATACACCATGTATCTACTTGTATAACGATAGTGATACAGATACACTGTGCATCTACTTGTCTAATGATAGTTATCCGGTACACTGTGTATCTACTTGTCTAATGATAGTGATACAGATACACTGTGTACCTACTTGTCTAATGATAGTGATACAGATACACTGTGTATCTACTTGTCTAATGATGGGATACAGATACACTGTGTAACTACTTGTTTAATGCTAGTGATACAGATACACTGTGTATCTACTTGTCTAATGATAGTGATACACTGTGTATCTAGTCTAATGATAGTGATACAGATACACTGTGTATCTAATTGTCTAATGATAGTGATACTAATATACAGAGAACTTATTTACAACCCCCTGCACAAACACACTCTAGACATAAGACAGCTATCCACTCCTATTTTGTGATAGTTACAATATCCTGCCTTAGAAGATTTGCCATCATAATGGCTTAACTCTTGATATTTATTAAACAACACTAAAAGGGAAACACATTTTTAAGAGCATGCCTCTTCCCCGTTGCAACATACAGTTGTGAGACCTTGACACTTACTAAACAAGCTGAAAAGCGCATAAATGCTATTGAATATAAATGTTATATTCAGGTTCTAAGAATATCTTGGATACAGAAACGAACAAATGCATCCATATGACAAGATCTGAATACTGAAGAAGGTTGGCTATTAAAATGATAAAACAAAGAAAATTAAAATATTTTGGTCACTTGAAACGTCATGAAAGTTTGGAGAGAACAATATGGAGAGATATATGCCTGGGAAGAGAGGAAGGCCAAAAAGATGATGGTTGCAGGATGTGGCAGATGATCTCAAGATGGGTGTATTGGACGGAGGAAATCTTGCTTAAGACTGAGAAGTTTTCCAGAAGGTTGTTATGAGAGTGATGTTCTGCAAAGGACATACTATTGAATGAATAAATGCAAAAGGAAACATGAAATGTTACCTGCAACTTTGATGTTTGATGGTGGAAGTGTAATTTCTGAAATATTTTTAGCACCCCCTTCCAATCTGGGCCCCTTTGAGGCTGAGGATACAACAGATGATGTACTAGACTGTCGGGAATGGTGACGACTGCTTTCGGATGCAGGTCTAGCTTTCACATTGCCAGATGAGTCCTTACTGTTGAGAAAATCAAACAGTGCTTCATCTGAATTCTTCTTTTTAATAACTTTTCCTGAAGTTTGTGAGCTCACTGCTGGAGTAATGTTAACAGTGGGAGGCGGAATCTGTGCCTTCAAAGAGCTTTTCACTGATGAAGCACCAAATGTTGGTGCTGCACCGACTTCATCTCCAAATTTGTACAAGTGAGTAGGGACGCTGTGTGAAGGAGTCAAAGGTCCTGTTGATGCAGCCAAAGGAGTGGAATGTTTTAGTTCAGGATCCTGGGCTAGGTGCTGTTTCTCATTCAATCTAACATCATCTGTGTGTAAGACATCTGCTGCAGACTTATCCAGTCTGTTCAGGAAATCCTCAGCTTTACCAGTTACAGCTGTAAACCATGACATCGCTGGGGTCGGATTCAGAAGTTCAGATTATAAAAAAATATGTTGGTGTCATGGGACCAACTCAGTCTCTGTCTAATTGCATGCAACTAACACATCTCATTTAATCTGATGTCTCCTGTTCTGTTCTTATAAGGTTCTAACATAAATTTTACTAATTCTGATACAAATTTAACATCTGTACAAATGTTGTATCTGTTCTCATATCATGTCCAGATGAAAAGTTCAGCTTATAAAAATATTTTGGAAAACTGGATCACAAAAATATTTGGAAAACTGGATCACGAACATCACCTGAAAAGGAATATTGAAAAATGTCATTATTATAAAAGCAACAAATGAAAATGGCTTTGCTCACAGGTAAAAGAAATCATGAGTATTTTATCAGTTGTACAAATAAACTGAGGCAAAAACCTGGTATGTTATTACAAACTGCTGTTAATTAATAAGAAAATTAATGAATACTCTTAGTTGTACCAAGAAATTTCTGTAATGAATCACGAACAAGTGAGAAGTAAACATAAGTAGTAGAAATGTTTTCTGTAAGCTTTACTAGAACGCGATCAAAAGTAACAAAATGGATGTTGCAGCCAAAGCCTTCATCAGCACAGAAGCAACAAACACACACCAATCCAGAAAATGTCTTGGGAAGTAAAAAATAAGTTAGTTGCATATCCTTTACAGGACATCGCAGTCATTCCCTGCAATTTTTTGGGCTGTTTGTGATTTCTTGGCAAGTTTACGTTCAGTAGTGTGCCATTGATTTCTGAATTACTGGCACTCATACCATTGTATGGAAACCAATGCAAGGTGGTCTGCTTCCAAATTCCTTGCAGCTGTGTTTCGAACATGGTAAGCAAGATTACAAATTACATTTATAACCCCTTCGCCACAGAGCCGAATGCCAATTGGTCTATTCTTCTTCTTCTTCTTTCGTTCGCCTGAAATATGTTTATAACTGCAATGTTGTCTCTTGTATGAATCTAACAGTCTTTTTTAGTTCATTCAGCGGTCCATAGAGTTATCTTCCACTGTTGTCTCTCTAGGCCAGAAGGTTCGCCTGGATATGTTGGTCTATTAAAATGTGGGTCAAGTAGCATATGGCCAATGCATCTTATGTTGGCAATAGTCACAATTAAATTAAAGGTGCACGCAACGGTTTTGTTTTGTTTGTAAAAGATCACTTTCACTAAAGAATTTAGGTATCTGTCTAGTAGTGCAAATAATATCTGAAGGGCACATCTATTTACACATTTCTGTCCCTTATGACTAATGCAAAAGAAAATAAATCATGACTTATGACAACATATTGGGTGTCAGTATATAGTGCATTATTATGAGAGAAAATTAAATCCTTAATAGTCTAATTTTATGTAAAGCATAATATAACCAGATAGTTTAACTAAAGCATCCACTTCTATATTTTCTTTGGGCCAATAGGCAATACAATACAGTGTTACACAAAACAATACAATATTAATACTCAATACTGTTTTAACAAACAGCTGGAATCCTATTTAGTGGAAGTTCCTATATGTTTTGGTAAGTCAAACCTAAATGTTTGGATATCCTTGTGAGAAAATTAATTTGTAATTAGTACTTAACTGACCTATTTTTTTGTTAATTACTTTATATTGATTTTACTTTTTTACACACTGTTTCTCATAGACTCAGATGTGATGCATAATTTAATTCATTTAAATTTTAAAGAATAAAATAAATATCACTGGCAAATTTACATAGGCACATGAATAGGATACTGTTAAATTTCACTATGTCAGCTCCATAAAACAACATATTATTTCAATGGGGATAACGTATTCAAGTACTAAAATCAAAATTCGTCAAAATTAAAAACATCAGGTTATAACCGTTATGTTATGATTCATTCGATCCAGGATCTTGGACCTGTGAAACAATCACATCTGAAATCACCAGTGACAGAATTATTCAATGATAACAGACAGAAGTGGCGTTTATGCATCTCTACAGGAGCACAGCCTACCCTGTTTATTTAACTACTCTCTATTATCAAACCCTGCTAGAGCGTATCTGTCAATTGTGCACACGTATATTTTAAACACATCTGTTATTTCCTTACACCCAGTTTTAGGTTTAGTGTTAGCTCAGAGGCTCAGACAAAAATAGTTTGGACGTGGAGTCCACTTTACGCATGCTCACAAATTGTAAACTTCCGATATTTTTTCTAAGCCCGTCGGCTCGTCAACAAGATCATTGCAAAACCAATGTTTTATTAATTAACTAGCACCCTCACCACTCCCCAGTAGTTTTGTATAATAATAATAATATTAATAAATAAAATTAAAACAAGTATTTCTAACGGAGATTGCAATTAAATTGTTGTTTCCTTCATTTTGTTATTGTTTTTTCCCCGTTTATTTCAGGTTGAACTTTTTGCTTGGCAAACCTAAACAAAACGTGCGTCTGGCAGTTGGAGGTCCCATGTGATCATTGTACAAATAATCTTTTCGTTTGGTAATAGAAAGGCTACGCCACAACAGAAGCTTAGAAAAATGAAGACGGTAGCGCTCATAAGGTGCTTTAATTATTATTAGAAGTTGTAATGAAATGTCTCTGATTTTTCAAAAAATGATGAAAAACGTGCATGATGAAGATGACGAAGCTGACAAAATGAAATTCACCGGTACCGCCTTCAGATATCTGAGTTAATCAGCTGTATATATGCGGATATATTAATTCTTTGGTGAATTAATTGTCCGTTCATCTTCAGTTATTATTGAGAGATGGAGATAGCTGCGGTCCTTTCAAATTGTTGAAGTTTGTAGGATTGCTGGAATCAGAATGAACTCAAGAGCAGTGATGCCACTAACTGAGACACTCAACTCAAACTGAAGTGGATCAAGATCAGTCAGAAAGACCCTCCCTATATTATATTACTATATAAACATCACAGATAGTACTTGCTTTAGTCCTTATCAGGACAGTTCAATGCAATAATGAAAGTGCCAGTCAGCATGAGCCCCATAAGACACAACCGATCCCGAAGAACAGAGGAGAAAATAAATATAACCAGTCCTGTTTAGGTCTAACTCGAAAGAGAACAAAGAAAGGAAAGAATATCAAAAGACACACACACAAAATGGACCTCAATTATAACATGCTGCAGAAGCAGGTTGAATGAGGCAAATTTTTTTTATCTCCCCATCCCCCATAAATAAGGGATTTTATTGGTCTTCTCAAAGCCATAATGACATAGTCATAGTCATATCTTCATGTGCTATGCCTATCAGTATGGGCTGTCATGGTTCTCTATGATGGCCATCTCACACATTCACCAGTCTTGGATCAGAATTATGATGCACAGAGTTAGGAAGAAAATAAAACCTGAAATAGGAGAGGAACAATGTGGGTTTATAAAAGGCAAGGGTACAGTAAATGCTGTGTATATACTGAGAACAGTAATTGATCGTTCTATAGAAGTAAACAAAGATCTACACCTTTGTTTTATTGACTACACAAAGGCTTTCGATAAAGTGAGACATGTCGACATGATAAGGATGCTTGAAGATCTAAAAATTGATCGAAAAGACCTTAGACATGTAAAAAACATTTTAGACATGCAAAAACATATATTGGAAACAACAAGCTGCCATAAGAATTTATAATGAAGTAGGTCAATATCGACATGTTAAGAGAGGGGTGAGACAGGGATGTGTAACGTCTCCAGATCTGTTTTTCCCTGTACAGTGAAAATATTTTCAGAAATACAGAAGATATGGAAGGAATCAACATGGGGGGGGGGGGGGGGGGGGGGGGGGGGGGGGGGGGGGGGGGGAATGATACATCAATAACATTAGATATACAAATGATAGTTGATTGCAGACAATGAACAAGACCAGCAACATTTAGTAGATGCAGTTGTTGCGCACAGTGAACAACTAGGGTTAGAATTGAATTGTAAGAAGACACAGATTATGGTCGTCACTAGGAAGGAAGAAATACCACAATGTAATATACAAGCAATATATGGGTATATTCTTAAACAAGTGAATCGGTACAGCTATCTCGGAACAGTCATAACATCTGATGTGAGATGCCTTGAAGAGATTAGAACAAGAATTGCCATTGTTCTTTTTTTTTCTTCTTCTTTCGTTCGCTTGAAATATGTCTATATCTGCAATGTCGTCTCTTGCATGAATTGAACTGTTTTTTTTCAGTTCACACAGTGGTCCATAGAGTTTATCTTCCACTGTCGTCTCTCTAGGCCAGAAGGTTTGCCTAGATATGTTATATTTTGGGCAGTCTTGGAGTATGTGCTCTGCTGTCTGCGACGCCAATCCACATGTGCACATAGCTGTTTCACCAATCTTGAATTTTGTATACATGTGGTTGCGTAATCTATTGTGTCTTGTTCTGAGGCGCAGAAAAATGACTTGTTCTGGTCTGTCCATAACGTGGTAGTCATCTTGAGCAGGTTTTGGTGGCTTTCTGACTGATTTGATCATTCTTTTCTTTTGGTGGTATGTAACGGGCACATCAGGCTGTTCTTCTTTGGCTCCTTCCTTAGCCAATTGATCAGCTCTGTCGTTTCCGGGTACTCCACAGTGGGATGGTATCCACTGTATGGTGACTTTATGCTGACTGCTAAGTTCAGAAAGTAGTGTCCTTAGTACTGGCAATTTCCCAGAGAGGAGCGCCTCGAGTACTGATTTTGCATCTGTTAGTAGCACCACAGGTTGTGTACCATTGCTGTTATTTAGTAATTTCTCTGTTGCTATCTTGATTGCCTCAATTTCGGCATCATAGTTATGGCAGTACTTTCCTGTCGGTACTCTGGCTGTGTCCCTAGTATTATTTGGGTATTCTATGTACACTCCCGCTCCTCCATTTCGAACAGCATTTTGTGCTGACCCATCTGTGTAGACTCGGATCCAGAGATCCTGTGGGTATTCTTCATCAAGGAAGCTGAGAGTGGCTGTTCTGCGCTGCACACTATTCTGTTCTTCCTTGTCAAATATTCCTCTCACTTTTGTCTGGATTTGTAACGATAGTCTATGCTCATCTTTCCATGGAGTTCGCTCTGGAATAGTTGTTAGGGGGATACCAACTGTGGGCAGATCAGTGGTTTACTTCTTTTCAACCGCCCCATAGCTAGGTTTTCAAATCTGTTCTTCATAGGGTGGCCTGGTAAGCTGAGGAACTTTTCTGCTTGTATTAGCGTTTTCGTATCATCTGCGCTCACTCAGTGCCTGTGTCCTCCCCATCTTCTCCATTTCCACTATAGGGGTGATCTCATCCCTCCTGTGGTGACTCTAAGTGCTTGATTTGCACCTTGTCCAGCTCTTGTAGTGTGGTTTTTTGATGCTGAACACCACGCAGTTGACCCATATTCCAGGTGTGGTCGTAGTGCTCTGTTGGTAAACTTTGCTAAGTATTTTCCGTACTGGCTCCCCATGTGGTTCCACTTAGCTTTCTCAGGATGGCTATTTTCCTTCTGGCTTTTGCTACTGCTTTGTTGATGTGCTTTCTCCATGTCAGCTTGCCATCAAATGTTACTCCAAGGTATGTTGGTTCTTTATCTTCTCTTAGGGGAGTTCCATTTATCTGGATGATCCCTGCCTTTTGTTTGGAGAGAGGGTAAATAGGGTGGTGCTGCACTTGTCAGTGTTTATGCTGACACACCATCTATTTGCCCATGCAGCAAATGTATCTACAGCTCTTTGTAGCAATCTGGTGGCCACTGATGCATATTTCATTTGTGCTCCATAGAACCAGGTCATCGGCGTACATTGCCGCTTTAATTCCATGCGGTAGGTGAGCAACAAGATCATTGATGAAGATTAGAAAAAGTGTGGGGGACAAGACTCCGCCCTGGGGGACACCGTGACGCAGTAGTACTTTCTTGCTCTTGAGTCCGTCTATCTGTACTCGGGCTCTTCTGTTGTGCAAGTATGCTTTCACCCATTTGTACATTCTTCCATTGACTTTGCAGTTTCTCAGTTTCTTCATCAGACCTTCTTTCCAGACTTTGTCAAAGGCTTTCTTCAGATCTATCCATGCCGCAAGCACCAGCTTCTTCTCTTGGAATGCATCCTCAATTTCTTGAGAGAGGTAGGTTGTCTGATCTTCCGTAGAGTAGCACTGCCTAAAGCCACCCTGCTGTGGCACAAGGATGTTTTTACTTTCAATGTACCACTGCAGTCTGTGTTTGATGATGCGCTCCAGTGTTTTGCAGAGACAGCTGGTGAGGCTAATTGGTCTGTAGCTAGAGGCAATGGAACCATCTTTCCCTGATTTTAGGAGGGGTATCATGATTGCTTCTCTCCAGGCTTGTGGAACACTGCCTAAGGTCCAGCTGTTATTGAAGATCTGCAACAGCTTTGTTTTGGCCTCTGTTCCTAGGTTCCTGATCATTTCATTGGAGATACCATCAGCTCCTGGTGACTTTCTCATTTTCAGTTTTGATATGGCTAGCTCCAGTTCACTGATTGTGATGGGTGCCTCCAGAACCTCGTGTACTATTTCCTTCTGTCCTGTATGTTGTCGTTTCTCTCGAATCTCTTGTTGTTTCTCTGGACTAATTTTGATATTGCTATCTTGTGCGAATGAGTCCGCAAAATGGTCAGCTGCTTGCTTTCTTGTTAAGATTTTTCCATCTTTATGTAGCGCAATTTTTGAGTTTCTCCCTGTGCCCTCGTCATTAAGCTGTTTTATTAGCTTCCACAATTTCCTTGTGTCTCTTTCAAAGTTCAAAGTTCAGTTCGTTTTCTCCTGCCAGCTTTTCCGTCTAGCCTGCAGCTTGGCCCTTTGAAATTTGGCTTTTGCATGCTGGAATTTATTGTGGTGCTCTTGGCTGGGTGTGGCCTCTGCTTGCTTTCTACACACTTCAACATCATTATGCAACTGTTCCAGTTCACTACTCCAGTAGGGTTTATATTGTTTACGGGCTCCTCTTGGTACTGTTTCTCGCGCTGCCTGTAGTATGCATTTCCCAAACTCTTCAACTACTTTATTTATGTCTTTCTCAGTGTTCAGGTTTCTAACCAATATGCTGGTGCGATGCTTGTAGATTGCCCAGTCTGCTTTCTTGTAGTTCCACCTCGAGAGGGTGCTGCTTTCACTTACAAGCTCATTTTCTACGGTTAGAAAGACTGGCCGATGGTCACTGCCACGAAGTTGTTTCCCAACAATTCGTGTAATGTTCCACTCCAGGTCTGGTGAATGAAAAGCCAGGTCAGGTGTAGTTGTAGAGTGCCATGATCTCGAGTAGAAAGTATGTGGGTCGGACGGCTTGTTAATCAACAAAAATCTATTCTCATCCTGCCAGTCTTCCAGTCTCTCTCCTCTCTGGTCCATGTGATCATAGCCCCAGCTCTGCGAGTGGCTGTTGAAATCGCCACACACAATCATTTTTTCTTTTAGTGGTAGTGTGTCCAGTGCCTGTGGGCGGTCACTTGGACAGTAGTAATTGATCAGATGTAGATCTGTATTACCTGTCTTAAGTTTAAGTGTCTGATACTCAGCCCCTTCCATGTAGACTTTGATTTGGGAAGCCATGATGTTATTTCTTACAAGGGTCAGTATCCCACCTTTTCGCCTGTCCTTTCGGTCAGATCGGTAACACTGGTAGCCTCTGATTTTGAAGGCTATATTTTCATTGAGGTGAGTTTCTTGCAAGCAACATATGCTTACTTTTTCTTGGTCCAAGATTTGTTCTAATTCTATTTTTTGTTGCTGACTCCCTCCGCATTCCAGTGCATTATTTTAAGTCTTCGTTTGGTAAGGCCAGTCATCCTATTCTCATGTCCCCTGGCTCCACAGGACATCTGAGAAGGACCTCCAGTAGTTGGGGTTGGACCCTTTCGAGACATAGGGCCCGGCACTGCACCTGCCTGGGGGTCCAAAGCAGGGCGAGCACCATAATGATTAGCAGTAGTCGACATATTTCATTTTGCGTGATTGCGTGGCATCCTGATTTCTGTGGTGCGCCTCTTGGATGGTTGCCTCCGACTTCAGCACCTTTCTTTGCTAGAGCAGACTGTGGTCTCACTCGAGTGTAGATGTGTACACGCGCACACACCTGTCTGCGCATGCATGTACGTGCATACACATCTAGAGCATACTGGTTATTTTCCGGCGCCAGAGATTCGCCGTCGCCCCTTCTCCTGTTAGTTTAAACAGGTCCGCCGCGTGAAGGCCAGGAGTTGGACTTTTGCTGCATAGGTTATGTATTCACGAGCCATTGAGGTATTTAAGCAATGTTGGGCGCTCACCCCAACACCGCGCCTCGGCTACATACAGCAACATTTGGAGCCCATTGCCATTGTGAAGGTAGCCTTTTGCAAGATGAAAAACATACTGACCAATAAAAAGATATCAATTGAAACGAGAAAAAGAGTGTTGAAGTGCTACATAGAACCTGTACTTTTATATGGATGTGAAACATGGACAATAAGCAGACAAGCTGAAAAAATTTGATGGCTGTGGAAATGTGGTTTCTGAGGAAAATGCAAAGAATACCATGGACAGACAGAAAAACCAATGAACAAGTCTTACAAGAAACAAATGAAGATCGTAAACTGATTAGAGACATCAGACGTAGACTGTCAACATTTTTTGGGCATGTTATGAGAAGAAATGAATTGGGGAACTTGGTGACAACTGGCAAGATCGAAGGGAAGAGACCAAGGGGAAGACCAAGAAGTAAATACCTGGATATCTTGGCCATGTGGCATGGTCGAGACAGAAACGCAGAGCTAATCCATGACTCGTGATTGAGTGAGATGGTAAAACGTGACCGCCCACGCTTATCGACATGGCACATGATGGATGGATGGATCAGGTCTGTTTTCTTGTCCCATTTATACCATGTGTCCACAATAAAGAGATACTCTGTCTACCGTCGAACACTTGAGACCATAACCAACATCATTTGGTTGGCTGCTCTTATGCTCAATCTATGACCTACTACCATGATTTCACATTATCCTGATTATTGGGGTGCTAAACAGGTACTTAACCTTGCCCACTGGTCTTCCATAGGCTAGCAGAGGGAAGAAGGCATCTCACTTCTTCTTTGATATGAGATACTCCTACTCCATCATCAACTATAGTCATATAGAGATCTGCATACAACACTATTAGCTGTTTTCTATGCAGTATGCTTAATGTCCAGTCCTCAGTTCCCCCCAGTGACTGTTTACTGTTATGGCTCCAGCAAACTCTTGGACATACAGGTCTTCATCCTTTACTTTTGGCTTGGTCTGCCAATCTTTTCATGGCTGCCAGTCACCACCCATTAAAAGTAAAGTAAATGAACCTTTGGTATCCACAGGACAAAAGAAACAGAGGAAGACCTAAAAACACATCAAGAAGAGAAGTAGAAACAAATAAATTAATTGGGACAGCTGCATGGATAAGCTCAGATAAGAGATCTTGGAGTGAGTTGGTTGATGGCTAGGCTTTAATGAGGGATAAAGGACAAAAGAAGAAGAAACCATTTTCCATGCCTTGTGGCATATTAGGTATATGGTGCTGTCTTATAATTGTATCAGCCAATCAACACTCAATGGGTGATTTGGTCAGTATCATTCCAGCTGCCTTTGCTTCCCAGAACATTTCCTTGTACCAATTTTAGGCAGGGAGACCAGGTCTCTTGTTTTAAAAAATCCCCATATCAAGAGCGATTTGAATACATGATTACTGGGCTGGCAGGCGAACATGTTAACCACTCCATGCTTACAACCATCCTGCCTACATGCTTACAATCATCCTGCCTACATGCTTACAATCATCCTGCCTACATGCTTACAATCATCCTGCCTACATGCTTACAATCATCCCACCAACATACTAGGACAGTGGGCACATTAGTAAAGTTGATAGAGAGCTGCGCTGATAATGTCATATATGCGACTGGGCGAGGGTTCAATGCCTTCATCATCTCGCTCGTGATGGAAAGACTGGGCACCTATTCCTTCATGCATTCAGGCCTACAAAATTTGATGGCACTATCACATTACAGACCTGTAGCTGGGCATTCTTTTGGAACAAATTATGATTACCATTCTTACTAGGACATTCTCATATCATCATATTCTCCTCCTCCTTCTATCCCTCTCTCATTTTGACAAGTACACCTGTCAGTTTCACCACTGTGTTCCCGGAAGGACCATATTGGAAGCAAAGAATAGTAACATGACTCCCATCATCCATTACTCTGCAATATTTCTGGGTTTTTTTAAAAAAGGGCCAGTAAATGTCTATAAATTTGTTAATTAAATTATAAAAAATGTACTGTGGAAGACCAGATTTCTGAAGTATTAGATTATGGCGTAATGACTTGGGATGACCAGTGCTCTTTTACTATAATTCTTTTTACCAACATCTTTAGGGCTTCTTTCACAAGGACAGATTGACCCCCAAGCTGTATATGATCTGAAAAATATCCTCCAAATGAGAATTGAATGCTGAGATGGTAGTCCAGTTTGACTGTCTGGCACCTTGCCATCTTGACAGACGATAGTTTGTAAAATGGAGTTATACCTCTCCATAATGCAAAGCCTGGGCTGAGTTTAGAGACCTGTGTTGCCCATGCAGCATGGTCCCTCTCTCTGCCTCTCTAGTTTACTCCAGAGCAAAGGTAACACTGATGCGCCTGGAACAAGACAAGCTGCAGAGGCTGCTGCATCAGCAAAGGAATACTCTGTCAGTTTATCGTAGCTTCCATCCTAGACCAGTTGTCGACCAACACTTAGGGCGTGGTCTGCTCTGTCATGACATTTTGCCTTTAGGTTGCATTTCCTTGCACCAGAATAAGGCTTGTACCCTCCAAATTGCACTCCTTCCCCCAAAGCCATTGACACAATGTGGGGTTCCGGGTTTGATGAGCACCACCCAACATTCGGCACTAATAGAAAGCAGGTAGTACCGCCTACTGTCATATGGTAGCTCAGTTATCTGACTACACCCTGACATCTTAGTCCAGTTTACAACCCACCATAACTCCGAAACTACAACGGTGATTCCTAGGAAGGTTACCCCGGTCAACAAATGCCCGCTGAAGTCGAATGTATCGGCCTAACGGTGCAAGAATGCAACTCTTCTGTAAACAGGCACAATGCAATCACGTCCGAAAAAACTCTCCGGATGAACACAGAAGAAGAGGAAGAAGAAGACAACAGTGATTGTTGTCTGAACCCCATCATTAGAGTTTTTCACTCCTATATGACATGAAGAAATTGGGGATTGATGATTCCTATCCCAGTAAGCAAACACTCATATTGATCATGCAGTCGGGTCTCCAAGTATGAATGCAAGGCTTGGGTGCAGAATGTCTGCCATTATCAAGGGAATTTACTCTGGTTCTCTTTTAGTAGCAGTGTCTGCCTGAATGGTTAAAACTCTTAGCTACCATTCGAGAGACCCTTGTTCGAATCCTCCATAATTTGATGGATTTTTTTTTTCTGTCGGGTCAAAAAGAAAACCCTAATCTGCACAGTTTTCAGCATCTGCACTAGCCAGGCAACCTGAATTCCTCAGGTTCAAGACTCCTGTCCTACACTGCAGAGTATTATAGGCAGTAGATGACAGTTTCTCTTTCAGTCTCCCTGCAGCATTGTCTGCCACATATTTTTCTTTAAATGTGTTTTGCTGCTGCTGCTGTTCTCTCAGAAGAAGGCAGTTTTGGCTCTGTTCATCTGTCGTTATGTTGATGTGTTATTTTTGAGGCCTTTATGGTGAATTTTTTCCACGTTTGTCTTTCACAATCTGGCTGCTATATGCACTTCCTTTGCTTTCTGTAGCTTGCTAATTTGATGATTTTTGGCTGCCTTGTTTCCATGGTGGTTTAATCTTTTATGTATGCATTCTTGTGTGTGTATATTTATGTATATGTGCATATTTATTTGCTTTCTATGTCATTTAAATTTGAACAACAAATTATATGTTTGTTTAGCTTGTAACGACAGAACTGGTTTAATCATTATTTGATTATAACTGTTTTAATGTAGCGGAGGAAAAGACAGCTGCTTCAACATGATGTGTTGCATTGCTGAAGGACATGACATTGTTGCATTAGCAAATCTGCGACCTATGTATAAAGGTGGAGTATTGTTCGTAGTTGTGGTATGTGTGTTTTGTGGCTGTGTACAGCTCTATAAAGGAAACTACTTTGACAAGGATAATGTTCATATGTAGTTCAATTGTTAATAAAAAAAATATCTTATAGCCCCAAAAAATTACATAACTTTTATAGACATGCATATGGCTATGCTCTGGTCACATATTTGATCAACATCAGTGCAGATTCAATTTTACACAAATTGATCTCGGCTCCCAAGTTGACGAAGCTTAAAGTGGCTACCAGGAAATGTCTTGGGAAGTAAGGGCAGCTGGCATGATATTTACCACATCACCCACTGAGTGCCGATTGGTCTATACAAATAATGGCTCCCAACCAACTCGCATCAAATTCTGTGTAGACGTCCTTCTAATTCGTTGAATGTTGCAGCTAAAGTTTTCTACAGGATGAGGCTGGCCGAGGAGGAGCAGCTGGCTGAGTGGCTAGAATACCAAATTCTCCTTCAGGAGACCCAGGTTTGAATCCTCGGTAAGATGTGGAGTTTTTTCTATAGGAGGCATAAAGAAAACTCTAACCTGCACAGTTTGCGGCGACTGCACTAGCCACACGGCCTTAATTCCTCAGGCTCAAGACCCACCTGCCGTACACTGCAAGGTACTATATTGACAGTAAATGACAGATGTATCCAGTCTCTCCCTAACACTCTTTAGTCACCTCTTAAACATGCATGGTAAATTACATTGTTGCTATTCTTTGCTTCTCTTATTGACCCCAGTAACATGCGGGCAGCTCTAGAACTAGATTAGTAGGGGAAAATATGTGTTATGGGAAGTAAAGGCGGTCCATGTGATATTAACCACATCAAATGATGATTGGTCAATACAAAATGACAGAAAATATGCCTCATGGTATGTAAAAGGGTCATTGACTTCGTTTACTTTACTTACACATGCCTCTTGTGTTGAAGTTCAAGGGTTGACTTTCCATGAAGTGTCTCACTATAAAAATAAAGTTAATTGCATATCCTTTACAGGACGTTGCAGTCAACACCAGCTTTTTTAGCTGTTGTGATCTCTTGGCAAGTTTACATTCAGTAGTTTGCCATTGCTTTCTGAACGACCAGCACCCATGCCATTTCTACAATACCCACGCAAGACGGTCTGCTGCCAAATCGCCTGCAGCTATGTTTCGAACGTGGGTATGCAGGATTATGAATAGTGCCATGGAACCGGCTTCTCACTATGGTGCTTTCACAAATGTTTTTCCCCATATGAAAATCCATAACTCAATAACCAACTGAAAAAAAATAATGAGATTTAGCATATAACCTTATCATTATGTACACCCAACAAAAAATGTTTGTTCTGAATATTGTACAGCAGATCTCAATGTTTATATGCGGTATAAAATTTACAGGCTGGAGAAGAAGTGCATATTATGAAATGTATTACATCTTCACATGGAAACATCAGTTTTCAATAATGAATATTCTCCGTGGCGCACGGGAATTTCCTTATGAGAAGCACATCACATGGTGGAACAGTAGTGTTACCCCAATTGTTATGCATTACTGTAAAACAAGTTTGTTAGCGTGAATTCAATAAATTTTTGCCAAAACATTAACAACAAAAATTTTTCCGCTGTCCATGATTTCAGTTGCCTTTGGACCTATCAAAGACATATTCCTTGGGTGGGAGTAAATATAAGACGGCAGGAAAATTGTCAAAATGATGCAATAGATACTTTAAAAAGAATTGAACGAACATTTGTGAACACACTATAGCTCTGATTTTGGCATAACAAGGGATTATATCTTCAATTATTCCAACAATAACAACGCCATAAGACATCAAGTAGTGCACAGTGGAAGAGCTGAGACAATAAACAGAAAATGATTTGTAACTAGCGAAGTTAAAAGGTAAACTTTACAATGTAAGCTGAAGTGTCTTTAAAGTACTGGATAGTATAAGAAATGCCATCATGGCCTCAGCTCAATTAGGCATCTGCATCACCTAGTTTTAGAGCAGTGGTTCTCAACCTGGCCCATCCACCCCTTAACCATATGTTCAGAATGTCATTCCCCCCTTTCGTATTTCCTCCCTATAAAATCCCCCCGCCCCTTCACGGTATATGTAAAAATGGAAGCTAAATTTAATAACACATACTAGAACAAGTCTAGACGTCTACATAAAACATGATTTTACATTATAAAATGAATTTCAGAAGGGCGAGAAGTACAGAACTGTAATGGAGGGGAAAACAATATCAAGTAATCGGTTCTTGTATTAACGCGATCTTGAAATAATCTTAATTTCCCCCCCCCCCCCCTCCCCTCCCCGGAAGCCATAAAAATTCCCCCTGGTTGGGGGTGGGGGGAATTCCCCACCAATTGAGAACCACTGTGATAGAGGGTGGACATCATGTAAAAGTGAGGTAAATTCAATTCATGGGACAGGAAATAGGTTACAACTCTGCACCAGAGCAGAACAGGGTACCCACTCACTTGTCTTGACAGCCCAAAATTACTGTCAAAGAGTTTACAAGGAAGGCAATGATAAATGGCCACACTATCTTCCCAATAATAAATTGAAGGTCACAAATTTGGAATGTTAGAACACTAAAAACTGGGTAAGACACGAAGAAGGTATTTGATAACACATAAATATTTACAGTTTGGACAGAATTTTTATTATTGGTAAAGAACAAGAAAACTTGGCATAATTTGGTTAGAACAGCCAATATTACAAAGGAAAACCTTTTTTTTTATAAACATAATTTTTTTGGTGTATTAACATTGTTTTATTTTGGATTTCAGATGAGCTGGACAGCTATATGTATCAGACAGTTGGCCATACAGCCATTGACTTATATGCTGAGGCAACTGGCTTGCCTCTGTTTAAACGTTTGATCAAGGGTTCAAGCCTGTCTACGGGATCAACCTATGAACCTCAGAGTGAAGATGAAGTAGAAGATATGTTCCATCTGCTTGAGGAAATCAAGGTTGCTTTCAACAATGGCTGTTTGTTTATGCATTAGTAAAGACCTCTTAACATGTTATACTCTCTCATGCATTTAGAAGAAAATAACCACCATATTACTTTTGTGTGTGTGTGTAGAAAAACATGTCAGCTGATTTTATTTTTTTTATTTTTAAATCTTTTTTTGCAGTAGTGATGTTTATTAAATTGTTTTCATTTGTTAGGCTTTCAGACACATTATATGCCACCTGTTATATCATGCTTATCATGTTTAGCAGACAGGTTTATGGAATATCTGAGGGGCATCTAACAACATTCTGGCAAGCCAATTTCTAATCATTTAAAATCTATAGCCATCAGGAAGTTAGTTATGCATTTGTCACTGTCATTAAACCATGTTATTCAGATAGTTTCATCAAGCTCAAAATAGAAAGCCATTTAATTAAAACTGAGGACTGCAGGAAATAACATTGATACCTCAGTGTAATGTAACTGTTATGTAATGTAACTGTTAATTTGATTTTATGCTATCATTCCTGTCTTTATAATTATTTCTATTTAGTTCTTCATTACAATGTCATAGTTAATTTTAGTTTAGTCGATGGATCAACATCACGGCACACAGGTGTAACCCATAAGTGCTCCATTCTCCTCCTAACTCAAACCTGAATCTGGAGAAACTCGGCTCAGTGCACGAACTCCGTAGCACCGTCGAGGATCCTGAAATACTTTGGGTAGATTTTTAACTCGAAATTTTGCCCGGGCAGCGCCGTTAGGCTACTCTTTTTCGATTTCCAACTACCAAGGGACTTTTTTTACATGTGCAACAATACACACAGGTGTCCGATCTCACTACCTAAAGACCAGGGGAAATTTTATTACTAGAAGTCCACGTGAAAAAAAAATCCCGGTCCTCGCCGGGGCATGAACCCGGGACCTCCAACACTCGAGGCGGACACCATACCTCGAGACCACGCAGCCCCCATTACAATGTCATGAAAAGTAGAAATATAACATCAAGTACAAAAATATGCTTACTGAAAATTTGAGTGTAGCCTGATCTTCTATATGGATGCGAATGCTGGACAATGAGTATTGAAATATTGAAGAAAGTAGAAGCAGCAGAGATGTAGTTTTTGAGAAGAATGTTGAGAATATCATGGACAGATAAGAAAACAAATGCTGAAGTTTTGAGAACTGCAGGTGTTACATAATGACTCATCAAAACCATGTGGGAAAAAAATTTTGGAGGCATATCAGCAAAAGAGATGGAATAAAGAAATTGGCTTTATGTGGAAAAATACTAGACAAGAAAGGCAAAAGGAGACTGAGAAAGATGAATGCACGAAGCTGAAACAGCTGGATAATAAATAATGGAGGGACACCAGCTTCATCAAAATTCCAGACAACAGAGAAGACTGGGGAGTCATGATCACCGAGTCTGTTCCAGACCAGGGACCTGAAGAAGTTCTACCTTCCCATTTATTGTGGTCTTAATGTGCTTATTTTGACTCGCACTGTTGGACTAGGGTATACATTCACTAAAAGAAGAAGTTGCGCACCATTTCTGTACCATTTCCAGATTCACGGCTTATTTTTGTTGTTTATCTTTATTTATCACTATTTTCTCATGTTTATGTTTTATTAATAATGTTAGTGTTGTTATTGACAAGGGTGGTTTGAAGCTGAAATGTTAAGACATGTGTGGTGTGACCCAACATGTTTATTCTTTCTTTTGTTCAGCATTTTAAAATATTTTTTGCATAGTAAAAAAAACATATTTTTTCATTAATTTATTAGTGGGTTTTATATTACTGTGAATTGAATGCACCTGGCCAGACCTGTTTGTGATGTACAGTCTGTGAGTTTGTATTTGTGTATTGCTGTATCCTGTTGCCATTTCTCTTTGCTGTGTAAAATTTACCTGCAGCAGAATATTTTTGACTAGCCTGTGAATGTTATTATTGTTTATATTACTGATATTGCAGGAGGAAATGCACATTGAGGCTGTTTCAGTAGGAGCAATTTTTTCTGATTATCAGAGGGTCAGAGTGGAAAATGTGTGAGTGGCTATTTTACCATTTTAAAAAAAATATTCTTACTGTTATTTTTAGGTTTAGTTTTACACTTACAAGCCTACTTTGGGTTTATATTTGAAATCTAGTTGCATTTTTTCGTCTTCACATCTGTAGAAGCTTGCTGCATGAAATTAGAAATTCTGCTGGTGAAAAGTAGACATGAATATCAGCATCATCATGTGGATAAGAGCGCTTGTTCTTAAACATCCAGTGTGCTGATGTCAAGATAGAGGGTTCAACCCCTACACCGGTCAGTTGGACTGAAATGTTGACTTCTCATCCTTGACTTAGGGATGTAAATTACAAGTACCTCTGAAGTCAGGATGGGTTCACCTGATGGCGAGGGACACAAGTAATAGGGAAAGCAAATCCACGTGCACAAATCAATCCAATGCACTAGAGGTAGTAGCACGTATTGAGCTGAAAGCGAGCGAACCAACAACAACAAAAATATCCTGCCAATAAGCGTGGGAGGTCATGGTTCGCTGTCTCACACAATCACCAAAGTCTTGGATCAGAACTATGTTCTTGTCTCGATTGTCCCAGAGCTTGGCGAGAGTTGGCTGAGGGCTTTGCTCCATAAAGGGATAAAAGGCAAAAGAAGTAGGAACACATACGTTTGGCTCGGCACATACGCAGATGATACGCTGGTGAAATGTAAGTGATAGGCAAATGTAGGCTCGCTCACAGATGAAATAATGCTAGTAGCTCAGTAAGTAGAAAGTTTGCTCACATTACAGTTTATAGGAAACATTGCTCCTAATATAACTAGCAGAAATGGCTATAGTAAAATGCACCTGGTGATTGTTTTGTAATTTAAAGACCTGTTGTTGAGTAATGAATAACAGTTTTCTTAACCCCTTCAGTCTAAAGCAGTGTGTAATGCCCTCATCCTCATGAAGTCCAGTAATTACTACTTCATCACGACATACTAAATAAATCTGGCCCCTCCTGTAGCCACTTCCTCTGTGCAGTTGACCACTTTGGAAGTAATGCACTTGTGATATTTTTATAGTAGTCTTTTTCTTCCCTGGGTAATCTGCTGCACAAGTTTCTAACACAAAAAAGAGTTAACTAACATTTATGTGGCATAAATAGATGTAAGCTGTTATACTATTCCAACATTGGACTGCAAACTTTGTAGGATGTTGACCATAAATAAAAGAGCATTCTTAAACAGCTTTTTGTCTAATTGTAATCTATATCTATAAAACAGAGTGTATGTTTGTTTGTGGGTTTGTGGGTCTTGGATGCGTTCGATAACGGTACATCCGATTGAGATGAAATTTTCTACACGTCTTCCTTTCATTCCTGTGCAACCGACTATAATAATTTCTTAATGTAAAATCTTCGACTTATTTAATAACATTTACTTTTCCATTTTCATTATATAATGTCTATATAGCAGGGGGACTTCACTCTAGAAAAGTTATTTCAAGGGGCATAACTTTTAATAACATTTCTATTTACTTTATAGTCATATAGTTGGACTTACTTGCACTATTGTTAAACTCTTTGTCTATAGCTATTTTCAGGCATATAAGTTATAATAAATAATGATATAATCTTTAAGGCATTTTCAAAGTTTGCATAAAAATAATGCATAACATTGTAACCCATCTTTTTCTACAGTTTTCATTGAATGGTGTGTGGAAGGACATTCTTTTAAGTTACTGTGCGCCAGGAGCTGGGCGAAACCACGCCGGGTCATATAGATAGACAGATAGTCGGGAACGGAAGCTTATTTGACTACTTATATGAATTAAATTACATGCTCCCCACCAGGGACTGGGTGAAGCCGGGTCAGACAGACAGATAGACAGACAGACAGTCGGGAACGGGAGAGCTTATATGACTACGTATATGAATTAAATGAGCTGCTCCCCACCAGGGACTGGGTGAAGCCGGGCCCGGTCAGACAGACAGACAGATAGTCGGGAACGGGAGAGCTTATATGACTACTTATATGAATTAAATGAGATGTTCCCCACCAGGGACTGGGTGAAGCCGGGCCGGGTCAGCCAGACAGGTAGACAAACAAGCAGACAGACAGACTGATAGATAGAATCCCCTCCAGGGTCAGCTAGTGCTTTATAATGGAAGCTTGACACCCAGTTCTAGTGTGTGACACCCAATAACTAGTGTGTAGATAGCAGTATTTTATAATGAAGATAAGTCATGACTAAATTCATCTGGAAGTAACACACTTTAGAGAGTTGTACAATATTAAATAATGTGATATGTAGAAAGCTAAGCTGCTAACAAAAGCCTTTTGTTCTTTGTAAATTTAAGAAAAAGAAGACAAGACAATGAACTATCTTCAGACAGAATGTAAGATCTATGAAACGAAAGAATTTCAAAGCAAATAACAATTGTAAGCTGAAGCAATGACAATATCTATACAGAAAATTACTCAATGAATGTCCAGTGTTGATGTGTATGGTTTCTTTTGAAACTGTCTTAATGTAAAGCAGTGTATGTATTTTATTTTCACTGAAAATTTTGCCTCAATGTTCTGTATATTTTCATATGCAAGTTGTGATCGGCTCGGACTAAAAGTGCTGTCATATTTGTGGAGGCGTGATCAAGAGGAACTGTTGAAGGAAATGATAGCTTGTGGTGTCAAAGCTAAAATAATCAAAGTTGCTGCAATGGGTAAGTCTGGATGTTGATCCATCGACTAACATCGACTATGTTCATTACATATTGTCTGAAATAGTCACATGATGTCATTTGTCATCTTCACATGTCCAGATACAGTGCATGACATATTGTCTGCAATAGTCAGATCGTGTCAGTTGTCATCTTCATATTGAAAGTTGGCTGCAGAGGATCTATAGCATTTAAAGCATTGTCCTTGTCTTGCACACTTGCCTTCCATTCCCCCTATAGTATGGTTTTCCAGCAGTATATGGACATGAGATCATGATGTTCCGCAATGGATCTGCTACATGATGATGGTGGCCTTCAGCACTATTATGTTTTTGTGAACGCTCATAATGTTGTATTTGTCAACCATGTAGTTTAGTAATTTTCTTTTGTTTCCAGTTTCGTTTAGAATTTTTTGTCTTTCCGTGGCATTCACTTAATTTGTTTATATATCCACATTTCATTTGGATTCTTTCTTCCAACTGCGTTTTTTTTTAAACCTTTATAATCTGTGTTCCAGCACCATATGAAACTGTTGCATGTTCACAGCACCAGGGTACCATACCACAAGAACTGATTTATAGACTTTATTCGGGATAAGAAAAATATCTGGAGTAAATCAACAATAATGAGAAGTAAAATTAGTAAGCTTTACAAGAACACAACAACAAGTGACGAAACTGACATTACAGCTATTGCCTTCGTCGGAAAACAAACATTAAACAGACACAGATACAACTATATAAACATATACAAAAGTTATTTAACTGATGTAGATCCATCATCAGTAAAACCATGTAGTCGGCACTGCATGTGCAAGTCAAAAATGCTATAATATAATACACCATATAATAAAATACCTGTGCTATGGTTTCAGATAGATAAGATAATGTCTCTTTGATTATTTGTTAAACTTATTTTTTCCATTGTGTAGTTAATGTTATGTTAATTACTCTCTTCTTCTTTCACCCTTGATTCCCTTTATATGGCATAGGCCCTCACACAACTCACTCCAAGCAGTACTATCCTTAACTATGCCCTGGCACAACAATTAAACAGATATTAGTCAGTCTTCTCACTCCAAGCAGTACTATCCTTGGCTATGCCCTGGCACAACAATTAAACAGATATTAGTCAATCTTCTCACTCCAAGCAGTACTATCCTTAACTATGCCCTGACACAACAATTAAACAGATATTAGTCAGTCTTCTCACTCCAAGCAGTACTATCCTTAACTATGCCCTGGCACAACAATTAAACAGATATTAGTCAGTCTTCTCACTCCAAGCAGTACTATCCTTGGCTATGCCTGGCACAACAATTAAACAGATATTAGTCAATCTTCTCACTCCAAGCAGTACTATCCTTAACTATGCCCTGGCACAACAATTAAACAGATATTAGTCAATCTTCTCACTCCAAGCAGTACTATCCTTAACTATGCCCTGACAACAATTAAACAGATATTAGTCAATCTTCTCACTCCAAGCAGTACTATCCTTGGCTATGCCCTGGCACAACAATTAAACAGATATTAGTCAGTCTTGACCTCCTCAGAGATTCAAGCCATTGCCTTCTGGCCCAGCTCATCTGGATCTTGCTTAGCATAGTTATAGTCATTGAGAAAACATAGATGGGTGAAAGTCTGCATCTTCAGTCATGCTGATGCCTTTGTTACTGCTATGACCTCCATGGTCAAACTGATTGTAGTCACCTGGACCTGTAAAAGCCCATGAGCTCTGCATGTGCTACACAACAGACCCATCTGTGTAAATGATTATATCACCCTGGGAAGAATTTTTAAAAATCAGTGCCTATACTTGTGTCTCAACGACCATCCGGTTTTGTCTTTTGCATTCTCTGTCCAGTCTGATGCAGATTGAAAAAAACCATACCACACCATTCTGGCACTGGCACCACCCAAAAAAGATTTAACACATGCACAGAACTCTGTATCACTGGTGAAAGGTCCTTTACTGCTCTGTATACCAATTGTGCCACAAAGCATGTAGAAAGCCCTTTTACTTACGCACATAAATTACCATTGGTCACCCATATTCCCATTGAATGTTTTCATTTTTATACTGTTAAAAAAAATGAAACTCAACATTATTGCAGTTTCAGTTACAAACTTGTACCAACATTTTATTGACAATGCTGATTCGCCCACTGCAGTCGGTTCTGGCGATGCCAGTCTGTAAGAACAGGACCTCTGTAGGGTCTTCTAGCCCAAAGACCAGCGTCACACAATCGGTTTCTGACTGTTTGATCCAAAATTTGATGAGCTCCTGGCATTGAATGGACTGGAGGACACAGATGCCAATTGATTCCTAAGGTGACGCAGCCATAAGAAGCGGTCTTCAGCAGCAGTTGTGATTCTGGGTCTTCTATTGCGCAGCCGGTCTTCCACTGAGCCAGTTTCTTGAAATCACCTCCAGAGGCGACTAATGGTGCTTCTAACCACATTAAATTCTCTGGCTACTACACTTTGTGACTATCCAGCCTGTAAACGTCCAATGAATAGTCGTTGTTCTGTAGTGAGATGAGCCATACTTGCGCATTGGATTTTCAACTGAATTTGTTCGAGGAGCGGCAATCTTTTATAGGTATTCAATAGTATGATCAGAGAGTTTTGTGTTCAGTAAGTTTCATGGGATTATCATGAACCTGTCACGAGTTATTGTCAAAAATGTTGTTTTGACCTTGACCTCTTTCATGACCTCACGAATTATGAGGTGAGTACAATTCAGGCAACCACGAGACGTTAATGACCAGATGGACACAGTCGATAGGTTGACTGATGTCCAATCAGTGAATACCTTTTATAAAAGTAACACCAAAAATGTTGTGTTTCTTTTTTTTTGAACAGTATAAGTTTAAATATTGACATGTTATTGATTACCTAGGTTTGATCCCAAAGGAGCACTTACTAATGGACCTGGAGGAAATCCTTCCACATATGCTACTTATGGTAAGTTTCTTAGCTTTACTAGAAATGTATTCTTACAGAGAATTTTAGCAGATAAGTAATTCTTTATTAATGTAAGGGATTTTTTTTTATTTGACATGCCTTATGTTGTATTGAACATATGGTGCTTGTCCCATAATTTTATAGAGCAAATGGCACCTGAGGATTAATGGGGTCAATATCACACCAGGCACCTTCACTTCCCAAGACATGTCCTGGTACCTATTTTAGCCTGGGTCGACCTGGGTTAGTTTAAAAATCAGCCTAAATGCAAAATCAAACCCATGACTACCAGGTTGGTAGGCACCCATAGGAACATAATACCATGCAATTAATTCATGTTGACTTATTATTTGTTACCTCCTTTTTGTAATAAAAAGTCAATTGATGACTTGACTTCCTTTGACTAGGAGTAGAAGAAATTAACATGAATAATGACTGGTGTATAGACGGCCAGAAGTTGCAACAAGGTGGCTTGATTGTGGATTCTAGCAGACATAAAGAGCTCACGTTTTACACTTTAAATGTGGAAGATCAATTAAGAAGATGGGTAAATAGTTCGACACAAGATCTAACATAGGATATTGAAAAAAACTGGAACTGCTTTATGTAATCTTTTTATAAAAATGGAAATATGTGCATACAAGAAGGCATTTTACGAAGGGGCTTCAAATTAAAACCTTAAAAGTGTGATAGAAATTACAATAACCATGCCATTGTCTTGTAACCTGTCAGTATTGTTGTTAAGGATGTCAAGAGTATTAAGCATGTGACATCACGGTGCAGATGAACACAGTGATGTCATAAGGACAGTTTAAAGATGGCAGCCATACTTTTGACATGCACCAAAGAGGAGCAGCGTTCTGTTATCCGTTTTTTATCATTGAAGGGGTGAAACCTATAAAAATTCATGGGCACGTGAAGATTCCGTATGGTGATGCATGCTCGTCAGTCCAGCAAGTGTATGAGTGGAGTAGCAAATTTCAACCTGCAATCACATCCAAACGACGTAGACTTTGAGTTATTGTGTCCTTTTGCAACATGACAATTTTTATATATATATATATATATATATATATATATATATATATATATATATATATATATATATATATATATATATATATATATATATATATACACACACATAAATAGACCCTTTACATTCTGACAGAATCTTTTAATGGCATTTTTTTTTGTAATTTAAAAAAAAGTTGTCAACATTTTCCTTGACAATTTTTGTGGTTTTGTTTACTGCTGCACAAAAACTAAACGTTAATTTGTAAAAAAAAAAAAAAAAAAATGCTTTGTACGTAATGTAAGCAATACAATGAAGAATAAGTGTGCACAATTTCATTATAATCTAACAAATAGTTATTGAGAAAAATGTACCTAGGTACAAGAAACTGGCAACATGAGAAAACCGGGAAAAACAAATTATTTTCATGTTTTCTTTATACTAATAAAGTCATCTTAATGCTAAAACTAATTGCTAATTCTGCTGCATATGCAGGACCTTCCTCCAGGGCATGCAGTCCCCCCCATGTCTCTTCAGTTTGGCCACTCGTACACTGTCGCATCTCTTAGTTTGCTTGATCTTCAAGCTATTTCTAACTCTTTCTGAGCTTCTTCTGACACACATCTACTAAGTAGTGTAGTGTCAGACAGCATGTCATAAATTAACAAAAGATATTTCTCTAGCTTGTCATGGTTGAGCCATGGGAGTAACATCTTGTCAATTTGGTGTCTCAATCAGTTGCCAGGCATAAACATAACAAAACGGCCATCTTGGAAAAAAAATCGGATACCCACATGATCAGTTTCAGCCAAAGGGAATCGCTTATTGCTATGGTCATGTGTAGTGTTCCTTATATGGAAGTTTCCGGAAGATTATTGAATTGAAAGAAACAGCTGTATATCAGATAGTTCCCATTTATATGATTCTGAAGATGCCCGACATTGCAGGGGGGAATCATGACCGTTAAAATGGTGTATGGCACATGTGGTTACCTCTTTGTGCAGATACCGTTGCTATGATTTGAAAAACGTCTATTTTGTAACTTTTCAATAAGTAGAGAATTTGACACCCAAGGTAGGTTAAGTAAAATATGAATATTGCATTAAAATAACATTTTTTAAAGAAAAACAAGTACTGAATCTGATAGATGACATGCTAAGGTGTGTAAAAATGAACTATTCCAAAAATAGCCAACCTGACTCAAAATCATTAATTTTTCTGCTGCACATTGCCTTAAGGCATTTGTTTGCTTCATAACTTGATTGCACAATATTACATTGTCAAAATAAATTAGGTGAAACTGAAAACTGTATACGCTTAATATAAATTGGAGTTTCATGGATGGTTAAACTCATTGTGTACTAAACAACTTACCATACATTTGTTGGTTTCTTCTTATATGATATTCTGCTTTTAACTCAAGTTCTATCTTACTGTTCGCTACTACTTCTTATAGTCCATGTTGTGTGCTTTTGGTCATTGTGTCTGTCCACAGCCATCTGTCTTGTGTACTGCTAATCATTTCTGATACAGATGTTCTTGTATGCCATGATATCAATCTGTCCAGCATCTTCTTTCTTAGGTCTCTCCATACCTCCAACTTTCCCATTGTCACAATGTCCTCCATTTTTCCTTTCTCATGTTGTGCCCAGAGAATGTGGATTGTCCTTTTCTGGTGCAGGTAACCAGTTCTCTTTGTGAGTTAACTTTGAAGATATCTTCATTATGCTTTTCATTTGTCCAGTTTGTTCTCATCATCCTGCATGATATGATTTGTTTCTTTATCTTCTTTTGTGAGATTACTTGTTATTTAGCCTAATTCTAATTTTAAAAGATGGTTCCGCTGTGTCTTTTTGGTAACATCTTGTCCCTGTTAGAATGTGTAACTTGTCACAGTCTTGACAGGACAGACGTATGTGTTTAACACTATATGAGTTTGCAATGCACCCCATAATCAAGAATTAATTGCTTCTCAATAGCACTTATTACAGACTAGGTGCATACAGAGTACTATAATGGCACAAAAGGGTCAGTGATGGACAACCAAAACATAGTGTCATTTCTGAAAACAGGTATACAGTATACACTATTCAGACTCCTAGTTTATTTTATAGCCTAGTGTATTAGGTTCAGTGTCTCAATGACTAAATTGCCTTCATATTTATTTTACTGGAAAGGTCTCACAATTATTATTCATTGTATTTGAAATAGACTAGCCTCTGCATTTTATTTTCAGCGTTAAAGACAATGAAAGGTCACAGAATTCAGCAGACAACACATTTCAACATTACATCATTGGTTTTTCCACAGCGATGTATCTTACTCTCTTGTTAGTCAATTTCATAAAATGTTGTTCTTCATACTTCCAGCACTCAGAATATGGCTTAAATGTTTGTGGAGAGGGAGGAGAGTATGAATCATTTGTGTATGACTGTCCTCTCTTCAAGAAGAAAATCATCTTGTGAGTATAGTTTTAATTTTAATAATGCAATTTTTAACATTTCATTGCGTTTGCTCTGTGGCGAAGGGATTACAGACACGGTTCATAATCCCAAAAATCGCGTTTGAAACACAGCTGCTTGTTATTTGGCTGCAGCCCACCTTGTGTTTGTTTTCATAAAATAGTAGAGTGCCGGTCATTCAGAAAGCAATGGTAAACTACTGAACGTAAACTTGCAAACAATCACAAACAGCAAAGAAATGCTGGGGTTGACTGTGACGTCCTGTGAAGGATATGCAACAAACTTAACTTACACAGGAGCTGTGGTTATGTTGAGAAGCATAATTAACCAGGGATAAATATAAAAGTGATTTCCACTTGCTGTCTGCCAGTTTGTATATGGTTTGATTCCAATGGCTATTTGGGCAGATGTTTGTCCATCAAGAATGATGATGACCATTCATTTCATCCAGTGGGGTTGAAAGTATGGAGTCGTGAGTTCTAAGATGGCTGATAAGGCCTATTTTGACTCAAAATGTTCTTTGACAATGTGGGCAAAGAATGCTTGACCTTCCAGGAGGAGGCTGTCCGGCAGTGGTTTTTCTGTCCAGCCTTTTCTTCACAGCTCTTGCAGTCCTGGTTGCTTCACAAGTGACTGCACCCTTATGTATTGATGTACACCACGAATTACGGTCTTTAGCAGCAGTCTCCCAGGTGTCAAGATGAATTCCAAAAGCTTTCAGTGAGATTTTCAGAGCGTCTATAAAGCGTTTCCTCTGGCCACCTTGGGAGCGTTTACCACAACGCAGCTCACCGTAAAAAATTTGTTTAGGGAGCCTGTGATCTGGCATACGAGTTAAGTGACCAGCCCAGCGAATCTGATTTTTCATTAGTAGAGTGTGGATACTGGGCATGGACGCTCTTTCTAGAACTTCAGTGTCTGGGATCTTGTCTTGCCATTTAATCTTCAATAGCTTCCTAAGGCAGACTGTGTGGAAGTGGTTTAATTTCCTAGCGTGTCGCTGATAAACAGTCCATGTTTCACAAGCATATAGCAGTGTGGATAATACAACTGCTTTATAGACTTTCAGCTTTGTTTGCAGGCTTATTCCATTTCTGTCCCATACATTCATGTACAGTCTGCCAAAGGCTGCACTGGCCTTGGAGATTCTTGCATTCACTTCGTCATCAATTGTGGCAGCTTGTGACAGTGCTGCCAAGATAGATGAATTTGTCCACAACACTTAGTCTATGACCGTTCACCTTGATATTCGGCACGGTGTGATTATTCCCTGGAGCTGGCTGGTACATAACTACAGTCTTCTCCAAGTTGATATTGAGCCCAAAGTTGGCACAGGCATGTGAGCAAGCTGAAACATTGAGTTGCATGTCTGCCTCTGAGTTGGCATATAGAGCGCAGATACTTCAAGCCAACAGGGCAAAGAGATTATGTCTGGCATTTTATAGAGAAAGCTGTCCCACCAACTATCTCATCCTCTCTATGACTGCCGCCTGTGTTGGTTCATGGCCGCCTTTAAACATTTTTGCTGCTAACCTCTACATCTAGAAGCCACTCCGCTATCTGCCACCTGATGGACATGGTTAATGGTAGGGCAGGCTTCCATTTAAAAGAATAAAACTTATCACAAACAACAGAAAGAGGCTGTAATCATTTTGTTCCCACACTATGAGAAGACAGAAAATAGAACATACTGTGACCGCTAGAAAGATTTGTGGAAAGAAGGATAAAGGAAGACAGCAAAAGAACATCCTTGGCAGCCTGGCATGGAAGGGTGTCAACGCACAAAATGATGCATGCTGTTGGAGATCACTTGAACATGATGTGGTTATTGTTAGGGAGCTATGGTAGTGCAGTGGTTAGCATGCGTGCCTGCCAGCCCAGTGGTCATATGTTTGAATCCCTATTGAGGTGGACTGTTAAAATTGACCTGGTCTTTCAGGTGAACCCAGATTCAAATGGGTACAGGAAAATGCCGTAGGAAGTAAAAGCGACCGGCACGATATTGAGCACATCATCCATAATTTGTTGATTGGTCTGTATAAATATGGGACTGGCACAATGCAGAATGCTGAATGCCTCTGAAAGTGTGAAAAGGGGGCTTTTGCTTGCTTGCTGATGTTGGTGTTGTGGTTGGTACACTGTCCAAGGTTCTGTGGCCATAGCATCAGGTTTGCCTTCTATTAGTTAAGTAAGTCCGTCCCTGTAAAATGGGTGATAAGGATTTTTCTGTGGCAGAATGATGGTGAGGAAGGGAAGTGGCCACTCCATCTCATTAACATCGCCTAGTATGTGTGAAGAATTAACACCTCACATGCTAAGTTGCTATCTGCCATAGAATTGTCTTGACCTAGGAACCATTATCTTGTAGTACTAGCTGACAACTCTTTAGCGTTTCCTATTGTAACACAGACATGTCCTTGCAAAGCTCTAAAACCATGTCCAGGGCCTTAGGCAATTATGTATCTCCAAATCTGTATTCTTTTGTACTGTGCTATTCTACACCAGATGAAGAATGTCAAAAACAGCAAACCTTTATAGTCTCTAGACAATATTATGTGGAAATCAACACAGACAAATGAAAGCTGCCGTAACTAACCAGTCTTCACTTCTTCTGCTGCCTTCCCTATCCCAGTGGAGTATAGGCCCTCAGCCATGCCAAGCCCTTGGTTGACTTGTTCATGATTGGTTGGAATTTACAGTTAAAGTTTTCTGTGTGATGAAGTCGCCAGTTTCACACCAACCCTCCTTAATTGCCTCTTATGACATACATGGTAGGTTACAATATTACTATTCTTTGCTTCCCAAATGGTCCTTTCGGTAGCACATGGATGAATCTGACTAGTGTACTTGTTGAAATGAGAGAAAGATAGAAGGAGAGTGAGGAGAAGTCGATATGAGAATGTTCTAACAGACATATTAATCATTATTTGTCCCAAGAGAGTGTCCAGCCATGGGTCTGTGATGAGATAGGGTTATCACATTTTGTAGGCCTGGATGCAGAGAGGGATAGTTGGATAGTTGCGTGTAAGCATGTAGGCAAGATGATTGTATGCATGTGACCAGGATGATTGTAAGCATGCAGGCTGGATGAATTTAATTATGCAGGCAGGATGATTGTAAGCATGCAGGCAGGATGATTGTAAGCATGCAGGCAGGATGATTGTAAGCATGCAGGCTGGATGAATTTAAGTATGCAGGCAGGATGATTGTAAGCATGTAGGCAGGATGACTGTAAATATGTAGGCAGGATGATTGTAAGCATGTGAGCAGGATGATTGTAAGCATGTAGGCAGGATGATTGTAAGCATGTAGGCAGGATGATTGTAAGCATGTGAGCATGATGATTGTAAGCATGCAGGCTGAATGAATTTAAGTATGCAGGCAGGATGATTGTAAGCATGCAGGCAGGATGATTGTAAGCATGCAGGCTGGATGAATTTAAGTATGCAGGCAGGATGATTGTAAGCATGTAGGCAGGATGACTGTAAATATGTAGTCAGGATGATTGTAAGCATGTGAGCAGGATGATTGTAAGCATGTAGGCAGGATGAATTTAAGTATGCAGGCAGGCTGATTGTAAGCATGTAGGCAGGATGATTGTAAGCATGTGAGCAGGATGATTGTAAGCATGCAGGCTGGATGAATTTAAGTATGCAGGCAGGATGATTGTAAGCATATAGGCAGGATGATTGTAAGCATGCAGGCTGGATGAATTTAAGTATGCAGGCAGGATGATGTATGTAGGCAGGGTGATTTTAAGCATGTAGGCAGGGTACTATTAAGCTAGCATTTACTAGCTTACAATTATCCCGCATGATTGAAGCATGACTTAAGCATGATGTATTAATTGGATCTTAAATCATTTCAGTAAGAAAACCGAGATGGTGATGCACTCAGCTGGTGATATAGCTCCTGTTGGTTATATTAACCTTAAAGAATGCAAACTAGAAAATAAAGAATGGGTAACCTTTCTGTTTTTAATCGTTACATTTCATGTACAACTTTGTTGTTGTATGTAATCACTTTTACTTACTCTGGTTCTCATAAAATGAATTATGTTGCAATGTGGTAAATTTTGGTCGCAATTATAACATCAGATAGTAGATGCATGACAGAGATTAAGAGCAGAAGAGGCCAAGACAAATCTGCATTTTAGAAGGTGAAAAGTATAAGTGTAATACATCATTTTCATTGAAAGTCAGAACAAGTACTGAAATGTTATATTGAACCTGTTCTGCTGTGCTGTATGGCAGTGAATCTTGGAATGTGAATGAATAAATTAGAAAGAGCTTGGAAGCATCAGAGATGTGATGGATTTCTTAGACAAATGTTGCAAATATCTTGGGTGGCCAGAGTAACCAACAACAATTGCCTGGAAGAGATTAATATGAGTAGAACATTATATACAACTATAAGAACAAGACATATATAGTGTTTTTTGTGTATGCTTATATTAGATGCCACTCTGGTAAAAACAGATGCGCTAATTATTACACTTCAAAATGTGTCCGCTGTGTCAACTGCCGTAATAAAGCGGTGTTAGTTTCCTGGACTCTGACTTTTACATTATCTTCAAAGTTCACCAGAGAGTTATTGACTGTTATCGTTACTCCATTATGATGAGCCAGTATCTTCTGTAAGTTTGGTTATATTAGATCTACATGGCAAAGCACAGCGACCACGGACTTATGGCTTGGCAGTCCTGATCATCAGAAGAGGTCCCCCTCAACGAATGTTTCAGCCCCTTGAGTAAATCAATCATTTTCTGTTTGACACTAACCAATAAGTTTATGATACCAAGTTCTGCTAACATACTCTAGTTTGTGGTGTATCGAGGACACAGTTCACATTATGCTGTCGGACAAGGGTTTTTGCCAGCCATCGTTGTTCGCTACAGGGGAGGAAAGACTGACCACCTATTCCTCTGTGCACTTAGGCCTTATAAAATGTGATGGTCCTAACACTTCACAGACCATAACAGAATCCTGCTATTGAGCTTTTTAAAAAATATGTGACAAAGTTCAAACTTGGCAGAGGCCAGCCATCCCCCCTATACTTGGAAACTCCATGACTCCAGTTTCCCAGTCTGCATCTTGAGAGGTGGGGTTAGCTTGTGTGATGGGACATTGGGAAGTTACTACTGTAACTTTCCTTACCTACAGAGATTGCTTTGCTTTATTTGTATAGGATCACTTTCATTGCACACAGAAATTTCCAGAAGAGCTCCAGTCTCTTCCGATAGATCATATAATGAGAATCAAACCACAGTGCACAAACTCTGTAAAATGGCAAGGATAATGTGTGGGTATAGCAGAATCACACATACTATTCATTTGTTTGTGGGTAGCTTTTCTCATTTGGAAACTTTTC
This sequence comes from Cepaea nemoralis, assembly GCA_014155875.1. Classification (NCBI taxonomy): domain Eukaryota; kingdom Metazoa; phylum Mollusca; class Gastropoda; order Stylommatophora; family Helicidae; genus Cepaea; species Cepaea nemoralis. The sequence continues at coordinate 68,147 of JACEFZ010028331.1, forward strand.
CTGGATAGCGACTTATTCAGCTTGCTATTTTCAAATTCCAACTGCCAAGGGATTTTTAACTTGAGCAGTCCTCTGGGTCATAGGCACTTGTCTGAGAAAAGTAGATGTCTAATCCACTACCCCAGGATAATGGGATTATATCACTCATTTTCTTATTGTGTACAAAATCCAAACAGTCAAAGCCATGAGGTGAACTTGGTCTGCTGGGGGGAGCCAGAGCTGGATGGTGTAACCTCTGATCTACTCTGCCACCACATCTACAGAGAAGGGCTAGCCAGTTACATACAACACTGATGGTTGTGGGTCTAGGCACCATCACACACTGCAGACTAATACCTGTATGCTACTAGAATCAAGCATATCACTGCAAGGGCAATTAGAAACTGGTGCGGTGTATCAGCCAGCGTTATCAAAGAAAATGCCATAATGCATACTCACCATATCATTACCACACATTATTGCTATCACAGTTTACACCTTTCTCATTTCCCCACTGCAAACTACTGTATTCAGTTCCACAGGATCCAGTTCCATTTGTCATTCCATCTTGTTCATATTTACCACAGTTTCCTTATTCCTGTATGCGAACAGCATGTGTTCCTTATTTTTATCTCTTTCATGGTCTGTTTATTCACAATAATCATCTTAATCTGTTGGGTTTCATCAAGTCAAAAATTAGGGTATCTATGTCTTCTTTTTTTTGGTGGGAATAAACAGGCAGACGATTCTTCATTTTAAAAATTCCCCTATGTCAATTGAATCCCTTTAATTTTCGTATAATCATTTCCCTTTTTTCCACTTAATAAAATTTATATTCCATCTCTTCTCTACATCCCAAAAAGTCAAACTCTCTTTAACCTTTTGATTGTCATAACTATGTTTAAACCCCCTGGCAGGGTAATACCCTAACTTGCTTCAAACGTCCAGTCTCTGTTTCTTCGAGCGTTGTCCCCTGCGTCCTGTGAACCTCGTCGTCACACTGTCTGCTCTGTTCCTCGCACGCATTCATAGCCTGTCATGTTACTTGTGATTATCTTTTTTTCCCCTTTATGCTTTACTAACCTTGGATAAATCCCTGTCATGTCCTACCTTGTCCTACTTATGACACGTGCGTGTCCTTTCGGAGAACTGTTTAAGAGTTCTATCTTCTACTTATGTCCCTTTATTCTCTATTCCCTGGTAAGGGATGTTATCTCTATCCTGTCTTAGTCTTATCCCTAACTTCTATCCTTCTATTACTTCTGTCCTCTCATTCAGCTCCTTGACAGTGCGTTGACTGGAGCAGATGTTTCCGGTTATGAATTTCCAATTCTCTATGTCATTTGATATCTTGATAAAACTTTCCATATAATCATTTTCTTCCTTTTCCACTTAAGGCTAATTTGTCTATTCCATCTCTTCTGCTATGTCCCAAAAATGTCATGTGTCTTTACCTTATGATTTTATGAAGATGATTTCATAACACCTGCAAGTCTCCATACCTTAGCATTCATTTTCTTCTCTGTTTCTTCGATATTGTCACTATTCTTCTCAAAAACCACATCTCCACTGTCTTCATCATGTCATTACTCATTGGCCAGAATTTGCATTCATACAGAAGAACTGGCCACACAACTTTTCAATAAGCGGATTTGCATACTTGTGATAACTATCTTTTTTTCTTTTATGATGTTGCTTATTCTTGTAACAGAATCTTTGGATATGAAGATTCTTTTCTTTATCTCTGTGTCTATCTTCCATAGATGGGCTGTTTATGCAGTTATTTATTATATAGGTATAACAGCGCTTTTTTTTCTCTTATCCTGTAGCCATAGATTTTACTAAGTGCTTTTATTGTACTTATTTATGTTTCAAAGTTCCGACATGTTCTTTGAAAGCTAATTAAACTCTTGAATCCAGAATAGAATGATGTTGACGTTTAAGAAACTAACAAAAATGATAATGAACAAGGTGATGTTGTAAATGCAGCTGTTAATTATGAGTGTGGTTTGAAAGTGTATTTATGCTGTTAAAACTTTGTTGTTACAGGATAATAATATACCCTTGAGAGAGAAAATTTTACAACTTCCAATTATGACTACAGCTAAATGGATGGAAGTGAATGTACCAGTTTGCCCTACAGATGTAGAGCAGTCTGCTGGAGGTGATACCGGAGCAATGGGATTAGTAATGTGTGTGCCAGACATGAAAATCACAGGTTTGATTTTGTGTTACTGTAATTAACTATTTGTTCTTTATAGATTATACCAAAGCATTTGATAAAGTGAAACACAGTGAAGTGGTAGAAATGTTGGAAGATATTAACATTGATGGAGAAAGATCTCAGAGTAATAAAAGACATTTACTGGAAACAAGTCGCAGCAATTAAAATGGGATATAAAGAGGACAGCTGTGAACAGATACAATGAGTAAGACAAGGATGTGTTTTGTTGCCGGATCTCTTCTCTTGCTATAGCAGAGTAATAGATTACAGAGAGGCCAGAAGTATGAGTTGGAGGTAATAATATGAGGTGGCTTCGCATGATAAACTTAAAAGTGTGATAGAAACTAAAATAACCATGCCATTGTTTTGTGGCCTGTCATATTGTTATTAAGACTGTCAAGAGTGTTAAGCACATGATATCATATTACAGATGAACATGGTGACATCATAAGAACAGTTTAAAGATGGCCACCCCACTTTTGACATGCACCAAAGAGGAACAGTGTTCTGTTATTCATTTATTGATCGGTGAAGGTGTGAAACTTATAGAAATTAATCAGCAATTGAAGGTCCAGTATAGTGATGGATGCCTGTCTGTCCAGCTAAGTGTATGAGTGGAGTAGGAAGTTTCATAATGGCGTGACTTCTGTGACATACTGTTCACGACCGGGTCAGGTACATTGAGTAGTACCCCCAGAGTTGACTTTTATACAGGAGTCTAAGCACTTTATCAGCGCTGGAGGACTTGTATTGAACACAGCAGGTATATCGAAAAATGAAACAATTTGTTCTTTACTTTTTCGGAATATATTCATCCAAAAAAAATAATTAAGGTTTTCATTTGAAGCCCCCTCATATGAACAATCTACTCTATGCAGATATCATAATATTGATAGCTGAAAATGCAATAGATAGGCAATTTTTGGATATTGTAGTAATAGAGACTTTCCTTGAATTTCACAAAATAGAAATAATAATAATTTCAAAGAAAAAGATAACACCATAATGTAATATATAATATGATATATATATAATGTGACATATAGGGAGAATGCAAAGCAGTGGTCATATGGCCCACAATTTGTATTTTCCAACTGTAGACAGATTTTTTAATGTGTGGAAACATTACACTAAGGACCTTGTGCTTTTTATTCTTATCCTAGAAGGGTTGCCTTTGTGTTACTGGGGCACACCAGGGAAGCACAGAATAGCAATAGTTTAACCTACCAAGCATGTCATAAGAGCAGCTAAGAGGGTTTTGGCGCTGCAAGCGATTACTTTTAGTTTAGTCGACGGATCAACATCACAGCACACGGGTGTAACCCATAAGTGCTCCATTCTACTCCTAACTCAAGCCTGAGTCCGGAGAATCTCAGCTCAGTGCACCAACTGTGTAGCCACCGGCAAGGATCCTGAAATATTTTCAGTAGATTTTTAACTCAAAATGTTTGCCGAATTTATTTGCAAGCGATTGCAGTCTTGAAAGGCTGTGTGTGATGTTCTTGAAAATGAGACTTCCCAGCAAATGAAATAAGTCTTTTCAATGTCCCACTAGATGGCAAGTGTCATTGGGATCTTTTAGAGGTTCACAGTCTCTGGAGTAATGAACACTGTCAAAGACCACACACTTGGCATACATCAAGACTGAAATAAAGTAAAGCAAAGTTCCCTTTTACATGCTTTGAGGTGTATTCTGTGCTAACCCTATATTTTAATAGAGCAACATTTGATGGCTGGTGTGGCTAAAATCACACCATATTTTAATTGAGCAAATCAACATTTGACTGGCTTGATGTGGTTAAAATCACACTATATTTTAATAGAGCAATCAACATTTGATGGCTTGATAGTGGCTAAAAGCACACCATATTTTAATAGAGCAATCAACATTTGATGGCTGATGTGGCTAAAATTCACACCATATTTTAATAGAGCAATCAACATTTAATGGCTGATGTGGCTAAAATCACACCATATGTTAATAGAGCAATCAACATTTGATGGATGATGTGGCTAAAATCACACTATATGTTAATAGAGCAATCAACATTTGATGGCTGATGTGGCTAAAATCACACTATATGTTAATAGAGCAATCAACATTTGATGGCTGATGTGGCTAAAATTGCAATCAACATTTGATGGCTGATGTGGCTAAAACCACACCATATGTTAATAGAGCAATCAACATTTGATGGCTTGATGTGGTTAAAATCACACCATATTTTAATAGAGAAATCAACATTTGATGGCTGATGTGGCTAAAATCACACCATATGTTAATAGAGCAATCAACATTTGATGGCTTGATATGGTTAAAATCACATTATATTTTAATAGAGCAATCAACATTTGATGGCTGATGTGGCTAACATCACACCAGCCACTTTTATTTCCAATGATGTTCCTGGTACCCATTTAGAATGGGTGTAAATTTTTAAAAAAACCCAGTTTCAACAGGATTTGAACATATCACTACCAGGCCGGCAGGCAAACATGCTAGCCTCTTGCTACTGCAGCTCTGAGACTGAAAGAGCCACAGAAAATCTCCCACACTGACGGCAGACATTCATTCCCCCAAGCCTTGCACTCATGCTTGGATATCTCATGCTCTGATTGAAATGAGTGTGGTGTTTGCTTGCTGAGGTGGAAACAAAGTCATCACCACTTGCCAAATTCTTCATGTCGTATGAGAGTGAGCAACTATGACGTCGGGGTTCATAAAACAATATAACCTAATAGGCTAGGCATCTGATCTACTACTCATGACGCTGGCGAAATCTGTTGTTGTGATAATATATTTCCCTCGGTCATTTCCTAGTGCTAGGTGGTGAACTGGATATCTTGTTAATTAGAGGTGAATACCTTGTGAAAACCCAGCACTGTAGGTTAGGGAATAGTGAAACAGTTTCTGACACAGTGTACTGAGTTGAGGGCTCAAAATAAGCCATGACAATTTAGAAGCTTTGCATTGTTTTCAAAGGTATGAGGTGTCAGGCCATTCAGAAAGCAATGGCAAACTACTGAACTACATTATCTAGTAAATGACAGACAGTCAGTAAATGCTGGGGTTGATTGCAAATTCATGTAAAGGACATGCAACTAACATTTTATTCATGCCCATAAACTGCTCCCATTTGCAGTTGCAAGTTTTTTAATGCCAGTAATTAGATATTAAACAACTTATATTATTAATGTGTTTGTGGTTTTTTTGTTGTTGTAAACTTCAAATTGTGTATTTTAGGGGCCGAAGAGGTGAGAGTTCGCATTGTTGATGACACTTTCCATGTTAGTGGAATTATAGCTCCTGTCTTAGATGAGAAAGATGTGAAAGATGCCAGCTGTGAAGCTCTGACTACTTTGATGGGTAAGTAATGTATAGTACTTTATTGCACTGTGATGGTCAAAACAACTTTATTTAACATAAATTGCAATGCTTTGTCTCGTGTGGTCAGAAATCATGTTGGCGATTCCTGGATAGGTTTGCAGGGTGATGAACAGAACCGGATTATATGAGACTAGCACCCTATATGACAACAGAAGTAGGGGCACTGCCACAGATGTTTGATGCTGAGTCTATTATGGCAGGAATAGTCAGCTTACACAGATATTTTTCCATCTGGACATTGGGTTGGAAGTCTGTGGACAAGGAAATACCTAGAATTTGAGGAACTAACACTACCAACCTAGGCCTAATGCCAGCCAGTCCATATGTGCTGCATGACCTGGTGACCTCTGTCCAGTAGGTGGTCTTTTACACACATTGGTCACTGAGCTTGGAGAGGTAGTGGAAGAGCCCTGCAACACAGTTACCCATGGAGATGATACTTTAGTCCTGGGTCGGGAGGTAAGTCTCTACATCAGACTCACCCCAGTAGATGCGAGCCTTTTGTAATGACCTCACCACCAATGCATTGGATTTGAATAGTTAACTGATTCAGTGCTGATGGATAATATATTGCCAAATTGACTTTCCATTTGAACAGAAGGGTGGTATATCACCATACTAGAGTCATCTTACTTGTTTTGTTTCGTGACATCGTATGTAATTTCAATGCTCAGTAAATTCAAATGTGCATGATAATACTTGTTCATTTGATTGTGTACCATGTTTGGTCCCAACCTACTTTTTGCTTGCCACTGAATCAGTTAAAACTCAGTCTTCCAGAAGATTCACCAACCAAACACAGGTATTTCAAAAAACCTCAAGTGGATCTTCAGCCCTGGCCATCCTGAAATCCACAGTATAGGAAAACTGATGTTCCAACGTCAAGGCTGTCAGTTGTGGGGACATTGAGGATAGATACAAGACAATATAATCAGCACCACACAACATGTGTCTGGATGCAACAGTCTGGTACAGATTGATGAATTAATATGTCTTGTGCTTGTGGAGTGTTGCATTGCATGTGGCCGTGGTAGGTAGGTATAGACATAAACTAGTAGAGGCGCATTCACAATCAAGTATAATAAGTGTTTCTCTAGTTCAGCATCTGCTGATGGAGAGTGATCACTTATGGGCATGCTTCAAGTCAAAGAAAGATCTGTTTTCACACCAAGAGGTGTATTGGGTTTTTGTTGGAAGTTTCATATTTTTAGACCAATCAGCACTTGGTGATATGGTCAGTGTCACGCCGACTGCCTTCCCAGGTAATTTCCGGTGCCTATTTGAGGCTGGGTCAACCTGGGAGCCTAAGTTTGAAAAAATCCCAGTGCCTTAAGTACTATCTGTATCATCTTTCCAGTAAACTGTTTTGTTTTCCTGAATTTCTGAAGGAATTGTGCATCGCAGCAAACCTTGTATTTACAAAGTTAATTGACATACTTTAGATCATGTATTAATTCAAAGTGTTCATCTATGTATTAGCATTTCTTCTTCTTTTCGTTCATCCGGAGTGTTTTTTCAGATGTGATTGCGATGTGTCTGTTATGCGCCCTTGGGCCGAAACCCGTAGGCCAACACATCGACTTTAGCGTGCTTTTTTGACCAGGTAGCATTCCTGGGAGACTCTCACTTTTGTGGTGCCATCTACAACCATGCTGGCCAAGTTAGAACGGTCGAAGACAACGGTCATCCCTCAAAGGAAGGCAGGGACAGTCCATAGCATTTTCCGCCATCCAAGGTTGCTTCCATAGTTGCAGGGCCGACACATAACGTCCTGGATCTGGGCTCACCGAGGGAAATCGTCACGTCCTGCTCATGGCTGCTTTAAATCCTCACTTCAATATATTGGTCATTTCGTTTGCCCCGGGCCATTCCCGCACAAACCAGACAGGTTTGCAGACGGTATCCACTCAGCGAGTTTTCGGACATGTGCTTGTCGTTGTGCCCGTCAGAGCTATTCCAGGCACGACAGACATTCGGAAAACTACCTAGTCAGAGCTGTTCCGAACAAGAGCGGCATTCGGAACCTAGGTAGTCAGAGCTGTTCCTAGCACGAGAGACATTCGGATGAGACATTTCACTCGGACGTAATTGCGTAGTGTCAATTTTTAGTTTGCCACCCGTAGGACGACACTTCCGGCTTCCGGCGGGCATTTTTTAATGAGGTTAGCCTTCCTCGGGGTATTAGCATTTCATATCAGTTGTTCTTGACAAGAACTGCAAGATTGAATACAAATCATTTAACATGTGTCATTGCTTTTTTGCATCTATTTCCAAACTTTCAGATTGCCTGAATGATCAGGGCCTTAAACCCACAGACATTTGCTCAATATCTCTTTATGTTGGGGATATGGCCAATTTTGCTGCCATCAATGAAGTGTACAAGACTTTCTTTAACATAAATCCTCCTGTCAGGTAAGTTTATAAAGTAATATCCCAGCACAGTTAATAACACTGATATTAACATAAAATGGTGCTGAGGCATGGGTGGCTGAGAGATTGTTAGTCTCTCACATCAGATGGTGCTGGTTCTAATCCCAGTCTTGCCAGCCCCAGGATTCCAGTCTTCCCAGCCAAAGGATTTTCTGATGGAGATGAAATAAAATGACAATGTGTATGCTACATGGCAACTGGGCAGGTAGCATAACAACATTATGTATACTACATACCAGGGCTGGTGACATTAAAAACATTCTATATACTACATTACAACTGGACCAGTGGCATAAACAAATCATTCTATATACCACATAGCAGATGACATTAAAACCAATTCTGTATACTATTTGAACAGGTGCTATGGTTATAACATTACTCTGACAATGGCATTAGCGTGGTCAGACAAGGGTTTGAACTGGCCGCCTATTCCTCTGTGCACTCAAGTCTATAAATTGTGATAGGCCAAACACTTCACATACCTGTAGCAGGCTCCTACTACAGGACTTTCCCCCATATATACTGCATGACAACTGGGCCAGTGGCACAAAGGTCAACATTGTGTATACTGCATGAAACCTGTGTTCGCAGCATAACAAAATCATTCTGTATACTACATGACAACCGGGCCAGGTGCATAAAATATCTGGTATACTACACAACTGGACAAGGTAGCCTTTGATTCTCAACTGTCAACACAACACAGATACCAGCAACTGCTGATTTCTCCATTTCTGATCTGATCTCTTCTTGATACATTGAGTATTCTTCTCAGGAATCTCATTTCTGTTGTGATTTTTCTTTTCTCTTTTTCTGTCACTGTCCAGGTTTGGCATTGGTAGCATAGAGTTGGTAGGAAGATTGTGTTGTAAAGTGCTGACTTAGTAACTATTGATATATGTTTGTTCTTTAGTATTGGTGCCATACAAATACACATTGTAATAAAAAATTAACCTCAGAAAATAACAGGAAAATATCATGGACAAGAGCTCACAGAGGCAGTAAAATATGAATGAAAACTTGAGAAAGATTAGGAGCTCAGGGAGAAATTTAAATACATTCAAGTTGATATCTGAAGGTGTATGAAGAAGAGGAGGAGGTTAGTGAGGTTAGAATAACATTTTTTAAAAAATCCTTGCCAAGGAAAAAAAGTGTAAGAAAAGATGGTTGATATCTGAGTTATTTCTAGCACAGGATACAAATTTATGTTTTGTTTTTTTCCAGACTTTGTATTCAGGCCAACCTGCCTCGTAACATTGCACTGCAGCTTGACTGCCAGGGAAAGATTAGTGATGGAGAAAAGGAAAATAACCGCAAGACTATGCATGTGCAGTCTTTGTCTCACTGGGCTCCAGCTAACATTGGACCTTATAGTCAAGCTGTGAAGGTAATAGTTCTCTCTTTGTCTCTTAGTGTTGTCTTCAGTCTTTGATAATAGGTCAGTCTTTAGTACCCATTTCTTAGTATGTGATTATATTTCCATTTTACTCTTAGCCACTCTGTAGCATATATTTGCATGGACAGGTTTTTTTTTAAAGTTCTAAGTCTTGAGCTAAATCCATTAAATTTGTGCTTGTGTTGTATTCTTTTAATATCTTAATAGAATCTACATGTCCGTTTTTGGTCTTTCTCAAGCTCTATAACCAGAGCTTCTTTGGTTCTAGGCACAAAGTTGTAATTGATTGGGTTTCTTTCTCAGTGTCCAGATCACTTTGTTTTCTGTCCCTATAAATTCCAAACAGAAAGTAGTGACAATGATATTTCTAATGTAATTTCTAATTATGTCTCTCCTAATGAGGTTGACATTTTCTTAAGCATTTAATTTCACAGGTGGTGAATTTTATCTCTTACAATTTAGACAGGTAGGACAGCTTGATATGAATTGGTTGAAAACCTATCTTCCATGGGGAATAAAGGGCAGCAGAAGTTGATGTTGGTTGAAGACCTATCTCCCATGGGGAATAAAGGGCAGCAGAGGTTAGTGTTGGTTCAAGACCTATCTCCCAAAGGGGATAAAGGGCAGCAGAGATTAGTGTTGGTTGAGGACCTATCTCCCAAGGGGGGTAAAGGGCAGCAGAGGTTAGTGTTGATTGAGGACATATCTCCCATGGGGGATAAAGGGCAGCAGAAGTTGGTGTTGGTTGAGGGCCCATCTCCCATGGGGGATAAAGGACAGCAGAAGTTGGTATTGGTTGAAGGCCCATCTCCAATGGGGTTTAAAGGGCAGCAGAAGTTGTTGTTGAAGACCTATCTCCCATGGGGAATAAAGGGCAGCAGAAGCTGGTGTTGGTTGAGGACCTGTTTCCTATGAGGGATAAAGGGCAGCAGAGGTTAGAGGTGTGGCCAAACTAGAACACTATGCAGGAAGCCAAAGAAGATTAATAAACCAACACTAACTGGTGTCATTAGCCACTACACACTGTGGGATTTACGAAGGGGATCTGAGCACTTATGGATTGAATGGTTCTATGTCCAATGAGGATGATCTGTCGACTAACTAACTTAGCTAACTAGAAGTTAGTGTTGGTATGAGTTAGTTTTGCGCATTTAATTTTAGTATTGGATCTTGTTTTCCCCAAAATTTTGGTAATTCAAATTATATTCCATCTGTTTAACACAGTGGTTCTCAACCTTTTATGGCCCGTGCCCCCCTTCACCATATTTTCAGAATGTCATTCTCTCTCTCCCCCCCCCCCCCCCCCCCCCCCCCCCCAACCTCCCTATCAAAAATTTGGCCCTTGCCCCCCTTCACCGTATTTTCAGAACGCCATTCCCCCCTTTCATATTTCCTATCTAAAAATCCCCCCACCCCTACACAGTATACGTAAAAATGGAAGGTAAATTTAATAGCATATACTAAAACAAGTCTAGACATCCAGATAAAACATGATTTGTGGGTCTACTTACCGTATAAAATGAATTTTAGAAGGATGAGACATACATAACTGTAAAGTATGAGACATACATAACTGTAAAGTATGAAGGGAAAAACAATATCAAGTAATCGGTTCTTGTATTATTGTATTAACGCGATCTTGAAATGGTCTTCATCCCCCCCCCCCCCCAGAAACCCTAAAATTCCCCCCTGGGGGGGGGGGGGGGAATTCCCCACCTGTTGAGAACCACTGGTTTAACACTTTTATTCAGAACATGCATTTCTTTGTTAGTGCTGTTTTTGCATTTTTCGCTGAAGCAAATGTATTGCTCTACATTGGTTTCATTAATTTCTATGTGTTTAATATCTTTTTATCAAATTTATTTTAGTTTTATTATTCATTGTTTTGTTTTTTTATTTTAAATTATCAAATAATTATATTATCTAATGCTGATTTAACTATGATTAATAATAGTAGATATTTCCTTTGTTGTTTTGATACTGTTTTAAAACTAATGTATTGTTGATGACTGTTAATTTCATTGTTATTTCTTTGGTTCACACTTCTTTTAGTATCTAATGCTAGTGATGTTTGTTTTGTATTTTTTCAGGCTGGAGACAAGCTGTTTGTGGCAGGGATAGTTCCCCTTGTGCCGTCTTCTTTGAATGTAGTAGATGGAGGCATAACTGTCCAGTGTGCCATCTCTCTAAAACACCTGGAAGCTATTATAACTGCAATGGACAAAAACTGCAGCTTGGCATTTTGTCCACTGGTCATGTGCTATCTTATAAGCCAGGAGTACATCTCTACAGCCATGGAGGAATGGAGCAAAGCACTTGAGGCAAGAAGATCTTGAATCAGAATCGTGAATGTTTCTTTACTTTTGTGGCCATTGAAGCTTTTATGTAGGTGGGCGTGCTAGTCATGTTGACAGCGAACTGTGCTGATAATATCATGAGCACTGTTGGACGTGGGTTCAAAAGGTCGCATGAGGGAATAGTATCACTGTAACTTACCTGGCATGCACTAAGAGGCATCTTAGAAGGGTTGGCATGAGACGGGCTACCCCGTCATTAACTGTCAAACTGTCATTTACTGCCAATATAGTACCTTGCAGTGTATGGGGGGAGGGGGGGGGGTGTCTTGAGCCTGAGGAATTAAGGCCACCCGGCTAGTGCAGTCGCCGCAAACTGTGCAGGTTAGAGTTTTATTTTTGCCCCCGACAAAAAAAAACAACTCCACACCTTACCAAGGATTCAAACCCGGGTCTCTTGAAGGAGAATCTGGCATTCTATCCACTCGGCCAGCCGCTATCCAACCAATCCTAGTAAGTCAATAAAGAAAAGAAAAATAACTGCTAACCAAGATACAAAGAGGCTCTTCTTCCAGAAGAATATGATGCAATATAGAGCAAGCTGTAGGAAGTCTGGATTGCCAGCTTACCTCCTTTCACTCGGGAACATCTTAGAATTTGCACCTGGAGTGTTAGAACTATTTATGTTGTTTGTTGTTTGTGCTCACTCACTTTGAACTCAAGCATAGTCCATGTATACTACATCCAATATTGCTGGACTAAATTTTGCGTGTGGATTAGCTTTCCCTATTAACAGTGTCCCTCGCCATCAGGTGAACCCACTCCGACTTCAGAGGTAGAAGAACTAATTATGAATTGAAACAAAAGTAAAAGACCCCCCCCAAAAAAACATTACAAGTAGTAAGGTAAAGGAAATATTTTAAGACTGGCTTTTGGATGGAAGGAAGTAGACAAAAAGCCTCTAAACACAGGTGAAACAGTGCTGTTCTCTGTTATACATGGGGAAATGCCTCACGGTGAAAGAGTGGATCTAAGTGTTGTTTAAAGAGGCTGATAAAGCACCAGTAGAGTCAGACACAGTGAGATGAAGAATAATAACATCAACATTGAAATACTATAAAAAATAGAAAGCAAACATGAATGATATCTAGTTTTATGTTGGGGGAGGGGGGGAGACAACCCGTCATTTGTTATGTCGTAGTATACTTATTTTTATTTTATAGAATTTTTGGCGGGGATTTTTTTCTTATATTAGTTGGATTTTTCCACTGTGATTTATGTTCAGTTGGTTGTGAGGTATGTACACCGTGTCTGTGTTAAGAATATCTCACCTTTTCACAGGAGCTACACATACCAAAGTGTTTTTATTTCCTATTGAAAAATTAGCATAATGGACCATATCACAAAGATTTTGCAAAGAATCCTCATGAAAAGGGTTAGGAAAAAAATAAAACCTGAAATAGGGGAAGAACAATGTAAGTTTGAAGAGGGCAAACGTACAACAATTGCTGTATTTTCTGAGAACATTAATGGAGCGTTCAACAGAAACAAAGACCCACATCTTTGCTTCATTGACTACACAAAGACTTTCAATAAAGTAAGACATGTCAACATGATAAAGATGCTCACAGATCTACAAATTGATTTTAGTTAAAACATATTGGAAGCAACAAACTGCCATAAAAATTGATAATGAAGTAGGTTAATAAGATCCTATCATGAGAAGTGTGCGACGGGGAATGCCGAATGTTTCTAGCAATCTTTTCCCGTGCAATGAAAATATGAGAAATTTAGAAGGTGTGAGATGAATTTCCATCTTAGGACATAACATCAGTAATACAAATATGATGATGATGATGATGATGCAGTATTGATTGCAGACTGAACAGGATCTGCAACATTTAGTAGGTGTGGTTATTGTACACAGTGAACAACTTGGGTTAGAATTAAACTGTAACAAGACAGAGATTATGATCATTTCAAAGAAGAAATAAATACCACAGTACAACATCCAAGTAAATATGAAAATTCCTAAACAGATGAATCAGTATCAGCTATCTCAGAACAGTTGTAACATCTCTTTAAAGAGATGATTGGTAATGTAATTCATTCCGTAACATGAAATTGTATTCCATATAATCCAGCGTTCTACGTGTGACTTAGAGAAGCCACCCTTTGCTCCCATGGTGCAGTGTTGCATTGTGCCAGCTTTACCGAGGCGTTGCCAGGTGGAGTGGCATACCTTTGTTTGGCCAGATGTAGAGGATGTTGCCAGTTTTCAAGGTTGGAATGTTTTTGTAGCCAGTATTAGGAAGTGAGATCTATTTACATATATGACTAGGAAGATTGTCAGGGTTTGATGTAAAGATAGTCGCTTGTCCTTTACAGGACATCACAATCAACCCCAGCATTTGTTAGCTGTTTGTGATTTTTGTAACGGCCAAGTTTATGTTCAGTAGTATGCTATTGCTTTCTGAATGGCCAACACTCACACCATTCTGAAAATCAATACAAAGTGATCAGCCCCAAAATCGCCTGCAGCTGACTATGAAGCCAGTATGTCAGGATTGTGAAATTGCGTACATTAGCTTAAGCTACAAACGCCAACATATTGTGATATTCTTCTTCTTCTTCAGCGTTTCGAGCCATTGAGGTTCTTTGCTGCAGATACAATCCGTCTCCATTCGTCTCTCTGGTTGACCTTCTCTTGCCAGTCGTTGATTCCAAGTGCTTGTAGGTCTGTACATATATTATCTCTCCACCGTCTTCTTGGTCTACCTCGGGGTCTACGGTCATTTATTTCCTGAGTGTAAGCGAGTTTTGTTTCCCTATTGTCTTCCATTCTTTCTATGTGCCCCAGCCATTGTAGTCTATTAGTCTTCATGATACCAGTGATTAGCGGGGACTTAAACAGATCATAAATGTCTTTGTTACTTCTTCTTTTCCACTCTCCACTTTGTGTATCCCTAATGGGTCCAAAGATGCGTCTTAAAACTTTGTTCTCAAAGGTTTGTAACAAGGCTTCATCTCCTTTCGTTGTACTCCAGGTTTCAGAGCCATACAGCACAACTGGTCTGATCAGTGTTTTGTATATTGTGATTTTGGTGTTACGAGATAGCGCATTTGATTTTAGTAGATGTTGTAGTGCATAGTATATCTTATTTCCAGAATTGATTCTAGTTTGTATTTCTTCCCTTATGATGTTGGAGCAGTTGAAGATTGTACCCAGGTATTTGTATGTTTCCGTTCTTTTAATGGTCATATTATCTACTTGTATGTGGCCAGAGTTTTTAGCCATATTGTGATATGGATGTGAAATATTGTTCCAGTTGAATGGACAAGAAGCCTGGGGTGTATGTCTTGTGGTTGTGAATTGTCTTGTGTCCAGAGTTGGACATAGGGCTAGGAAATATAACTCACAGTTGTATTTAAGACAGGACAGTGTGAGGTTCGGGGCTGTCCGCGCCCAGCAAGCCATCAGGACTCATAATGCACTTTGTAGTAGTCCAACTTGTGTTGGATTGACATCTCAGTGCAGCAGTGAGATTCTGTATGACCCATTGAGTGACTGAACATACAACTGTACTGTGCTGTGTTTGTCTCTGGATTATTGTTCTATGTTCTGTACTCTTGATTAAAGTAGAAATATTCTTCTCTGAAAGTAGTATTGGAATGATTCTTTAACAAAGCATCCACATCTTGTTGATGTCATTCCTGTTCACACCAAAGTCCTTATTAGAAGTCTGAGGAACCTCTGGGTACCAAACACAGCCTGAACACAGCTTTGTGACATGGAAAAGGCAGGATGAACGACTTCATTGCACCTGGTTTTGTACCATATGGCTTGGTTTTTTTTACAGTGTGGTCTGCCACAAGCTTTACATAGAGCTCAAACAACCCCATCCCCTCCTTAGTGACAACTCCCAGGAGTCTTTGAGGACTTTGAGGAAATTGCACTCATTAACCAAATGGTGGAGTCTGGATGCAAACCCTTGACTTTTGGAGAGCTAGGCAGACAGATGAACCACTTTGCCATGATGACAAGGAATAAACAGTGAAACAAGGCCAGTCATTCACAGAGCAAATAAATTGGCTGTTTTAAGCCTATGGAAGAGAAGATGATGAAAATGGTTGTGTGTGTTAGAAGTTTAGAACATTCTGAGATTGAAAAGGGAATTATTTAAATGTCTTGGATAATCACAAGGCTTTTTATTGTGCAAAGGATTTTTTTTTTTAAACAGCTGTTCTACAAGGCTTCACTAATCATGGTCTTTACATATGTGTTGTGAGGCTAATTAATTCTCTCTAAAGATTACATGGTATTTGTCACTGCCTGGTCTGTTTCCATCAGTCTGGTAATAGTTAGGTACATTCTTGTTGTCTTTTTCTCACAACAAGTCCTGAAAATGTTGGCTGTTGTCATTGGTTTGTAAATATTTCCATTATGGAGCCGCATTAGCACAATGACTAGCACGCTTGCTTGCTGGACCCATGGTTGTATATTTAATTCTTTATTTAAACGGATTTAAAAAAATAAACCTGGGTTCCAAGATCCACCCAACTTCACATGGGTACCAGGAGATGTCCTGGGAAGTAAAAGTGGCCGCCGTGATGTTGACCACATCACCCATTAAGTGCTGACTGATATATATAAATATGGTGACCGCACCATGTACCCAATATGTATAGTGTATATATACCCAATCTAGTGAAAGCATTTTCACTGCTCTTGTTAATATTTTAGCATTTTCTGTGGCTTGTAGTGATGGTTTTTCAGCACCCATATTAGATATCCATATGTTGAGGTGGACACTGTTCTGTTCAGCACTTACAAAATTACTTGTCATGCTTCAAAATTTGACATGAACAAACAAGTGAGCAGATATGTATAAGAGCACCTGACCAAATCTTTATATATATATATACATATATACGTCTAGTAGTGCTGGACTGAATTTTGCATGTGGATTAGCTTTCCCTATTAACAGTGTCCCCCTCGCCATCAAGCCAACCCACTCCGTCTTCAGAGGTACTTGTAATTTACGTCCCCAAGTCAAGGACGACAGGTCAATATTTTGATCCAACTGTCCGGTGTAGGGGTTGAACCCCTTCCCTCGGCATCAGCACACCGGATGTTTAAGAACATGCGTTCTTATCTATAGGAAATAGGATTTTGCTGACAGCGTGAGCTAGATCTCATAAACTGTCTCTCTTTTCTTCTTCTGCTCTTTAATCCCCTATTGAAGCCTAGGCCCTCAGCCACCTCATGCCAGGCTGTCCTATGTTTTATTACCTCCTGCACCTTCCTCAATGTCCTCCTGATAATATTCATCTCTGTCTCTAATTCTCTTAGGTTATAGCTCCCCCTCTATTTCATTGCCCTTTTGAGTTATAAAGAACTTTCTAGCTATACTTTTATCGGGCTTTCTCATTGTGTGTCCTGTCCAGTACCAGCATCTTTTGCTCACCTCTTGATTCACTGGGATTGGCTATGTTTTCTCCACGAGCTCAACATTGGTAATGCTGTCATGCCATTTTAGTCTTATTCATCATTTGTTGGTAATATGAGACTAGAGTGTCTAGGAAAAGTTGTCACAACTGGGAAAATTGAGGACAATTAACTGTGATAGCAAATAGATTTTTTTACAAGAAAAACATTGTACTATTGCTTTGGAAACCTTTGTTAAAAATGTGTTTTATACAAAAAATCAATCCTGTCGTTACATACCAGAATTCAGCCTGTGTCAAGGATACACCAACTATACCATAAAATCCAAGGTGATATACAGCTCCTCCAAAAATGATTACTTCTCATGCAACATTGTTGTTGGTAAGTTTGGTTTTGTAAATGTGTACAGAGACATATTGGCAGATTGTCTTATAAGTGCTTTGATTGTTATTGTATTTATAGGCTCTGTTGAGTAATTAATGTGATTAACACACAATAAAACTACCAGAAGTTCCTTTACAAACTTCAAAAAATGGTTGAATTCTCAAACATTACTATTGTCTTTCTTCTTCTGTCTTTGATTGGCCAATGGAAAATACCCCTCAACCAATTCCAGACAAGTTCTTTGTAGACTTGCTCATGATTGGTTGGATTTTACAGCTCAAGCTTTCTGCAGAATGAAATAGCCAGTCTCACACTAGCCCTGCTAAAACTTACCTTTTACGATATGCATGGTAAGATACAAAGTTACTGTTCTTTGGTGTATTAATAAGCCGTGATATCTCAGGTGAAACATTTTGTAAAATGTCTGCAAATGTATAATTGAATTCTGAAATATTGCTATATGAAACTGTAAGTATACCATAGAATATTCAAGCCTTACTGTATGAAACTGAGCATATGATCTAACTTTCAAACATTATTGTATAAAACTATAAGTATATATTGGAGCACGCAAAAATCTTATATATAAAAGGCGATCTCTGTATGTCCGTATGTCCTTTATGCGCTCGCGAACGGCCCATCCGATTGAGATGAAATTTTCTACACGTCTTCCTTTCATTCCAGCGCAGCCCACTGTCATATTTATTTAGTGTGAAATCGGCTGCTTACCCAATATTATTTAATTTTCCATTTTTCATTATAATTTCATATATCTCAGGGGACCTAACTCTGTAAAAGTTATTTCAAGGGGAATAACTTTTCTGTATACCTTATAGTCATATTGTGGCATCGTTTTCAAAGATTTATAAACTCTTTGTCCATAGTTATGTACCGGCATATGAGTTATAATAAATAATGATACAATCTTTAAGGCATTTTCAAAGTTTTCATAAAAATAATGCATAATGCATAACATTGTAACTCATCTTTTTATGCTTAAAGAATAAATAAATAATAGTTACCTTATCTCTATCAAGTTTGAAGATTTTATATTTCTTTACACTGTCGCCAACTCTAAGAAGACATGGAACAACTTCAGCCATTATTACATCTACAGGCATATGCGTTATATTCCTCCTCCTCCTCCTCTCCCCTCCTCCACCTCCTACCCTCTTCCTCTTCCCCTCCTCCCTCTCCCTCCTCCATCCTCCTCTTCCCTCTTTCTCCTCCTCCTCCCTCTTCCTCCTCCTCCTTCCTCCTCCTCCCTCTTCCTCCTCCTGCCTCCTCCTAATCACTCTTCTTCCTTCCTCCTCCCTTCTCCTCCTCTCTCCTCCTACTCCCTCCTCCTCCTCCCTCCTCCTCCTCCTACGTCCTCCCCCTCCTCCCTCCTCCTCCCTCCTCCTTCTCCTCCCTCCTCCTCCCCCTCCTCCCCCCTCTTCCTCATCCCTCCTCCACCCTTCTCCTCCTCCCTCCTCATCCTCTCTCCTCCTCCCTCCTCCTCCTCCCTCTACCTCCTTCCTCCTCCTCCCTCCACATCCCTCCTCCTCATCCCTCTTCCTCCTCCTCCCCCTCCTTCTCCTCCCTCCTCCTTCTCCTCCCTCCTCCTTCTCCTCCCTCCTCCTTCTCCATCTCCCTCCTCCTCCCCCTCCTCCTCCCCCTCCTCCTCCTGCATTCTTCTCCTCCCTCCTTCTCCCTCCTCCTCCTCCTTCCTCCTCCCTCTTCCTCCTCCCTCTTCCTCCTCCCTCCTCCCCCTCCTCCCTCTTCCTCCTCCCCCTCCTCCTCCCCTCCTCCTCCCACCTCCTCCTCCCTGCTCCTGCCTCCTCCTCCTCCCTCATCCTCCCTCATCCTCCTCCTTCCTCCTCCCTCCTCCTCCTCTCTCCTCCTCCTAATCCCTCTTCCTCCCTACTACTCCTCATCCTTCCTCCTCCCTCCTCTTCCCTCCTCCTCCTCTCTCCGCCTATTTCTTCCTCCCTCCTACTCCTCCCTCCTCCTCCAACCTCCACCTCCCTCTTCCTCCCCCCAGCTCCTACTCCTCCTTTTTCTTCTTCTTCTGCTGCTGCTGCCGCTGCTCCATTTACCCAAGTTAATTGTTGGGGAAGATGTAAAGATCTTTCAAGTGCTCTTTCTAATGCTTTTTGTAAGTTGGTCTTCGTTTATCTAAGGTTGTTCTAACTGCAACCAATAAATGATTAGACAGACAGACAGACAGACAGACAGACAGACAAACAGACAGTCGGGAACGGGAACTTATATGACTACTTATATGAATTAAATGAGATGCTCCCCATCAGGGGC
Source organism: Cepaea nemoralis (assembly GCA_014155875.1). Classification (NCBI taxonomy): domain Eukaryota; kingdom Metazoa; phylum Mollusca; class Gastropoda; order Stylommatophora; family Helicidae; genus Cepaea; species Cepaea nemoralis. The sequence goes on from JACEFZ010028331.1 coordinate 87,989, forward strand.
TGGGCGAAGCAGGGCCGGATCAGATAGACAGACAGACAGACAGATAGATAGTCGGGAACGGGAACGTGAGCTTATATGACTACTTATATGAATTAAATGAGATGCTCCACACCAGGAGCTGGGCGATGCCGGGCCGGATCAGACAGACAGACAGACAGACAGATAGTCGGTAACGGGAACGGGAACTTATATGACTACTTATATGAATTAAATGAGATGCTCCCCACCAAGGACTGGGCGAAGCCGGGCCGGGTCAGCTAGTTACTTATATAACTAAGTATATGATAGATTTTACCATAGCTGATCCATCTGTGTTTATTCTTAAAATGATTGTAGTGGTCTCCAGTGCCAACTCACATGTAAAGAATATCATGCATGAGATAGTCCTTCAAGAAGCAAATGAAAATCAATAATTGATTAGAGACAGAGATTGATTAGATTATAAACAGTCAAGATCCTTTTGAGCATGTTGTGAGGAGAATTTTTAAAACTCAGTTACAGCTGACAAAATTGATGATAAAAGAGCAAAGGGAAGGCAGAGAGATCAAACCTGGAATTTATTTATTTATTTATTCAACTTTATTGGCCCCATGGCAAAAACCGGACAGGAAAACAGAACTGATCTAAGACTGAAAATTGTGTGGGATGCTGAATCGTGACTTCCCACTCTTGTGGACATGACACATAATGATGGTATAATAGAACATGATCAAACATTACAGTATAAGCTGTAAGAATGTTAATGAATTCTAAAAATCGCTGTACGAAACATTGAGTATATGTTAAATTCTCAGTCATTATTATATTGCTTGCAACATAGAACTGTATGTTATACATGAGCCGTGGTGAAATAGCAGATATACACTGTCCTATCTGCACATCAAACTGAAGTTGTATTCCCAGTTGAGGATATGTTTTCCTGGCTGCTTGTGGTTCAGGGGTGGTCAGCCCAGCCTTGTGGGATGGTTACCACAGATGTCTCTGGTTAGATCAGAGAAGGTGAGAAGAAAGGTGCTGTTGGTGCCACACTCATAACACTGACACTTAGTATATGTGAAGCCCAATCACTTGACATCTGGGCAGCATCCACAGTGGAGCTATCTTGTGTCTTTTCAAAGATTTATATGTGAGCTACAATCTTCAGCCCTAAAATTAGTAGATATTGTACAAGGTAAAGATGGTCCCATAGCAGATATTGCCTAGGGATAAGAAGTAATAGGTCTTCACATATTCGAGACCATTACATGCTAAGTGGGGTTGATCTGTTTCTTTTTTCCTCATCTTTCTTTCCCAGACAGTTCCAGAATCCTGAAAATTGTCTGACCATTTTTATGAAGCTTGGTCAACCCTCATGCTATACTGGTCAGGAACAAACATCACCCTGACTCTTCTGTGTGTAGACATATTGTTTGCTTGTTCCAGATTTAGTGAACATGGATGCATTCCGGACTATCCAGCCTCTTGTAGTCATTAAGGATCTCCTGCAAGAATACAACAAAATATGTGGACAGTGTGATGTAACAGATAAAACACCACTGGCAAAGGTTCTGTTTTGCCCAGTTGTGTTCAACTACTCCCAGATTCACCATGGTAAGTGTACCATACTGTAGGACACATTTTAAGAGTTCATCACAAGTAGTCTGGTGTACAGATAAAACACCACTGGTCAAAGTTCTGGGGTGTTCAACTGCTACCAGATTCACATGGTAAGTGTACCATACCATAGAACACCCTTTGGGAGTTAAACATACATCATGGATACAGAGTCACTGATGTGTCAGGGTCAGGTCTTACACTCTCGTCACATCCACCCTGGACAGACACTAAGACACTAGTCTGGCTAATGAAGGGAGGATCAACCATGTCTCCGATGTAATGAAATCTGTCAAAGAAACATCAACTTCGCAAAGCTGCAAGAGAGATTATAGTTTCTCATGATGATGGTAGACGATCAACACCCAAGCCTTGCACTCACCACTTGGGGAACTCACAAATGTGAAGGAAGTGAGAGTGTAGCTTGCCTACTGGATGGAATCAAGACATCACCAGTCTCTAGTTCATCAAGTCATGCAAGAGTAAACATGCATGAAAATTCAAAAAGCTGAGGTTTAACAACCGCCACACATCAGCTCAAGGCAGCCACAGTAGCAAGCATGCTTGCCTGCTGGCCCAATGGTCTTGTGTTTGACCACACCACCATGTTTAAAATCCCTGGACACTTGGAAAGCATAGTTAAAGTGAGTTAAGGGTCCCTTTTCGTGCCCTGTGGCATATGTGGTTTATGATGCTAGTCCCGTATCTTAATAGGCCAATCAACACTCAGTGGGTGACGTGGTCAGTATCACATCAGTTGCATTTACTACATGCCCATTTCAAGACGGGGCAACCTGGGAACTTAAACTAATTTTTAAAATCTACCTCGATGGGGATTAGATCATGTGACCACTGGGCTAGCAGGCAAGCCGGCTAGCAACTGTGTTGCTGCAGTTCCCAGCAAGCATAGAGTAGGTCATAAATGGCTGCTGTCCTGCCAACATTTCAAAATTAGAAGCAGACATTTTTTTTATTCCTCTTCACTCATAATTGACGCAGATACTTTAATGAAGCACTGTTCGATTTCCTTTTGTCAACTCCATTGAGCATGTCTGTTTAATTTGAGAAAGTTTATGACAATATGTAGTTACTATTGATCCACCCAATCTCTTCTTCTTCCCCCCCCCCCCCCCCCTTTCAACACTTCACCGAGAGAAGAGAAGAAGAAGCAGCAGCTATTGATCCGGCCGTACATTGTGAAATAAAACATTTATGTGTTGTGTAGATCCTGCATAGAAATAACAAGCACTCATATCTTACAATCTTATTAGGCCAGGTAAAATGAGATCAAAGTGGCACGATGAATAGAAATTGTCAACAATAATCAGAATATGATGACATTACTCTTTTAAAATTCTATTTATTTTCCAAGCGTGATTTCTTTTCACCTAACCTGAGATGGCTGTAATTTATTGGCTGTTATTTTTATATCTAAGTGTAATTTCACATATACTTGTGCCTATTTTGTTATTTCTCAGCTGGATCTACATATTTCAAATTGTGGCATTCTGCTGCAGTCGTAATCTCTTGAATGAACATTCTGATGCCTGCGTATGTCTATAAATCTCATGTTAATAAAACAGGTTATTGATGTTTCAAGTGGGCATGTTAATAAAACAGGTTATTGATGTTTCAAGTGGGCATGTTAATAAAACAGGTTATTGATGTTTCAAGTGGGCACGTTGGTGTAACAGTTACACTAGCAATGGAATTAGCGTGTTCGATCAAGGGTTTGATGCCAGCTGTTGTTTGCTACAGGAGGGAAAGACTGACCACTTATTCCCCCATGCACTCAGGCGTACAAAATTGCAATGGTTCCTAACACTTGACATACACACAACAGGTTCCTAGCACCGTGGTGCAGGGGAACTCTGTGGTGAAATGTGGTAAGCCTAATGCATGAAGGTTCATGAGTTTAGTTCACAACTGCAAATTGTTCAGACCTATGGCAGTCGTTGCTGGTGCTATGGAGTTCATGCTGTGTACACTTTTGGCAGATCATTCCGCAGGAAGAAGATAAAGCCACATGGGACAGAACCCACTGCAATAAAGTGGATCCACTTGCTTTGAACTCCTGGCCTTGGAGTTCCTGCTATAGGATTTGTTGTTGTGCTCATTTTATTGATGTTTAGGAACAATTATTAATATAGTCCTACTGCATGTGCACTAATGCTAGCCTGTCCTTATCTGCCAGTGTTTTCTGAGGCTCTGTCAAAGATGACTACATATAAAGATTCACCCTGCTCCAGTGATATCACTGGTTTCCGTGAATGGACTACAGAAACGGCAGCAGATCCTGGCATGGTGTCAGTGATGGACAACTCATAAATAACCATTGTATGGCTACCAGGCTTATCCATAGAGGAGAGCATCTCCATTTTAAAAGTTTAAGAAAACACATTGCTCATTTATTTTATCCAAATTGAGATTTTGACACAGTTGGTCTAATGCAGATTTTTATTTTACTGAAGTCAAAGTTCAGCACCATGGTCTTAATTAGGTATTCTGTTAATAAATGTCTACACCAGTTGATGGATCTATTTATAACACATGAGATCTATCAAGACACCCATTCCCATCTTCAGGAATATATTGTGTGAGCTGTACATACCAAGAAAACTGTTCAGTTTATCATCATCACCAAGTGTCTTGGCAACTGGCATGGGTGATCATGCTTCTGCACAGCTTGTTCCCAAGCAGTATGCATCAATTTGTCTTCTTCCTGCTCTGCATCCACTGTTGAAGCACAGACCTTCAGACAGCTCCTCTTTTACTTATCTCTTGTATCTTGCTCCATGTCCTCCCCATATAATTTACCACTGTCTCTAGGTCTTCCTCAATTTCATTTGCCCTGTGGATTCCAGTGAAAGGACTTTTTAAGTTATACTGTTCTCATTTCTCTCTTTAAATTCAACATTATGCTTTAATTCATGTGCTGGTAATTTTCATGCAATGATCCAACTCTTCTCCCAGCCTTCCATCAGTTTCCATTAATCTTTCCAGGTGTGACAGTATCCCTCAGCCTTATCTTTCACTGATGTGCCAACAGATGTTGACCTGTGTCCTTGTGATCAGTTTCCTTTTAAGCAATCCTCTTCTTTCATCCATTAACCCCATTTGAGTATAGACTTTAACCAGCCCATTCCAAGCCCTCCTGCCCTGTGCTGTCTCAAGCAGCCAAGTCGGTATTCAATTCTCTATAATTGTCTTCTCTGTCTGTTGTTTTTTAAAGCTCTTCCTCTATTTCATGTGCCTTAGGGTTCCTCTGGTTATACTGTTCTCAGGTTGTCTCAAATGTATGTCCTGTCCAGTGACAACATCTTGTCCTCACCTCTTGATTCATTGGTATTTGTCTTTTGTCATAGCCTCTGTAAAATATTTCAAATGCTCATTTTAGCTCCATCCATCCATCCATCCATCATATGCCATGCCGATAAGCGTGTGGGGAGGGGGGGGGGGGGGGGGGGGGGGGGGGGGGGGGGGGGGGGGGGGGGGGGGGTCGTGTGTGTCATGATTTGCCATTTCACTCGATCACCAGAGTCATGGATCAGCTCAGAGTTTTTATCTCAACCATACCACGTGGCCAAGCCATCCAGGTATTTACTCTGTCTTCTCCTTGTTCTCTTTTCCTCGATCTTGCCAGTTTTTCATTTTAGCTGCCCGTGACATTTTTGTATTCTTTTGTAAAACCAGTTCTGTGTTTTAAGGGATTTTCTTGCTTGTTTAAATATTTTCCATGACCTGCAGCCATCATCATGTTGCAAGTTCTTTGCAGACCCTCACTGTTATTAAGTTAAATGTTAAAGCTGGTTCTGTACCGCTCAGTTTATCACAATTTTTGTTCTAACATCAAATGATAAAGACTGATTGCTTAGCATATTCTTCATGTTAGGTATACAATTTAGAGATTTGATAAAATTTTACAATAAAAGCTTAGTGTTCACTGAAACTGTCTGGATTGAATTATATGTACATAAATAAATACTGATATTTTAATGAATCATCTTTGGCCTTCAGTTGTTTTATGTGCTGCCATTTATTTAAGCCTGTAGAGCTCTTTGTTGCAAGCACAATCATTATTTCATTTTATTGTTTATTGTTCCATGTATGTTCTGTAGTCAAGGTGGTATTTCTTCACAAACTACATCCTAGCACTTTCAAGAGGGATCCTCCGTGGTGAAATGGTTATGCCCTCTGGCTCCTGCTGGGAACGTCGTGGGTTCATTTGTGTACTCTGTCATTTGGTTCTCAGGTTCATTTGTGAACTCTGTCATTTGGTTCTCAGGTTCATTTGTGAACTCTGTCATTTGGTTCTCGGGTTCATTTGTGTACTCTGTCATTTGGTTCTCGGGTTCATTTGTGAACTCTGTCATTCAGTTCTCGGGTTCATTTGTGAACTCTGTCATTTGGTTCTCAGGTTCATTTGTGAACTCTATCATTCGGTTCTCGAGTTCATTTGTGAAATCTGTCATTCGGTTCTCGGGTTCATTTGTGAACTCTGTCATTCGGTTCTCAGGTTCATTTGTGAACGCAGTCAATCGGTTCTCTGGTGCAGTGTTTTCAAAGGCGTCATCAACGGAGCTACAGAGTTCACGTTCTGTGCAGCTGTTCTGGCAGGCATTTAGCTGCTCTGCAGAAAGAGACCAAGCTTGGCGGGATAAAACTAAGTGCAATGAAGTTTGAAGTTGATCCTCTTCCTTTATAATCCCCTTTTTTTCACATTGACTCTTCTGGCCTTAGCTTTCCAAGAAAGCCCACAATCCAGTGAGGCTGTTTAACTCATAGCTGGGATTTTGATACATGTAAGCATTGTAATCAAGATCCAGTCTGGAAGACTATTTTTAAAAAACCATAAAAAAGTGAGTTGCATATCCATTACAGGACATTGCAGTCAACATCATTTTTTGCTGTTGTGATCTCATGGCAAGTTCACGTTCAGTAGTTTACCATTGCTTTCTGAATGACCGGCTCCCATACCAAGACATTAAAATCCATTGCAACGTGGTCTGCTGCCAAATCGGTCACCGCTGTGTTAAAGGCAAACTACTAAACGTAAACTTGCCTACAAAATCAACCTGGGGTTGTTCACAACTTCCTGCAAAGGACATGCCACATTTAAATAATCCTAAATGATTTTCCAGAGAGCGACCTGCTGACAGTGTTGCAAAGAGCAAGCGCTCTTTACTTCCAGCGATACAAGTCTCCTAAACAAAGTAGCACTCTTCAACTAAATGATGTAGTTCGACAATTAATCCACAGCCTTTGAAGTACATGGCAAGGCAGCTTTACCACTACATTTGCACATGCACAATAGCAATTACAAAATGGTTGACTTGCACCATGGAAGAAGAATGTGGCGTTATTCGTTGTTTGTGGTCGCGGTGTGAAACTTGTGAAATCTACAAGTGATTGACCGGTTCAGTGTGGAGACCATTGTTTGAGTCAGGGGAGTGTATGAATGGGTGGAAAGATTTCAAAATGGAAGAATTCAAGACATGAATAGGGTCATGATGACCATCTTTTGGGATTTTTTTTTTTTTTGCATATGCTATTTACATGACATCGCTACTGTTGTTGATGTCTTGGCAAGTTTACGCTCAGTAGTTTGCCATTGCTTTCTGAACGACCGGCTCCCATACAACACGTTAAAATCCAGCACAACATGGTCTGCTGCCAAATCGGTCGCAGCTGTGTTTTGAACACAGATAAACGGAATTACAAGATGCGTTCGTAACGCCCCACAGAGACCGGCTTTGGAATATTAAGGGCCCAAATTTGTGCATTTCTAGGAAAGGAGGTAAAACTGACTAGTGCTTAATACAGAAACATGCTAGTGAACAAACTGAAGTCCGCAATATGATCAGAATGCCAGGGACTTCTCTCAAAAGGAGTACTGTTGCTGCACGATAACGCCTGGGCCACATATGGCTGTGCATATAGTGGATACATTTACGTGCTCTGAAATTTGACTTCTTAAAACATCCAGCATACAGTCTGGACTTGGCGTTCAAACTTTCACTTGTCTGGGTCTGGATCTTTGAAAGAACATTTGGGTTAAAGGTTTGCAGATGACAATGAGGTAATGGAGGTAGTGCAAAATTGATTTAACTCAAGCCAGAGGCAGTTGGACCAAGTGAATTGCCAGATTTGCTTGGGGAGGAGGAGGGGGGAAGAAGAACAATGACTACTATGTTGAGAAGTAACACACACACACAATTTCTGGTTCATATATATATATATATATAGTGTGTGTGTATGCATACAGGCACAATTAAATACCAGATTGAACCTGTATTGCTTCATGCATGGAAAGTAAGCACACAATGCAAAGAATGCAATAACTCACAGAAAAATGAATCAAGCAATTGATTACAAAAATTATATGAAAACAATCCAGATTTTAGGGCAGGTTATGAATAGAGATAAACTTGGAAAACAGAAAAAAAACTAGCTAAAAAAAAAAGACAAAACGGATAAATACCTTGATGTCTTGCTAAATGGCAAAATAAAAAACAAAAAGAACACATTCGATTCAAAACAAGACAGTGTGGGATGGTGAAGTATGATTGCTTAAGCCCACCAGCATGGCACATGAAAATGATGATGATGAACAAAGAATAACACATTTACAGTCTTCTCATTTTTATTTGAACATAATGTACAGATACAAAGTTGGTGAGGAATAGATGATGACATACATAGTGTATGTAAAAGACTGCCTGACAGTCAATTGCACAAACAAACAAAACCAGGCTATTATTAATAGAGAGAAGCATAACATAAGTGCATGACAAATCTGTGTTACGGAAACAAAAGGTACAAGACGATTCTTCACATTAAATTTGGGTGAAAAAAAAATCTAGATAAACACAATAACAGATAACCAATGTTGACTTAACTGTACGAACACCATCAATACTCTAAACTTTATTGCCAGCAGAGATCATTTCTAAACTAACCAACAACAAAAAACAGTTATTTCAGATTAGTAGCAAACAGGAACAAAAGGCCTGTTTTAGCTGCATAAGTGATTATGTCTTACTTCTCTTGACTTTCAATATTTTCATATATTGTTAAATAACTGTGTTCATTGCACTTTAGGCAAATCTACAGGTGAGAGACGTGACTTTCACATGACACCAAAGGGTATGCAGACTAAATCTGGCCTCTTCTTTTGTCGACCTATTTCCTTCTGATTTGTCGAAATGATGGTTGTCAGAGCAGAAGATGAACATGTCAGCTCTGGAACTGTTCTGTGTTACCAGTATTAGTTTCAAGAAATATATATGCATTAAGTTAAACCGGGGAAATCATGTTATCTATGTAAAGTTGACACAGATATGAGAAATACGAGATATCATCAACATTCACAATGAACAATCCTAAAGTTACCCAAGTAAGTTGACACATGTATGGGGAAATATGTCGTACCAACAATGGTAAAATTGACTGGGGGAAATTCCTAATGCTATCCACACAAAGTTGACATATACTGGAACATTGTTGGGGCCATCAAAGTCAAGGTGATAAGGACAGGGAATTACTTGAAACTTCATCAATTAACACAGATGAGGAAAGCCAGTGAGGCCATCAAAACACCGATGACAATGGATATCCTGGAGGTCATGAAAGTAAAGTTAATAAAGATGGGGTGTTGGTGGGGCGAAGAATCCTAATCAAATTGATGGGGATGGTATGTGGTTGACACTTAAGGGTGCCATTAACACGTGCATTAAGGAACGTATTGACGAACGCTATGATAAACTGGAAGAGAAGCCCTAACCAGACAATAGAAAGATCAAAAGTGAAAGGCACACTGAAGAATCAGTTATCAGTTGGGGTATCTTCATTGCACTCCGGACATGTCCATAGGTGCTCAGATCCTCCCCCCAGCATATGCATCAGCGTCCAGTGGCTAATAGTGCCAGTTCTGTGTTGGTTGACGAGGCACCTCGTTTTCCCGATGTACCTCTCGTGTCTGGCCATGCCAATTCTTACTCCCAAGTCTTTCATCCTGGACAGCGATGTGGATTCACTGATGTCAAAGTCCTCTGTTCTCGACATATCTTTAAGGATGTTAATAACATTGGCACGATCCATGGGCTGGCCATCTGCAGGGGGTGCAGAACCAGCCAGGTTATCAGCTCGTTCATTTCCCTCGACTCCCACATGTCCCGGGACGAAGATGAAGGTGACTTTATGGAAAACAGACTTCCACAGCGACTCAGTCCACTGTCTACGTACAGATCCAGCTGAAGATTCACAGAGTGATAGTGTTACTAAGTTCTAATACATTCCCAATCTGCTACCAGTTGTCTCTACATTCTGTTATCTGGTCTGAGAGAATTAGTCATATGGGTTTAGCACCATACACCCAATAAGCCTCAAGTTAGTTGTATATCCTTTACAGAATGTTGCAGTCAACACCAGCATTTTTTGCTGTTGTGATCTCATGGCAACTATACGTTCAGTAGTTTGCCATTGCTTTCTGAACGACCGGCACCCATACTAATTCGTAAACAACCAACACAACATGGTCTGAAATACAATAAGCCTTAAGGCGTGTAAAAAAAAGGGAACTTTATTTACTGTTTACTAGAAAAAGTTGGGAGGCGCTGTAGCAAGAATGCTTGCATGCCAGCCCAGTAGTCATATCAACTCCACTGAGGCAGGGATTTTTGTTGTATAAATTGACCTGGGCTCACAGCCTACAATTTGTACCATAAAATGTTCTGTGAAGTAGAGGTGGCCGAAGTGATAATGACCACATCACCCATCGAGTGCTGATTGTTCTACAAATATATGGGACTTGCATAATATAATGACTACAATAAAGTGAATTAGCATAACAATCGGCCGAACTATAAGTTCAATACTATTTCATTTGCACAAGTTTCTATTTGAACAGAAAAAAACAAGAAATATCAGTGATGGAAAAAAGACAGAATGTGGCATTCAAAAACAAAAATGAAAACAAAAAGTGTCTATTTATTGTTCATTTCAAAACATTATATATCTTTGGTTGAGTCTGAACACCTAGCAAGGATGTCTTTTGTCACAATCATTACATAAGGAAGTTAAAAGTTGTTGAGTAGTTAAACATCCTTGTTTTGTTGTTGCTGTTTGAACACATTTTATTGCAAGAAATTAACTATATCATGGCAGCTATATGTTGTAGAGCACCAAAATGTTGTCTGTTATCATGGCATGATCATTTGATATGTGAACACTTGTTCATCTCTGTCATACAGATGATTATAGAACACAGGCTCTCCTCATCTCTACATCATACAGATTAATATAAAACGAGTGCTCTCATATGTTCATCTCTGATAGATAAAGACATCAGAACACAAGCTTTCATCTCTGATAGATAAAGACATCAGAACACAAGCTCTCATCTGTTCATCTCTACATCAGATACATGATCATAGAAGACAAGCTCTCATATGTTCATCTCTACATCATACAGATAATCACAGGGCACATGGACACTTGCTCTCATATGTTCACCACCACATCATCCACATATCAAAACACAAGTTCATCTCTACATCATACAGAAGATCACAGAACACATGGACATTTGCTCTCATATATTTATCTCTATATCATACAGAATATCACAGAACACATGGATATTTCCTCCCACATATTCATCTCTACACCGTACAGAAGATCACAGAACACATGGACATTTGCTCTCATATATTTATCTCTACATCATACAGAAGATCACAGAACACATGGATATTTCCTCCCACATATTCATCTCTACACCGTACAGAAGATCACAGAACACATGGACATTTGCTCTCATATATTTATCTCTACACCATACAGAAGATCACAGAACACATGGACATTTGCTCTCATATATTCATCTCTACATCATACATATTATCATGGTACACTTTAGTCTGATATATAACACAATATATCCGTTATACCATGTTAACTGATCAAGTGCCATGGGATGATTAATTGTCTTAAAACGACTTCTGCGTTGGACTTATATACTGATTTATTTGGTTATTTCGGGATTTGAAGATTGAGCATAACTTGCCACTGGCAATGCTGATTGTATTACAGAATACGATCAGCGTTGCCAGTGGTGGGTTGTGCTCAATCTTCGGACTTATATTTCACTGAAATGTCATCATTGTTTAATTATATGTCTGCTATCATATTAACAACTTTTACATCATAACTGTGGTGCACCCCTACTTCACATTTTCCACCCTCTAGGTTTGTTTGGTCCAAACCTCCTTATTGTTTGGCATAGAATCTGTTAACAACTGTTAGGTCATTACTGTGACACACCCCTAGTTCCCCTTTCCTGCCATCCATGTTTTGCTTGTTCCTGCTGTTTGTTTGGCACTGAATAAGTAGTTTCATTTGAAACACCTCCCTCTGGAAACCACAGGGCAAAAAAAATATAGGGAGACCTGCCACAGGGAAGAGAATGAGAGACAAATTAATAATACGGGGATAAGGTGCAGGAGCTCCAGGAAGCAGCAAAGACGGGAGGGTTTGGCAAGAGTTGATGGAAGACTTATGCTCCATTTGGGGATAACAGGAAGACAAAGTTGTATGTAGTGACATTTTGTTTTGAATTTATTGTAGCTGAATGACATACAAGTCAAGAAATGGCCCTTTCACACGGAGGAAAATGATGCTAGAGCCATATGCTTTAATAGACCAGTTGGCACTCAGTGGGTCCTGTGGTCAGTATCACACCAGTTGGCACTTAGTGGGTCCTGTGGTCAGTATCACACCAGTTGGCACTCAGTGGGTCCTGTGGTCAGTCTCACACCAGTTGGCACTCAGTGGGTCCTGTGGTCAGTATCACACCAGTTGGCACTCAGTGGGTCCTGTGGTCAGTCTCACATCAGTTGGCACTCAGTGGGTCCTGTGGTCAGTATCACACCAGTTGGCACTCAGTGGGTCCTGTGGTCAGTATCACACCAGTTGGCACTCAGTGGGTCCTGTGGTCAGTATCACACCAGTTGGCACTCAGTGGGTCCTGTGGTCAGTATCACACCAGCTGTCTTTACTTCCCAAGACATGCCCAGGTACCTGTTGTATGCAGGGCTGACCTAGTTGTCCAGGCCAATTTGACATCCATGCCAATTCTTCTTCTGCGTTCATCTGGAGTTTTTTTTTTCGGACGTGATTGCGTTGTGCCTGTTTACAGCAGAGCTGCGTTCTTGCGCCGTTAGGCTGACACATCCGACTTCTGCGGGCATTTGTTAACCGGGTTAACCTTCCCGGGGTCCATGCCAATTCAAAACCCTGACCACCAATCTACCACAGCTCGCTGAATTACTTACACATATAACACTTGTCATTTGTCTAAATTTACTGTCCACAACTTCCATACATTGAACAATTGTCAACATATTCACCCAGAATTATTACATTAAAAATGTATTCCAACACATGCATCTCATTCTCCTTATGGAGAGACTCTTTCTCTCCCTCTGTGTATGTGTATGAGCGGCGAGAGAGAGATATCCGACTTTTAAAAAGCTGAAAATAAAACCAACTCTCTACTTTACTAAACAAATTAACAGATGAGTGAAATCAAGGACAAAACAAACCCGAATCCAGCTTAAAACAGTAGTCGATTTCTAGTAAGCTGGGCTGAATATTTGTGGCAAGCATAAGCAACTCAAAGTTGAGCAAAGGGAAATAATCACTGACATTTTCAGGACTGATTACACAGAGTTCATGTTCCTGTTTCACGAGACATTCAATGGCATACTGTACCTGTGTAAAGGTAAATCTAGCAACTTTGACTTGTGTCATAGGGTAGGACATTTGGCCTACACGGGAAGAACAGGTTTGGCTTATTTAAAAAATCATAGCCAGGACATCACTAAAAACATTTTTTAGAATCCCAAGGCTGGAATCTGCCATGTGTTAGTGATGTGTTAGGGCAGTCACATTTAGTAGGCCTGAATGCAAGGAGGAATCGGTGGCCGATCTTTCCTTCACTTTAGTAAACAAAATTAGCGCAGTCATCAAACCATCATCCAGCCTCGTTCTCATTAAATTATCAGCATAACCCAATATGAAACATACAGATCATTAAAAGTAACTGGTCACAGATTCTGGTGCCATGCCACAAACACTGACCTCCCATTCTTTAGTAATTAAAGTTAGTAAGGGTGTATTTTTAATGACTGTGGGGTTTTCGAAAATATTGCTGTTCCAAGTTTTGTATTTACCTTTCATGTTGCATGAACTCCACAGAGGGTGAATACAAAACTTGGAATGGCAATATTTTCAAAAACCCGACAGTCATTAAAAATACACCCTGTATTTTGAATGGCATGTCAGGTGTGTCTTGTCTTCTTTTGCCCGTTATCCCATCACTGGAGCAAAAGCCCTTGACCAACACACGCCAGTTTGTCCCATCTTTGGCCATCTACTGCAGCTCTCACAAAATACTACCCATATCACTCATGCCTGTCTTAAATGACAACTCCTCTTGCTTGGCGTATTCCAGTTTCAATATCTCTAACTCTTCCCTGATCCCTGTCTACATTGCTACCTAAATTGTCCAGTGCAATGAAAACTACTCTTGCTCGGTGTATCCTCATTTCAATATCTCTTACTCTTCCTTGATCCGTTTACATTGCTACCTAAATTTTCCAGTGCAATGAAAACTAGTCTTGCTCGGTGCATTCCCATTTCAATATCTCTAACTCTTCTCTGATCCCTGTCTACATTGATACCTAAAAAGATGGTTCCTAAACTGTTTTCTCTAGACACACTGTTGGAGTGAACATGTCCTTGTACCATGCCAAATTTTATGATTTTAAATTGTGTAAAATCAGATACAGAAAGAAAGAACATATTCCTAGCAGCACTTTATTAATAACACAATATTATAGCATAGCCACATGCCACTTAACAAAACAAATAACATTTAAGAAAATGACAGTCACAAGTTTTGGCATGTCTCAAGATTCTTGTCTATATTTGAATATTCTTGCTGTACCAAAACATGCATAGCTTTGAAAATAAATTTTGGTCATCCTGGGGTTTTAGAAAGATGTTTATTATGAAAGCATGATCTCTGAACAAAACCATTAACAAGTTTGTGGCAGACATCACAAGTTTCATGTTAAATGCTAAAAGCATCAGCAAAATATATCAAGTGATTAAGCTGGAACTCTTTATAGACTATGCCGTTAAGACGCATCCAATTTGTGTCAGTTTAAATGTATTTTGATTTCTGGCTAATCAGGGAATATTGTAAAGCCCGTTTCAATAGCTTTATTTTCAATTATCAGACATTCACATGAACTGTGAAAGATGTATTAGTTTTCCTCATGTTTTCAGTGTCAGTGTTGACATTCTGAACATGTTTTCAGTGTCAGTGTTGACATTCTGAACATGTTTTCAGTGTCAGTGTTGACATTCTGAACATGTTTTCAGTGTCAGTGTTGACATTTTTGATACAACCATTACAATAGACTTATACAACATTTCTAACATTGCTCTCTCTCTCTCCCTCTCTATATCACTATTAACACATCCAACATCCAGTTCTATTAATGTTCCACATATTTAGACTGCAATTAACTGACCTCCCATGGTCAACTCAAAGCATGTGGACTGTATGCCTCCGATGTGTACAGCCTTTGTTCTTCAATTCTTCTCAGAACATCTTCAGCTGTTCATACAATTTGGCACATTTCTTTTACATCACTCAATTCTATTCTATTTTTTATTCCCTTAAGGACACTGGTTCCCATTTGCCTTTAAGCGCAATGGTGGGTTTTGTGCATTTTCTTTTAGTTTTCAATCTTCATTACATGCTCATTTTATTTGCTTTCCTGCAGTGTAGGGCCTATATTTACGTTAAAAGATAATGAAGTATAACCAAACATGGTTATTCCAACACCATAACAACAAATATTACAAGTACTTTCTTACAAAGACAAGTAAAACTCTAACAGCAAATTAGCAAAAATAAGAAAAATAAAATTAGACTTAACTGCACACAGTGTCCAAGAAACCTTGATGCAATTTTGCGAAAACACAATACATGGTGTACATAAAACAGCGAGTGCGTTATAAGGAAAATATAATCCATAAGAGAAATTACAGATGTAGCAGGATATGACAATATAGAATGAATCAGATATGTGTGCCTCCTGTGAAAGAGAGATAACAAACACAGACATAGTCCACCTACCTTACAGTGAACTCACCGAGACTGAGTCTGCTGTATGGTATGTACACAGTGTGTCTGTGCTTGTTCTCTCTCTCACGGGAGTCACACACACATACCCATTTCATTTTATTTATGGAAAATAGTTCATTTAGAATTACTCAAATACAAAAAATGTGTGCTTGAAGTATCTGTTTTGGTGTGAGTAAAGTATCAGTATACAGAAATGCTATTTACACATGTCTATCTATGCAAGTGATTGTTGTTTTTGGTTTTATTTAAAATGAAGTTATTTAAATTGTTAGCACCACTACTGGCTGTTTACCGAGATAGAAATCTTTTGGCCACAATTCCATAACCAAATAAAAGTGGTTAAAACAGACAGAACATAACCAAATCTAAAGTCTTCTCAACTGACTGCTCTTCAACGAACACATTTAAACAAGAAACAAAAATTTAGGTTTCCGACAAAAAGTGCTTCGGTTGAACAAATAAAATGTGACATGTCATTTTTCTGTGTGCATAATGTCAGGACAATATGGTTGGGTGAGAGGGTGACTTTCTTGGGTGCTGTTGTCACATGGAAGACTAAGAAAAGGCATAGTTATTTTACATATTGGATGGTTGATGATGATGATGATGACAATTAGTGAGAGAAATCAACATATACTGATGACTGTGAGAAACATGATTACCATAAAAGTGTTGGTATGCTGCAGTTGGTGACATTTTTCAACATAATGGCAACATATGGCTAACATTGACACAATATTTTTTAAAAACAGTGCTAACAAATTTATCAAAGCTTACACTATCAGCCACTTTCATTCAGCAACTTTCATTCAGCCACTTTCACTTCAACTAGTGCAAGATTGTTGGAAATGTACAATTAGGCAGATTAAAATATTCTCACAGAGAATACAACTGAAACTGTACATTTACACAGAACATCTGTATTATATATTGTGTACTGTAAGCATGCTCTTTTATTAACAGCAGCATTCACGCTAACTCCTGAAAAGACTTGATAAATTATTAATTTTGTAGGAGCAGATGTAGTGTTTCCACTGGTGAAACATGTGTTGTATTTGCAGGCACAGTATTGAAGATAGTTCATGAATATAGTAGCATAATCTATGTAATAGCAAGGGGAGCATACAAATACCTCTTAACAAATGTAAAAGCATGCAATATTATGGCCAAGAGAAAATGGTCCAATACTGTACTTACTGGAACAGGTAAAAGAAAAAGGGAAGGATGGCCAACAATTTGCTGGACAGATAATATTCAGAAATAGACAAAACCCAGACAGAAAGTCAAATTGTAACAAAGACAAACACATGTGGAAACAAGTCATATAAGGTGCAACCACATTCTAAGTTCTGAGAGAAGACATGTAGGAGTAAGTAAAGCATGTAATCTAACTCCAAGTAGGAGTAGCTGCAGCAATAAAGTAAACTGAAAACAGTACAACTTAAGTAGGAGGAGTATCTGCAGCATTAAAGTAAACTGAAAACAGTACAACTTAAGTAGTAGGAGTATCTGCAGCATTAAAGTAAACTGAAAACAGTACAACTTAAGTAGTAGGAGTATCTGCAGCATTAAAGATAACATGATGAACATACTTAAACGAATTGGTACAACTATCTAGGGACAGTCATATCTTCTGACAGAAGATGTCAATCCAAGAAAATGAACATTCTTAACTGAATTGGTACAACTGTCTAGGGACAGTCATATCTTCTGACAGAAGTCTTGTAACATCCAAGAAAATGAACATTCTTACCTGAATTGATACAACTGTCTAGGGACAGTCATATCTTCTGACAGAAGATGTCTTGTAAAATCCAAGAAAATGAACATTCTTAACTGAATTGGTACAACTATCTATGGACAGTCATATCTTCTGACAGAAGATATCCTGTAAAGATTAGAATAAGATTCACATGCCAAGAGTAGCCTTTCCCAAGACAGAAAGCATACTAATAAGAAATTGTTACTTGCAGTGACGAAAAGAGTGTTAAAGAGCTCTACAGAACATATACTGTTGTATGCAGGTAAAACATGGGCAATAAGCAGACAATCTGAGAAACATCTATTGGCAGTGGAAATAGTTTCTGGAGAAAATGCAAAGAATACCATGGATAGACAGAAAGACAGTCCTTAAAAAAAATGAAAACCATAAATTGACTAGAAAACTTTGATATAAAAAGTCCAGATTTTTGGAGCAGGTTATGAAGAGATAGAAACTTGAAAACTTAGTGATGGCTGGTAAACTCGATGGGAAGACAAAGAGGTCAATACCTTGATGGCTCAGCCACATGGCATCATTGAAACAAGAACACAGACCTGATCCATGAACTGGTGATTGTGTGAGATGGTAAACCACAATTGGCTTATAGGCATGCCACATGACTATGATGATGATGTAAGAGTGCAGCATGCAAGTTAACTAGAAGTAGAACAATCTCATAAAGCAGAACTTTCATGATTCTATCATATTTCCCCATGAGGTTACCTCTGGAAATGTATGAAATTACAAGTCAAACTTGAAACGGGTTTCTCTACATGATAAATAAATAAATTGTAGGTGGAGATGCAAGATTAATGCAAACAGCTGTATTACTGCGCATGCAATATTTAGAAATGTAACTCAGTCTCTTTGAATTCAGTACTGCCATATGATATTTTTGGCCAGTAAATATATTTCAATAGACGAAGACAAAATGCAGATAGAATGTAGAATTATAGCATTAAAGGTAAAAGTCTGGATAATCCAATAGTAAATATGGCCATATGGATGTGAAGTGTTAAGCCTTCGCATATTCTAAGTACTAGAATAATGAGGTAAAAGAAACAATTAAAACAAAATTATTTGCAAAACATGTCAAACCAAGCGTGATTTTCCTGAGCTATATTTAAAGTACAAACTCTAAAATTCAGCTAGCAAAAACAAGGAAAGTGTGACCAGAAGAAAGTTATTATAATAGTATTTAAAAGCTGCATGAAAATGGCAGTCTTTATTGTCTAATTATGTCGAGGAAAACAACAGAAATATACAGCTTAGTTTGATCATGGCAATTCGGGTACAGCTAAATTTTGTCCCATAGTAGATAAGACTCTGTTTTATACATACAATGTCTTGACATGAGGTTCAGTCACCAGTTCCTTTCCACCTTTTCCTCCTTCAACAAAGTAAAGGTGGGTACCCACTTCATGATTCAGCACAGCAAACTGCTCCTCACAAGTGATAAACTCAAAGCAGGCAGGGCAATTTGAACTTATCATCAACATGCAGTTTTTGCGTGCTTAGATAACCCACAAGGAAAACAAAATATGTGATACAAATCACCACTATATACAGATGTACAATGTTGCAGGGATCAATATAGGAGAGGATTGTAAGATTATTTATTCTGGGGGAGAAGAACGGCAAAGAGGTGTAGCCATTATATTGGATCGACAAACATCAAATTCTGTTAAAGGATATTGGGCTGTGTCAGATAGAATTCTATTAGTAAAATTAAACGGAAGAACTTTTAACATAAATGTCATTCAAGTACATGCTCCAACAAGTGAATGCAGTGAAGAAAGTATAGAGGAATTTTATAATGACATGGAGTCTGCTTTGAAGAACTGTAAAAAATCAGAAATAAATATTATAATGGGTGATTTCAACGCAAAAGTAGGAAATCAAGGCAATGGATGCAGTGTTGGCAACCATGGTTTGGGAGAGCGAAACGAAAGAGGATACAGACTTGTAGAATGGGCAAAAGAACAAGAAATGGTTGTAGGAAACATATGGTTTAAACAGCATCCTAGAAGATTATGGACATGGAGGAGTCCAGACAGCAGGATTAAAAACCAGATAGATTACATCCTGATTAGCAGAAGGTTTTGAAATGCTTTAACAGTCGTATAAACAGTCCCCAATGCAGACTGTTACAGTGATCACAGATTAATTATGGGCACATTGAGGGTAAAGTTAAAGAAAGTCAAGTATACAACAGGAAACCCTAAATATGATTTGTGCAAATTGAAAACTGACAAAGAAATACAAGATAATTTTAACATTGATGTAAAGAACAAATTTGATATATTGTCTGATCTAGAGATCCTATTTCAAGATGTGGATGATCAATGGGAAATGTTGAAGAATTCAATCAGTTATGCTGCAGAAAAAACTATTCCAAACTTAAAGAAAGTGGGTCGTAATACATGGATGACCGAAGAAATTTTAAAACTACTGGAAACAAGAGGACAGCACCCAAACAATCCTGCCAAATATGAAGAAATGCACAGACAAGTCAGAATATTATGTATGGAGGCAAAAGTAGCATGACTAGAGAAAAACAGCATAAAAATTGAAAAACAACACAACAGTAAAAATACCAAACTAATGCACAAAAGAATTCAGGAGCTTACTAATCAAAGAACACATACATCAGCAGGCTGCCTAATGACAAAAGATGGTAAAATCATAATAGAAAAGGATCAGATTTTTCACGTATGGTGAGATTACGTGAAAAACCTGTATGATAACAGAGAAGAACAGTATAATATTCAAAATATTAATGAAGGACCATCAATTCTGAAGGAGGTTCTTAACCATATGAAATCTGGCAAGACCCTTGGTTCAGATATCACAACAGAAATGATTAATGCTTTAGAAGAATATGGAATAGATAAAGTTACCAAACTGCTGAATAATACAATATATGATAATGGAAATTTCTTCTTCTTCAGCATTCCGAGCCATTGAGGTTCTTTCCTGCAGATACAAGCCGTTTCCATTCG
This sequence comes from Cepaea nemoralis, assembly GCA_014155875.1. Lineage (NCBI taxonomy): Eukaryota > Metazoa > Mollusca > Gastropoda > Stylommatophora > Helicidae > Cepaea > Cepaea nemoralis. The sequence continues at coordinate 108,567 of JACEFZ010028331.1, forward strand.
TCTCTCTGGTTGACCTTCTCTTGCCAGTCGCTGATTCCAAGTGCTTGTAGGTCTGTATGTATATTATCTCTCCTCCATCTTCTTGGTCTACCTCGGGGTCTACGGTCATTTATTTCCTGAGTGTAAGCAAGTTTTGTTTCCCTATTATCTTCCATTCTTTCTATATGCCGCAGCCATTGCAGTCTATTAGCCTTCATGATACCAGTGATTAGCGGGGACTTAAACAGATCATAAATGTCTTTGTTGCTTCTTCTTTTCCACTCTCCACTTTGTGTATCCCTAATGGGCCCAAAGATGCGTCTTAAGACTTTGTTCTCAAAGGTTTACCTGGAAATTTACCTCATGAATTATGTAATTCTGTATTTATTGCAATCCGAAAGAAATCAGGAGCCTTGGAACAATTAGTATAATGAGTCACATCATGAAGATTTTGCTAAGAATTATTGTGCAAAGAGTTAGGAAGAAAATACAACCTGAAATAGGAGAAGAACAATGTGGGTTTGTAGAAGGCAAGGGTACAGTAAATCTGTATATATACTGAGACCAGTAAATGAATGTTCTATAGAAGTAAACAAAGATCTACACCTTTGCTTTACTGACTACAAAAAAGGCTTTTAATAAAGTGAGACATGTCGACATGATAAGGATGCTTGAAGATCTAAATATTGATGGAAAAGACCTTAGACTTGTAAGAAACATATATTGGAAACTTCAAGCTGCCATACGAAATGATAATGAAGTAGGTCAATATCATCAGCCTATTAAGAGAGGTGTGAGACATGGATGTGTAATGTCTCCAGATCTTTTTTCCCTGTACAATGAACATATTTTCAGAAATATGGAAGATATGGAAGGAATCAACACTGGGGGAACAATGTATCAATAACATTAGATATGCAGATGATATGATCTTGATTGCAGACAATGAACAGGACCTGCAACATTTAGTAGATGCGGTTGTTGCACACAGTGAACAACTAGGATTAGAATTGAATTGTAAGAAGACACAGATTACGGTCATCACTGGGAAGAAGGAAATACCACAATGTAATATACACATAAATGGGCATATTCTTAAACAAGTGAATCGGCAGTTATAACATCTGATGGGAGATGCCTTGAAGAGATTAGAACAAGAATTGCCATTGCGAAGGTAGCCTTTTGCAAGACGAAAAATATATTGACCAACAAACAGATATCAACTGAAATGAGAAAAAGTGTGTTGAAGTGCTACAAAGAACCTGTACTTTTGTATGGATGTGAAGCATGGACAATGAGCAGACAAGCTTAAAAACATCTGTTGGCTGTGGAAATGTGGTTTCTGAGGAAAATGCAAAGAATACCGTGGACAGACAGAAAAACCAATAAACAAGTCCTTCAATAAACAAATGAAGATCGTAAACTGATTAGAGACATTAGACGTAGACAGTCAACATTTTTGGGCATGTTATGAGAAGAAATGACTTGGAGAACTTCGTGACAACTGGCAAGATCGAAGGGAAGAGACCAAGGGGAAGACCAAGAAGTAAATACCTGGATGGCCTGGCCACATGGCATAGTCGAGACAGAAACACGGAACTGATCCACGACTCTGGTGATCGAGATGGCAGAACATGACCGCCCACGCATACTGGCATGGCACATGATGGATGGATGGACAACGCTGCTCCAGACAAGTGCACTGTCAGTTGCAAATATCACCAAAGAGTAAATCAAAGCTTTTATTTAGTTTGCAAACTCACAAATGCATTTTGGCTATCAAAAATAGTAAATAACACAGCTTATATATATATATATATATATATATATATATATATATATATATATATATATATATATATATATATATATATATATATATGAGAGTCAGGTACCACATGGACCTAATGGACATAACCTCACTTCAACTCCTTGTTGGACAAGTTGAAAACAGTCACTAACAAAGTAACAAACTTCTCATGGAATATGCTGGAATCAGACAATAATTAATCAAAGGGAGACCTCACTTTAACTTCATATGGGATGTGCTGGAAACAGACAACAGACTAACAAACCTCTTGTGGTACATGCTGCAGACAGACAACAAACACAGACTAATAAATTCCTTGTGGTATATGCTGGAAACAGACACTAACACAAGAGACCACACTTTAAATACTTATGGGACATGCTATAAACAGACACCAACTACCACAAGAGACCCCACATATCTCCCTGTGGGACATGCTATAAATAGACACTGACTACCACAAGGGAGACCCCACCCACTTCATCTCCTTGTGGGACATGCTGGAAACAGACACCAACTACCACAAGAGTGACCCCACTTCATCTCCTTGTGGGACATGCGATAAACAGACACCGGCTACCACAAAGGAGACCCCACTTCATCTTCTTGTGGGACATGCTGGAAACATACACTGACTACCACAAGGGAAACAAACTTAGCTCTGATGAAGCCTGCCTAGATACACTTGTGGTAAAGACTCCCTCCAGTCAAAGCATTTCACTATTATGAGATGGTAATGCATGACCAGTTCTCATACCCTGCACATCTCTTTCTTCTTCTGTCGCTCATCTCCCCATGGAGCCTATCCCCTCAACCAACTCCAGCCAAACCCTCAACCAACTCCAGCCAAGCCCTCAACCAACTCTAGCCAAGCCCTTTATAGTCTTGTCATGATTGGTGGGATTTTGCAGATAGTTGTCTATGGGATGAAGAAGTCAGTCTCAAGCCAACCCTCCTTAGTCACATCTGAAGACATGAATGGTAGAGTAGTGTTACTGTTCTCTGCTTCCATTTCAGGTCCCAGTAACAACATAGTTAGGTGTGCTTACATGTGTTCATGATGTACCTTGCTTGCCTAAAGCAACTGAACCAGGTGATCAACAGTTCTCAGTTCCATGTTGCATACACCTACTCTATGGGCCAGAAACATGCAGAACGACTACAATAATTACTATTAAACTACAAACATAATTAATCTGGTCACTGCGCACAAGAGAAGCAATAAAATGGTATGACAGAATCATCAATGTGGAGCTCATGGAGGACTAGGCAAATAACAGTGAATTAAGAGCTGAAGAAAAGGTGCTGGACAAGAGATACGCTGTAGAAATCGTAGAACAGTATAACGAGAAAGGCCGTCATCACATGCAGATTAGAAGTAGAAGCACAAATAAATAAAATGGGGACAACATGGACGGAGCTGCATGGAATAGCTTAGGATAGAACGCCTTGGAGTGATTAGGTGGAGGGATTATGGCCAAATAGGGGGATATAGGGTGAAATAAGAAAGGAGACTGACTAGTTCTTTTCAGGCGACCAACCTTATGTATATTAGTGATGCACTGAACAAATTATATAAGATCAAATGAGCTAGGACTGTGTTGACTGAGAAAAGAGAGTATGTGGCAATCCAAATATTACAGTATAGGTTGGTTACCCACGCAACTGACTGTAAGGCGGATGATTGTGACAGAAATACAAGTAAAGTGATAAGCAGGGCATTGGTTAGGAGGCATGCGTGTACTGTATTTGTGGACTGGCGTTTCGTAGATTTAATTTTAGAAAATTAAAAGCTAAAAGTTTTGATCAATCAAAGTTGGCATCAAACTCAAAATGTGAAAGATAGGGCCTTATAGCGAAGAAAACACTTCCAAAATGCTGAGATAAATTTGAGACCAGACCATGTGATTCTGCATAGATTCTTATGTTAATTATTCTGGTTTGTGACATATCGGCTCACTTATACAGACTTGCACAATCTTAGCTGAGAACAGTAATATGGCACAACAAAGCTGCAGAGTAAATTATCACTTAACTTTGACAAAGCATATACAAAACAAATTATTTAACTTTGATCAAAACAGACACAGATCAAGATATTTAACGTGACCAAAGCAGACACAGATCAAGATATCTAGCTTGATAAAGGCAGACACAGATCAAGGTATCTTAAGTTAAACAAGCCTATACAGAAGTTATCCCATTTGGACAGCGTATACAGAACAAGTTATCTATTAGGTTTTTTTAATTGTTTGTTTTAAAGGCTTCTTAGACCCACTGCGTGCCTTTCTGCCCTTTGTGGTCCACCAAGGCCTGTCTGCCAGTGTTAGTGGTCAGTGAATTTGGTCATTCGAGTTTACAGTTTGGATGACCATCTAAACACCTTGGCCAGATCAAGTGCAGATAACACTACACTTTGATCTTAGCCAAAATGTTGATTTATCTTAGAGAACATACAAAAGAAGTTATTCCATTTGGACAAAGCATAAACAGAACAAATTATATAACTTGAACAAATATACAGAACAAGTTATTTAACTTGGGCAAAGTCTATACACGACAAGTTATCTTAGTATACAGAATGAACTTTCATCTTAGTCAAAGCAGATGCAGATCAAGCTATCTCTACAGAACAGGTTATCTCAGGCAAATAATCTATAGAACAAGTTAACCTAACTTAGACACAGCCTTTACAGAACAAGTTATCTACCCTGGACAAAGAAATACAGAACAAGTTATCTAATTTACTCAAGGCCTTTATAGAAGAAGCTATCACCTGGACAAACAGCCAACTATGACTGTACAAGGTTTTTAAGTTTAAGATGGCTTAGATGACAATGTCTAGTTCCAACTCAAGCAGACCCGATTGAATTCAAGTACAGAAGATATAGATTTTTACTAAGAACTGAGGATGGTATATTCTCTTCTGATCCTAGAGGAGTGGATTGGATGTTAGACTTCTCAGATAACGGCAAAAAAACTCAGAATCCCTGTGCACATGTCTAAAATCCCCATTCCCCAGCAGCTGGAAATCACAAACAGAAAACCACTAACCAGTAAGGACCTTCTCACACCATGAGGTGTACTGGGTACATGGTGCAAGTCCCATATTTTTAGACCAATCAGCACTCAATTGGTGATGGGGGACATACTACGCCAGCCACCTTCACTGCCATGAAAAATTCCTGCTACCAATTTTAGGTGGGAGGCCACGTCAAGTGGAAAAAAAATCCCCATCTCTAAGGGTGATTTGAATGTATGACACATTAATTAATGTTTGTATTTTATTAGTAATCATTTTAATCGTACTCCATGTTTCTGATTAAAGCAGTAGTACTGAATTAACATCCATGCTTCTGATTCATGCAGCAGTACAGATTTAACATTCAACTTCACTTTTAGGTCACCCTCTAATTTCTTAATGGGATATAGACAAAGGACTTCCTAGTTACATTATTATCAGGTTTTCTCAATGTGTGTCCTCCCTAATGTCTCTTCCTCGCCTCATGATTCACTGGTACTTGTTTAGTTCTCTTTATGAGCTCCACATTGGTGATTCTTCCACACAACTTTAGTGCTGCTCTGTGTAAGCATCAATTAATGAATATGTAGTTTTGTCAGTAATCATTACAGGCATGTACCATGTTTCTGATCCACTGTGTAGACATTATCCTTTTCAAGAAAAGTCATTCAGACTACAAGGGAGCAATATGAACAAATGTTTTCTTGAATGCAAGTCTTATGAACAATGTAAAAGAAATAGAACTAGGTGAATGTCTAACTGAACTGAAATCCTGGACATCCGATGAAGGAGCAGCAGAGAAAGTTTTGTGAAGACGAGAATGTCACAAAGGACATGACATTACAAGAACATGATGAAGTGTTTTCAGGTTTAGAATGTTTTATGAAACATGAAATTAAAATCCACATCATGGCACTTAGTACATTCTCACACATGCATCTTCCCCTTCTACAGAAGCCAATCAAGAGTTCCTATGCTGATGGTACCAGTGGCAGTCTGAATGAACATCCATTGTGTTTAAGGATGTAGTACTGGTCGCACCTGTGCTGTGTCTCCACCTTGACGTGTAGAGTGGCTTGCATATTCAAATGACACACTAAGAGCTATCTAAGCCAGCAGTAGCCTAACTACTGGTAGTCTTCAACATTGGGATAGGGACCAGAAGAAGTGGGACACAAACCTGCTGCCTTGTAGGTAGACTGGAGACAGCCAAAGGCTTGGGACAGGAAACCCGAACAAAAAATGCTTGTTGAAATAGAATATATTGAGCCAAGGGCTTGACAAAACAATGCAACGTTATGCATTCTGTGATGACGAACCAGCCAAGCAACAATGAATGGAAATGGATCTTGATGTCAACAGAAGTGTACATTTTAGGACAGATCTGTTTAATGGAATTGGCACATGTTAAGGAAACAAAAATGAGTGGAAGTAATAAAGGGAAGCCAAACTCATGAGAAAATAAAAAATCATGATGAGGACAGTAAAACTACAAATTTTAAGAGTATGAAATGGAATCCATCACTCTCCTATTCATTAACCATCCATCTAGCTCTCCACATCTCTCTCTCTCTCTCCCCTTACACAACATACTGCATCATTCCTGTGTTATGTAGATTGCCTATTGAAAATATTACTGGTACACTGCCTTCCTGATCATAAAACAGTAACAAGACCAGACTAATGTTACTTATCAAGGATCACCATATAATGTTACCTTTTCTTACTTAGTGTACAATAGAAATCAACAACCACATTCCACGGAGAAACATATGCTTTAAATCTTTCTCACCAAAATACAAAATAATCAAGCACAGCATAAAATTGTTTGTGTAAATTTAATATGTCGAGTAAAGGATCTGCATATATAGTTGTATCTGTATGTGATCAATTACTCACAAAATGTTTAAAAATGCAAGTAAAAGTGGTTTCATAATGAAAGAAGCAAGTCAGATTTGAACACATTATTAAACAAAGAGCAACATGTAAGATGTCAATGCTTTTTTTTTGGTTTGGAAATAAGCATACACACTCCCAGACAATACTGTCTCAAAGAGAACTGGATAGACAAGTTTGCAAAGCTCTGAACGACTGCCGATGCAGGCAACCTTTCCCCCCTCCTAGTTAAATATGGCCAGCTATATACAAAGCTGAGTTCAAGTAGAGATCACAAAAGGCATGAGCAAAACATTCACGTGTAATTATCTACACTGCAGCCAACCTATTCTCATAAAACACGCACTGTACTGAGGAAGCACACACTGTAACAAGCACTTTGAACTCATTCTACACCAAGTAACTCATCGTATTCGTGGAACATGTGACCGACCCAAAAGCCCAGCAAACAATAAATTCACGGAACATGTGACCAACCCAGTAGCCCAGCAAATATAATACATTCATGAAAAATGTGACCGACCCAGAAGCCCGGCAAACACAGGTTAAGACAGTACCATAGCAGATACTGTTACTGGGATCTGAAGTGTTAGGCATTCATATATTTTAGACCGTGTTATTGGGATCTGAAGTGTTAGGCATTCACATATTTTAGACCGTGTTATTGGGATCTGAAGTGTTAGGCATTCACATATTTTAGATCGTGTTATTGGGATCTGAAGTGTTAGGCATTCACATATTTTAGACCGTGTTATTGGGATCTGAAGTGTTAGGCATTCACATATTTTAGACCATGTTATTGGGATCTGAAGTGTTAGGCATTCACATATTTTAGACTGTTATTGGGATGTGAAGTATTAGACCGTCACATAATTTAGACTGTGGCAGATGAGCTGAGGTGGCCAGTACCCTTTCTCCTCACCTTTCCACCCCCAGAGAATTCCAAAAATTGTCTGGTAGCTATTTTTAAGAGGCTGGGTGGACCCCAGAGCAGTCCTGGTTGGAGAATATCATCCTGCCTTGGCTGGGATTAGACCCAAAGCACTGTCTTGGAAGGCAAATGCATTAACTACTACACCAATGCGGCTCTGAAAAACAGAGGGAAAAAAACCCAAAATAATTTGGTTTTGTTGAGCGGCCTAGTCAGCTTTTGTAGATCTGCTTTAGGTGTTAGCTTAACACCAGTCACCCCCCCCCCCCCCCCAACTATCTGTACCATTATGAACTCACCATACATTCTATTGTTTCTTTATAAGTGGTGTACTTTTCTTAACCCACCCTGCCCCAGACAGTAATTACATTAACTCACTCATCTTGAAATGTTACTTCATTCTAGAACATGTCCTCTTCAGTACACCCATTTATTATTGCAATCATTCTAGAACTTGTCCTCTTCAGTACACCCATTTATTATTGCAATCATTCTATAACATGTCCTCTTCAGTACATCCATTTATTATTGCAATCATTCTAGAACTTGTCCTCTTCAGTACATCCATTTATTATTGCAATCATTCTAGAACATTTCCTCTTCAGTAAACACATTTAATATTGCAATCATTCTAGAACATTTCCTCTTCAGTACATCCATTTATTATTGCAATAATTCTATAACATGTCCTCTTCAGTACATCCATTTATTATTGCAATAATTCTATAACATGTCCTCTTCAGTACATCCATTTATTATTGCAATAATTCTATAACATGTCCTCTTCAGTACATCCATTTATTATTGCAATCATTCTAGAACATGTAATCTTCAGTACATTCATTTATTATTCCAATCATTCTAGAACATGTCCTCTTCAGTACATCCATTTATTATTGCAATCATTCTAGAACATGTCCTCTTCAGTACATCCATTTATTATTCCAATCGTTCTAGAACATTTCCTCTTCAGGACATCCATTTATTATTGCAATCATTCTATTGCTATCATTCTAGAAATTTCCTCTTCAGTACATCCATTTATTATTGCAATCATTCTAGAACATGACCTCTTCAGTACATCCATTTATTATTGCAATCATTCTAGAACATTTCCTCTTCAGTACATCCATTTATTATTGCAATCATTCTAGAACATGTCCTCTTCAGGACATCCATTTATTATTGCAATCATTCTAGAACATTTCCTCTTCAGTACATCCATTTATTATTGCAATCATTCTAGAACATTTCCTCTTCAGTACATCCATTTATTATTGCAATCAGCCTAGAACATGACCTCTTCCGTACCCCGTTTGTTACTGTAATAATTCTAGAATATGTCCTCTTCAGCACACCCATTTATTATTGAAATCATCCAAGAACATTTCCTCTTCAGTACTCCACACTTTTCTAATGAGAAATAAACTGCTAACTGCTGGTGAAGCATACAGTTTGAGATCTGCTTTCAAGAGCAACTCTGAAGAATCAGGCTAACATACACATGTGCAGTCTGAATACAATTGGTACCTGCTAAATGGAGTCATGACAACACAGTGGCCAGTGCACTTGTCTGCTAGTAGGTGGTACTGGGTTCATATTTCCCTAGAGGTGGGATTTCCCCCTGACCACAGCTAGCACCATATACTCAATATGTCTAAAGACATATAAAATGGTCATTTACTATTTTTGATAACATTACAATGACTGAGGGGAACCTGAGAAGCATGGTGGTCTGGTGGTCATGTGTTTAAATACCCGAAGGTTTTTGTCTTAAAAAATTTAACTGGGCTCCCAGCAACAAATGAGTACCAGAAAATGTTATAGGAAGTACAGGCGGTCAGCATGATATCCACCCATCAAGTGCCAATTAGTCTATGAGAATATGGGGTAGCCCAATAAGCTACAAGGCATTGAAAGGGATCCTTGACTACTTTTGTTTTACCTCAGGGTTCTGGGGTCAGCCCAGGCTAATTTAACTGACGCAGGAAATTGTTGGTTTGTAAGGCAATCAGCAGCCTGATCATATCTCCCATAAAATGCCATTTGCTTCAGAAAATATGAAACGAGCACAATATCCCCCACATGCCATGATCACATGGTCCTTTACCCTTTCATTTAATCTGCTCATTAATTTGTCACTGCAATTATTCTGAAAATCTTCCACCTAAATACTTAACATACAAACAGAAACAAACATATTTCCTATCTGTCTACCAGTTCTAAAGCTAAGTACTACTCAGTTTATTAACTGTGTACACAAGACATAACTGTACAATAAAACCATACGCAATTTGCAATGTGCCATACCATAGGTAAACAGTGAGAGATCATATGTACATTAACAATATTGAAACGGCATCAACTTCCATGAAATTGCAGAGTATTGGATACAAAAATGCTGGGTTATATACAGCTACAATACAACATATGTAACAGTATTTGGCTGAGTAACTTGGAGGAAACAAAATGCATTCCACATGCACCAATACAAACAAACAAACAAACAAACAGATTTTAGGAAAAGTATGATCCCAGACTTTGCCATTCAAGACACATAAAATGTCAAAATATGAATTGTTGATGGAAACAAGTAATGTATGCATGTACTCAAGAACGTAATATAACATCTGCTAGTCTAAAACATACAAACTGCCAATGAAACATTCCCATTGTAATCAACTTCAATATTAACATAAGAGTTGATTTTTACTTATACAAAAATGAAATAACAGACTAGATATTTGATAGAAGAGCACTGTTTTTAAAATGAACACAATTTGTTACAAGTTAGGGCATTAAAAATAATAAAGAACTACAATAGCACCTATAACAAAGTCTTGTTTTAGAAGAATAATTCCCATAAAGAAAGTACTTCCTTTACTGAAAACCATTGTATCTGTTCAGACAGTTATAACAGCAAAGGCTGAGAACCGGCCATTACAAAGTTTTGTATGTAAAGTTTTTGTATGTGTTTTATATGTAACTCATTTAATACCTGTTGTCTGTGGGCCACTGTTCAACTCTTTGACTGCCTTGAGCCACTGAAATTAGCAATACATTTATCCACTGTGGTATGATTCTAAACTTCAATTAATTAGAAAATTAATTCAAAATAAACATTTAAAGTGATGCCTGGCTTACAAGAATCTGTAAAAAATAACTTGACACGCTGCAGCTGAGATTATAGATGATCTGATTAATAAATGTAAACAAAAGTAAACATTCATTCTGCCATGGTATGTCCTTTATTAAATTTTGTAATGAAGGAATGAAGTTCGTGTACACCATTAATGCTTGCCTGCCAGCCCTGCGGTTATGTATTTGAATGCCAATCAAAGCGGAGATTCACGTCAAAATAACCTGGCTCCCAGTTTGACTTATCCTAAATATGAGTATGTGCAAATGTTCTGGAAAATAAAGGTGACAAGCACGACAGTGACATCACTCATCAAGTGCTGGTTGGCCTAGCACCAAATACCTAGTATGCCTGAAAGTGTGAAAAATGGTCCTTTTTAAAAAATAATCTCCATTACAATTCTTATCCTGGTTTCATTCTATTAGCCTTTCAAATGATTTTGGTGCTTCAATATGTGAGCAATTTTACAAGCGAATCATCATGTCCTACACACTGCTAAATCTGACACACAAAGTTTTACTAAAGGATTTTCCCGCATAATTCGCCACTGCAGTATTTTTCCCTAGTAATTTCTAATCAACAAATTGAAAAATTGAGTTCTATATAAAATTATTGATTTTTCAAAGTATTCTAAACAAATTATTGCAGTTTCTAATATACTCTGCATCTAGGATAAAACACAGCAAGCACACCATCTCTAAAGTTACAAGTATGGAAATCTTTACCATGTCACAGCCACCACTGTTGTCATGATTAGATATCAAATTTACAATGTTTAATTCCAGGTATTCATTTTTATGTGTTAAGTTCATGATCTTCCTAATAAACAAGTGCTTGCCATGTCTTCAGTAACATGGACTGTGGCAATACAGGAACAGAATGTTTCAATCAAAGTGGGGGAAATAACAGTAGGAATATCAGTTAGATAAATATATATGAACACTGCATGGTTGGTTTGAAAAAGAAAAAACTTATGTGGTTTTCAACTAACAAAATCTGGTGCCAATCATATCTTGTATAGGAAAGCAAGAGATTATATTAGATGTCTAAACGTAAGAGAAAAAATATGGGTGCCAGGCAATGTCGTAGAAAATAAAGGAAGCTAACATCACCCACTGAGTGCTGATTGGTCCATAAAAATATACAGCGAGTGAAATAAACCCAATGGAAAGTATGTAACAGGGTTTTTAACCTAATATACAAGGTTCTTCTTCCGGCATTAAAAAATAGAAATATGAATACAGCTGGGAGCTTGATAGCATAATGGCTTGCACACTTGCCAGCTGCCCATATGGTTTAATTCCCATTGAGGTGGTGATTTTTGTAAAACTGGCCTGGGTTAATAAGTTGACACAGCATAAAATGGGTACATTGAATGCTATGAGAAGCAAAGAATGCTGACGAAACATTAACGAAATAACCCATCGACTGTTGATTGACCTATAGGTATATTTTATATGACTGTGCAGTGTTTGAAAATATTGCCGGTCCAATATTTGTATTTACCTATTATGTTGCATGAACTTTATAGAGGGTGAATACAAAACTTGGACCGGCAATATTTTCAAACACTGCACAGTCATTAAAAAAACACCCTTTATAAAATATACGGAACAAGCACCATATAATTGATAAATCTCAAGGCATGGGAAAAGATTCTTTATTTTTTATTTTACGTATGAATAAAACTGGCCATTAGATCAGAATCAAATGAGGCATAAGTGTACCTCATACATGTATGTTGGTGACAGTTTGCTGACTGTAGATACCAAGTCGCTTAATAAATAAGTGCATGAAACAAGGCTGCACAACAACAAACATATTAAAGTAACCCACAAGAATTGTAACTTGTAAATGCATCTTCAAGAAACAGCTGAGAGGCCCCAGGGAAGATTTAACAAAACACAACATCCAACTTCTAGCATAACATAATATACAGGAGGTTGCTAACTCACTAGTCATTAGCACACTGCTAAAAGTAGTTGTTAAACTGGTTAAAAGCATCAGGCTCTACTTCAATGCACCGGGTTTCATCCCCACCTTATTCTGCCTCTCTCTGCAAAACGGCAAGCTGCTTGCCAAGAGCATCTCACAAAGCACTAACTTCATAGCTCCAGCAATGACCTCCAGTTAAAAGTAGTATAACGACAGATACTGCCAGTGGGACGTGAACAATTAGGTCTTCACATTTTCTAAGCCAGGGCATAATTATGTGGTGTTATCTGTTTCCTTCCTTCACAAATCCCCATACAATTCTAAAAACTACATAGTACACATTTTTTGAAGCTGGAGAGAAAAAATATTTCAATCACTGCTGTACAACTTTTAAGGAAAAGAAATTGGGTAATTGAAACAACAAAGAAGGGTTATCAGAGGACATAGCGTCTGCTGTATCTTCTTAAAGTTTTTTTTTTTGGGGGGGGGGGGGGGGGGGGGGGGGGGGGGGGGAGAGAGAATATGAGGGAATGAGACTACATTTCCTGCCATTATCGCTAATAAATAATAAGAATCTCAAATCAAGTTATGGCATTTATGAAGTGAGTGCACACTTCTTTTCCTTGCCTGGAAAAGTCAAGCACCTACATTTCAATTGTATGCATCCCTAACCATTTCATTAACAGCCGTTTAAACTGTTGCCCAAATGATACAATATTAAAAACCCATTTAGTCTGACCTGTTTAACCAAATTTATTATTTCCAAACAACGTAACTTATTACATTAAAGGCAACAACAATCATTACCAAGCATGATGAGTACATAAACAGCATACAGCTCACTACAAGAAAGTAATGATCTAACATCACCGTAGTATACTATACATCATATGTACAAAATGGCTGCTAGAGGAAAACCATGTTAAGTTAATCATGATCATAACAACAGAGGTGATGAATAAACATTGGGAATATTGGTTTATGAGTCTCATGTTTATTACTCCAAACAGCATTTGGATAAACTATGAAATTAAGGCACCATTGTAGCTTAATACTTTTGAATCCAATTCAACAGGAAATTAATCGTGGTATTAATTAGCAACAGTAATTTCTACCTACATCAGTTAGTATTTTTTCCTACCTCGGATAAACAATCTACCTTTCTTCTCCGTGACTGAAATAAACATGTGACAAAAACTAAAAAGGTATGTATGTGATAAAATCTGACTGGATTTGCACGGTATGTTCTTGCATTTTTCCTGTGTTAGCAATTTACAATATGATGGATATAATCAATGAAAGCTGTTACAATAAACAAAGGTGTATGACACATTTAAAAAAAAAAAAAAAAACCAAGCCCGACATTTGAAATTAATAATAAACAAGAATTCAATATAAACTAAACTTTTGGTATGAACATATTCACACAAGAAGCTGTGCATCAGACATTCCCAAAACACTGAATGTTTTAGTTGATATCTGCATAAGTGAATAAACGCAAATAACTGTCACCATACATTTTATAAACATAAAAACAAACGCAAATAAATCAATACAGTAGAGCATTAATAATTTAAAACAAAGAGAGAAAGGTGATTCTTGTTTTAAATGTGTTCCTTCTTGCCTTCTCAGATAAAGACAAATAAAGAGAAGCAACTCGTTTCAAATGTGCTGTGCTTAAGTTGGTTGTGTCAGTCAAGGCACAAATATCACAGATTACCCGTGAACAGACACAACACAGCCAAGTTCATCTCAGGATGAATGAGGGAGAAGGAGCAATGGGACAGTCGGGTGTTTCATTTTACTGAGTATTTTGCTGTGTGTAGCCTTTCCCTTCTACCCAAGCGCCATCTCTCACAATCACCTGAATATCATTTCAGGTCTGCATTTTTCTCCCGATTAAACCATGTGGCCAAGCTACCCAGGTATTTAGTTGTCTTCCTCTTGATCTTTTCCCATCAAATTTGCCAGTATGTCAACAAGTTTTCACATCTATTTCTCCTCATAACTTGCCTCAAAATTCTCGAGTTTTCATCTAATTTCCCTAATCACAAGTATGCTTTTCATCTGCCTCTTGAGGATAAAAAAGATCACAAGGTTGTCTGGCGAAATGAGCACAAATTGTCATGTGCCAGTGCTGACAGAGCAACAAACCCATAGGAAAAGGACAACAGACGTGACTAGTGCAAGACTATTGCAGATGTATACTTGGAGAGTTGACATGAAATACCTGAGTAATGAACACATGATTCCTCAGTACCCAGCCCCCTATCCACCTTCTCCCATAGTGACCATGTCGTATCATAGCAAAAGTGTCCCTGAACTTGTAAAATAGTGATAGTGGTGGTAGGTGGGGGTGACAGGGAGAGAAGAGGGGGAGGGGAAGAGAGAGAAGAGAGGGTAGGAAGAGAGTAATAAAATAATGGCTACACAAGTATGGAACACAACTTTATGGTTTCCATCAGTGACGAGTTGGATGGTCAAATTGGACATACAAACGTACATGTGCAGTTATTGGAGGCTCAAAACCAAAATGTCACTCTAGTAAATGAGTAATGTCTGGATGACTGATGCTCTAGTGTACATAAATACATTGATAGGTGCACAAACAAAAAACAAAATAAATACAATCTTTAGTGCCCTACAGTAGAAACTAAAACAATAGACAGCAAATAATAGTAGTTCAGAAAAGGTTAAACATAGCTATTGAAAATAAGTGGTCTTTCCTTTACACGTGCTACTAAACTGTTTTGCTTGATTCACTAGCATCATCTATTTTTGCTAATGAACACTTTGAGAGAAAATCTAATTACCATACTCTGTGAACTGCATGTTTTCTGATTACTGTTAATTAGCTGCTGTTTATCATCAAGCAAATGAAAAGTCCCCAATCTCACACCTCCAACATGAAATAGGATGTGTCTTAATGTATCCACTATCTTTCTTCTCATTGCTACTGTTCACAAAATGTATTCTCAAGGCATGTAGACTATGATACAACTAGAACAAGCTAACAGTGTAGGGCTCACAGATCCAACACAAAATGCATACATCTTTTGAGTCTTCTCTGATTAGTCTATCACTTCTGTTAACTACTATGTTTTACATTAGCAAGGTTTATATAGCAGAAAACCTACCACATAAGATTTAAAAACAGAAAATAAATAACCAGAGGTGCTAAGATAAGGCCGCTTTTTTCTTTGAGAAGCGTGTGAAATGAGGGCTCTTATGGAGAGCCGCTGATGGTGGTGAATTTGAAATATTTTGGCTGTTTGGACTGCTTTTGCTGCCATGTGACTTTACAGCATCACCTGAACTACCTCTGCTACTTGACACCTTAGGAGATGGATGAGCCGGCCTTGACTCAAAAATTTTCTCTTCTTTCACAGGGCTTGATTTGACTCTTAGTTTTACTGGAGCATCTCCGGCTGGGGAAATGGTGTCGCCATTTACATGAGAAAATACTGCCGATGACTGAAGTTTGTTGCCAGGTCTCACACCGCGGTTTTTCTTCTCATCACCTGTGTGACTACCACTATCTAGCTGTTGTTCACCCAATGAAGCAAACTCCTCGTCTAAAACCTCACTTTTAATGCTGACATTATTGTTCGTGCTATCAGAGCTTGATGTCAGTTTACCGCTTTCTGGTTTAGCACATACCGACTCACTTGTCGAGGTTACTTTGCTGCAATTTTCAGCGCTTGCTTTGGCTTTCTTGAGCACAAGTGGCTGCAAGCTTTTTGATGTGCTCTTTTTAGGAAGATTCTTTTTGCTCTTAGAACTGTGTGCATGATTTTTAAATGTCTTGCCTTCTGTAGTATTTTTAGTAGCAACAGAAGTAACATTCTTCGTTGAGGAACCAAATGTCTTGGACAATTTTAATTTTTGTCTTCCAAAGCTACCTTCCTTTACTGTCTGCTTATTTGCATTGCTTTGTACAGGCTTACTTTTGGCTGTGGAGCCAGAGGCTTTGTCTGAGTCTGCAGCACCCGTACAATTAGGAAACTCGGATTTTACCTCATTTTGTAACCCAGAGCTTGAAGATTTGCTTTTCGCAGCTGCTTTACCTGGCTTTACTAATGAATACTTCCCCTGAGTTGTACTTGCCATTACTTCCCTGCATTCTTTCTTTTGCTCACACTTCTTTTTCTCTGCTCCACATCTTCTTCTTTCTGACAAACGACAGGCGATTTCTTGACATCCTTTGTTTTCTTGCTAATTTTCTTTTTCTGTTCTCTACTTGCTCTTGCTCATTATGAATGTCTTGAAAGCTTCCATCTATAGCTGTATCTGGACTGGGACTGATATTATTGCTGTGATGATTTAAGAGTAGGCCGGCCAGATTCAGCAAAGCGCTGGCACCTTCATGGAGTTTCTTCTGTTCATCTTCTTCGTTTTCTTCAACAGTTGCTGCCTCTTTGCTTTCTTCTTGCATATCTATTTTTAGTTTCTTGTTGTTGGGCAGGTCGCCATCAACATCATCTTTGTCATCGCTGTCCCACTCCATGTCAGACTGGTACTCAGAATCACATTCTTCATCTGTGGGGAAACAAAGAATCAAAACAAGAGATCAGCAATGAGAAAATTACCAGCATATCAGAAAGTATTCTATGCCATGCAATTCATGATATCATGTACATGGACACTAGTGTCTGCTCTTTTTCATTCATTATATTCTTTGACAAACAAACCACCAGAGGTTGATGGCTTCAAATATCACACATTTTCTTACAGAGCCAACCTGTATTTTGTGGTGAAAATGCTGAATGTTCAATGTATGATCCTTTAGAATGAGTTCAGAATTCATAATAGGTCAAAGTTCAAAAGAAGACAATTGCATCATCATCATCATCATCAATGATTTAATAACTAGAATTGGTATGAAAACATTTGAGACACACACATGTGTATCCTCCCCCTCAGCAGAAGTCTGAATGTAAGAATGCTGATTGCTCCTGATGCCTAAGCTGTCTCAATGTGTGATCACTTTTGCTACTGCCACAAATGCTGTTAAAGGCCGAAAGTCTCAGTCTTCTTCATTCCCTTTTTTTGAGGGGAGTGCAACATACTTATGCACCTCAATCCTACTTTGGTGTGCTTTTGTGTCTGGTTTGATTCCTCTATATTTCATACAAGATAATGGACCATCCAAAAATCTAGCTGTGTGGAGGATTTACTTTTAATAATTCTGCCAGGGCTGTGGCTTATGGCCTACTCTTTGCCATTCCCAACTGCTGTCGGATTTTTTACGTACATAACTTATACACGGGACAGTGACTTTTGAAATTGTTGAAATAATATTGAATTCACTGAATATATTCAGACATATGTGAAAACATCTTCAAGCACATAATGAAAGTATGTATGGCTATGCCACATGCCAGCATGTTTCACCTCTTTTGTTTTCTTATCAAATCATTCACACCAGATGTTTCTACTTTCTACTGTAATTCAGTTGCAGACCAACCCTTGGTCGCTCTTCTTCAATGGTAAAATATTTGGTTCCAATACAAATACAATCATGATTTCCTGGTCAAGGATCAGTGCACACTTCATAGGGGATCAATGTGAGATGTTCATAGCAGCAGAAATACTTCCCTGATGTACACCAGAATTTATTGTTGTCCTTATTATCTTCTTCTACCCTTGGGTGCAGAGCAAAACATAATCTTATGGTCTTAGGCATTTTATATCAGTCTACATGGAATCTTGATTTGCTTTTCCAAGATTTGTTAACAAAAATGTCCTACTAGGTCAGTCATAGACAATCATATAGACATGAAAATGTATATCTACCCTTATCACAGCTCTTCTACTCTTTAAGATGTTGAGAAAAATATTACCTTGGTCTTAAATATTTGATATCAATTTACATGTAATGTTTATTTCTACTTAATATCTTATGGAGGGGCGTGTGTTTTTGTGAGGGTGTCAATTCTAGCATTTCTTTGCAGCAGGAAATTGTATTACCACCAGAAATTAGATTATTAAGAAGCCAATTTTAAAATGTCACATAAACTTTCACGATTTAAGCCAGAAACAAGTTCTGATTATTTTTCAAAACATTTTGAAATGGTCACAGTTGACAACAATTTTTAACAATGTAAACATGAAATTATAGCAACTATAAAAATGCATTTGATTTCAGTCTGTTAAAATCTAAAGAATATAAATAAAATATAAAAATAGAAGCACATCACTTAGTGAAATGTTGAAAACACTATTAAAATATGCATTATGAAAAATCATTCTGGATTATATCTCACAGAAATAAATTATACCAAAAAAATGTTAGTTTCTATCACATAATAGGCAATGAATATGATTGCTGTGAGACATGTCGCTTATAAATATGTGGCAGCTTTAAAAAAAATCATCTCTCTATAAATAAGGAACCATAGGATGTATTATCTCCAGAATGTGGGTTAGTGGATAAGTATAACCTTCTCAAATACGTGCTTATTTCAGATATTTTGGCAGCTGAAAACTGTAAAGAGTAGGACATGGACTCTGGCAAAGTTCCAAAATTAGAAATGCTTCACATAAGAAAATATTTATAGCATGCAAATCTCTTACATGGACGTGGATGGAATTAAGGGAAAATCATTAGATTTCCTTTCCCAAAATATACTTCATTAGTCAGTGACAGAGCTGTATTTTTTTAGGAGTGACTTGTTCAAACATTTCATATGAATATATAGATATACAAATTATAGATATTGCCTGAAACTAGTTCGCCGTCCTATCTCACTTCCTGCTTGGGTTAAAAGCCTAAACCGTAGGCCAAATTTATGCGAGCAACTAGTCGGTGAGGTAGGCTTGAGCAGAAGAAGAAAAAGACTCTAATTTAAACCCTTAAAATGATTCTAAGACAGCATTTTTCGTTTAAAATTATACCTTGTTCTCGGTCTCATCTAACTTGCTGGGGTTAAAATCTAAAAACCTTGGGCCAGATTTCTGTGAGCTACATAGTTTCAGCAGTATGATGTGCCTAACGTAAGTATTTACATTAAATACAGGCGATAAGCGGTTAACATTAGCTAAATGAAAATGCATTTCATTGTATACTTCTTAATGTATTTTTACACATCAATTTTACTCATTAAAATTATGCTACAAAGTCTCACTAAAATAATAGCAATACAAATAATCTTATATATTTAACCCAAAAAAAACTTGCTATTGTACTAGTGCGATTGCAGGTGTATGCCAGAAAGGTTTTGTTAAGGGCAGAAAAAAAAGAAAGGCCGCTTGCCCAGGCAGTCATCAATACAGGCCTAAAATCTTTAATTTAGGGCTGTGACTGATTAATTTAAATTTAATAGTTAACTTTTGAAAAATTAACGATTAATTAATCGTTAATTTTGATTAAAGCAAAACATTTATAGTCACATAACTCACATTACAGTCGTATTTGTCAAACATCGAAATAACACTGGATTGTCTTGTTCATATGTCATCTAATAACCAACTATGCAAACAGACGAGTATGTTGACAGTATTTGGTTCAAGTGACGAGCGCGTCTTATTAACAATATAACCAGCAGAGCTGAACAATCGTTCACATGGAACTGAGGTAGCCGATATGCACAGAATAGTCTTAGCAAGGAATGCCAATTTTGGATATCGATGTTCATTAAGTTTCCACCATTGTAAAGGTTCAACCGATTCAACAACTTTCTTCTCCATTTCAGACCCCATTAGCTTAATACCCTCTTCATTTGGTTCACATATAGTTTCATTGTCAATGTCAGTATCATTCGTTGCAGCAGTCTCCATTTGCTCATCATGAACATTAGCTGCTATTTGTTGTTCAATACGTGACCAAGTTCGTTCTTTTGCATCTTTTGACAAACACGTCAGGTATTTGTAGCGTGGATCAATCTTGCAATCTGTAGTATTTCAATACTTGTCATATTAGCCAGACGTTCACTGAAGTCATTAAAAGATGCTGCCTTAAATTTAGCTTTGTAGCCCGGATCATCATCGTGCTTTGTCAACTATGATAGCAGTGGCAATACACAGCTACATAAAACATCTTGACCACCAAGCAGGACCGTGGTCTTACAGAATAAGTCCAAAACTTTGACATATTTCGAAATCTTCTCCCAATCCGAATCTGACAGTTTTGGATCTTTGTATTGCATCTTTTCATCTGACATGTAGACAGCTTATGCTTCACTGGCCTGTAGAAGACTGTAGCATAATAAAAAATACTGTTCCATCTTGATGCAGCTTACACAGTGGTGACTCAGTACAATTTTGCAACTCGGTTGTGTTTGCAGGCACTATGTTTAAAATGTCCGACAATTTTTCGACATCCAGTTCATTTGTGTATGTGATGGGAGAAAAGTTTTCGATTAATCGTTAAAAAAAAATTAATCGTTAAAAAAAATTATCGAATTAATCGATTAATTAATCGTTAACTTCCGCAGCCCTTCTTTAATTTCAACTTCAAAAGATTTGTTTAAAAATCCTGTCTTACTAGGATTAGAACAAGAATCCACATATGTGAGACACTTATTATAACATATCAGACACCCACAAAAATATAATACTACTATATCATATAATTTTTCTTTTAAATGTTGCATATCCCTTACAGGATGCTGCAGCCAACACCAGCATTTTTCAGCTGCTGTTGATGTACTAGACAAGTTTTACGTTCAGTAGTTTGCCATTGCTTTCTGAACGACTGGCTCACATAGCCCCGTAAGTTACCAGCACAGCACAAATCGCTGCTGATTCTCGCAGCTGCTGTTTTCCCCACGTGGATATACAGGATTACGAACAATGTCGTTAACCCCTTGGCCAGGGAGACTGGTTGTCAAATAATACCAGATTGTAAAGATAAAATTTTGTTCCACTTGAGAAACCCTTATCAGATATACACTTTGGTCATCTCAAACTGCTGCTAGACTACCAGTGTGTATTTCATATAACAGTAACATCCAATACTAAGTTCAGAAATATAACCAAACTCGGCAACTGAAACAGCTGAACTCTGAAGGCAAACAACAATACAACAATTAAAGAATTGCAATGTGTGTCAGCCAACTACTGTCTTACTGTGTGGGCTCAAGAAATGCCCATTTATAAAATACGAGTCTGTGCAGCTGAGGTGTCTGAAAAACTCATCAGCTGTTTCTTCAGCCTGCTGCAGTAAGTAAGACAACACTGAAAGAGAGTACAAACAATCACTCAAGTAGCCAGACATTGACAGTCGCAGTTATAAATATCAATGGCCAAGCATAACACTTCGGTCCATGTTCCATTAACCTTCAGATACCCCGTACCGGAATCTCAAGTAGGAAAGCCTAGTTTTGCACCATCTTGCCACCTTTATTTACCAACTCCATCATTTGTGCCTCGGCTAATGAAACAATCATAATCAATAAACCTTCATTATCAATATTTTATAACATAGAAAACCCTGAAGTAACAGATTCAATCCAACCAATGTTTAACTCAACATAGCATAAAGCTTGGGCTGAATTCAGAGACCATGTGTTGCCCATGCAGCATGATCCCTCTCTCGGCCTGCCTAGTTTACTCCAGAGGAAAGATAACACCAACATAACTAGAACAAGACAAGTCACAGAAGCTGCTGGATCAGCAAAGCAATGCTCTAACTGTTCACCTGACGGAGCTTGGATCCTAGACCAGTTGCCGACTAAGGCTTAGGGTCTGGAAATGTCTACTAAAGAGGTACAATTTGTACTTGTTATGTTTTTATTACACAAAAAACCCATCAACTTACTAGTTTTTCTTCAAAATGCTTGTGTACCAAACTGTTTCATTCACTTTTAACATAATTATCAGACCAATTTATTCTTATCTACCCTAGAATAAACCGTTTTTTGAATACCATAAATTTATGCCCAGGAAAATTACATTTACTCCACTGGTAGGCATTCATCTTTCAGCTCTTTCTTTTAAAATTCACAATTCTTGTATTCAGTACCACATCAGTGTCCCTGCAATTTCTGTATGCTTTTATCAGTCTATATCAAGTTTCATTAAACACAGTTTCCTCAAAGTAAGACATCTGTTGCTGCAACTTTCACCATCTCCCTTCCACACCCCTGGAGTCTTCCAGACTGTTATAACCTAACTGTGATTGTCTAGTAATTAGTGCAGTTCTCTTCCAGTAAAGTGTTTTTAGGTTCATTCTCCAGCATCATTAACTAGTACCAGAGATTTCTCTGAGTAAATAAATATTCTGTCACCAAATATACTGGTCAAATATCATAAACACAAAATCTGGCAGTCAGGCTGGTCATGGAGGGAGCTACAAAATTCATACTGTGTGATGCATTTGGCTGGCCACTATGCAGAAGGGGACAAGAGTCTTGAGTTGAGTTGAGTTGAGTTAAGAACCGACATCACTGCACTCATGACATTCCCATACATGCTCCGTCCCCTCGTTCAATAGCCAACGAAGAGTCATACTACTAATCGTTCCCACCGCTATCTGATTAAAAGTTATCCTGGTCTTCCCTCTCAGTTTTGAGATTTTTCCAGAACCCCTGCCAATCCCCCACAATCTCATTCTTTCCACATATGGGTTCTCAATCTGTTCCTCCGCCTTCTCCACCTGGTCCCACAAGCGCACGACCACCTCCCCCTTGTCCATAGGCAAAATTCCACCAAGAGGTGCGTTCCCTGCTAGCCTATCAGCCTGTTCATTCCCCCGTACACCCACATGGCCAGGGCAAAATATCCACACGATTCTCACGATCTGTTACCTCTGAAGCGACAAGAGCCATTCCACACGAAACATTCCTTTCTCCACCTTGCTAAGCATACTCTTTGAATCCGTAATGTAATATAACGTGTGTTGCAGTAGTGAACCAAGTCTTAAGGGATAAAAACCTTTACACTGATGACAGTCCTTTGTCTTTAAACCCCCTGTTTTTGAATCATTAAGGGATAAAGTTAAAACTGGTCCAAAATGTTATCGGTTTGCATAGAGTGAAGAACCCAATGTGATAAAGTTCCAACAAGATATACTTTGCTATTATATTTGAGTTTCCACCATCATTCACTATCTACGGTTTGACTGCTGAAACAATAAGTCGAATAAACTTTTCTATAAAATCCAAAACAATGTTTTCCCGTGGTGATTTTGAATAACAAAGACACAAACAATAAATTGCACGACTTATTGTCTGGTATATTTCGCTGCATCTTGTTAGGTACATACTGCAGAAATCACACAACATAAACTAAATTAGATAAAACCATCAAGCTGAAATATACAACACATGTTTACTGTAATTTTAATTGTCTACCATGCAACTGTGCAATCACTCACCTACAACAAATACACCCATCAAAGACAAACAAGGTAAACTACTGTTATCTGATGAACATCAAAAGCAATGATGGGCAGAACATTTCAAAGAAGTATTAAATAGACTGCAGCCTGACATTGCTCCCAACCTGGATAGAGAAATTACCATGCCCCCCACTAGATGCCTCCTGTGAGTCATTCACCATGGAAGAGATTAAAGCAGCCATTAAAAAAATTGAAGAACAAAGCTGTCGGTGAAGATGACATCTCAGGAGTAATGCTCAAAGCAGCAGATGAGAATACCTTACAACGTTTGCTATAGCTGATCAATGAAATCACAAAACGAATCCCCACCACAACAGTGGAATGATGGTGTAATTTTCAAACTGCCTAAAAAAGGTGAAATGTCTGATTGCAATAACTGACGTGGTATCACCCTACTGTCAGTACCAGGAAAACTTTTTTGTAGCATGTTACTTGAGAGATTGAAAAAGTCTATAGATGAAAGGCTCAAAGAAGAACAAGCAGGTTTCAGAAAAAAAAACGGTCATGCATAGACCACGTCTTCACCCTCAGAACAATCACTGAAGACTCAGTAGAATTCCAGTAGAAATTAATCACCAATTTTGTCAACTTTCAAAAAGCCTTCAACAGTATCCACCGTCCTTCACTTTGGAATCTACTTAACATCTATGGTTTCCCTACCAAATATGCCAACGTCATAAAATCTTTCTACAATGAGACACGTTGCTGCGTAAGAACAGAATCAGGCAACTCTGACTGGTTCTCAGAGGAAACAGGAGTGAAGCAGGGTTGTCTTATCACCGATGCTCTTTGGAATAGCTATCGATTGGGTCATGCGCAAGTGCACAAACAATACAAATATGGGTATCCATAGGGTTGACAAAATTCTAGAAGACCTGGACTTTGCCTACGACATGGTGCTTTTGAGTTCAACATACCCAGATACCCAAGAGAAAATAAACCATCTCCAAAATGTTTCAGGACAAATTGGTCTCCAAATTAATACCGCCAAAACAAAAAACTATTGATCTTACCAACAGTTCAGACGACATCAAATTAAACATCCACGTTCTTGAAAAAGTCAACAGCTTCATATACTTTAGGAAGCAAAATGACATCTACAGGGGAACTCAACACCAGAAATATAATCTAGAATCGCACTGGCATCTGGTGCCTTCAATAAACTGTCAAACATCTGGAAGTCAAAGACACTCAGCAAACACACAAAACTTAAAATCTTCAACTCTTGTGCGATTCCAGTGCTAAAATATGGATGTGAAAGTTGGAAATCAATGGTAACTTTAGATTTAAAAAATTTGACAATTTTGAGAACAAATGTCTTAGAAGAATTCTACACCTCCACTGGACAGATTTTAGAACCAATACGCAAATAAGACAAGAGACTAAGCAAGATATTGGATCCAATTTCCCGGGAAGGTTAACCCGGTCAACAAATACCCGCAGAAGTCGGATGTGTCGGCCTAACGGCGCAAGAACGCAGCTCTGCTGTAAACAGGCACAACGCAATCACATCCGGAAAAAAACTCCGGATGAACGAAGAAGAAGAAGAAGGATCCAATTTTATAAGAAAATGCCGTTGGAACTACAACGGCCATGTACTCAAAATGGACAAGACTCCCCTAGCAAGCCCTCATATGGGCACCGGTAGGGAAAAGAAAACGGGGAAGACCAAGAGAGACCCTGCGCAGAACCATCATCAGAGAGGGCTCATTCAACGGCCAAATAAACATTGAAGATCTACAACAGGTGGCAGCGAACTGCCAGGCATAGAAAGCCATGACTTCTGCCCTATGCGCTGCCTTGGGCTCAATAGGAAAGACTGACTAACCATGGTATCTCTATAGAACTTACCTGCATCACCAAATTCATACTCCTCATCTATTGAAGAAGAAGAAGATGGTGAAGGTGCATCATCCTCCAACATTCTTGTAGAGCTATATGCATGGTCCTCATAAGGATGGTCTGTAACCACAACAGGACTTGAAGGCCGTCTTCTAAAATACACATATCACAGAATTAGTCATACTCAAATGCCATCTTAAGGTAACATATATAGCACTATTTCATCAGTGTATCGGACCTAGCAAATTTAATTTGGGCATACATTTCTGGTTCTGCATGGCCTGTCTTTCCCAGCTTTTGTATGTCTCCAGATTACCTTAGAGTAAGGTTTGTGTCTTTTCACTTTGTCCTGTCCTACTTGGCAAATACTGTCAGTAGCTGCAGTTCTTAGGGCCAAGAGGACTCATGCTTCAAGGAAGCATTTCTGACAGGCCTGCCTTGCCCAGCTTTTGACTGTCCCCAGATTACCTGTAGGACAGCAGCAGGTTTGTCTCTCTATTAAGTTTGGCCCCTTCCCATCATCCCATACTACTTGGCAGACAATATCAATAGGTGCAGTTCTTGGGGGCCACATGGTCCTTATAGGTCACCCTTCCACCTAACCAGTTATTACAGTATGATCCCATGTTTGTCTTTTCAAAACATGGCCAAAGAAGACTTTCTTTCTGATGTTTATTTCTATTCAATCTGTAACTCTTATTTCTCATAGACTCACACTGTTGAAGTGGGTTCTCCTTCTGGACTGCATATAATTAATTAAATATATTAGCATGATCACAACACACATCCTTGCATTACCACCTACCTCACAAATTTTTTGTAGTGCCTCCACGTTAGACCGGTGTCTTCTCCTGAGGAACTATCTGACGATTCTAAAAGTAAGAAGAAAACAACTCACATTATCAACAATCAAAATGTAATGTATGGGTAAATCATCACCTGCAAATAATTCACTTTATATAAAACTGATCAGTTTTGGGTAGGGTAGCCAGGTCTCTTCCCCACTGCCTTCCTTCCCAGGGACATTTCTAGTTATCATTCAAGACTAGGTTGACCTCTGAAACGCAAGCGGTCAGAAAAAACAAACTCCTCCAGCTGAGAATTAACTGTAAACTAAGGTGCTATGACGAGTGGACTATGTGGACCCTTTACAGGGCATAGCGGCCATTACCGGCCGATCGCTTAATATGATCGTAGCGTCCAATTCTGGCCGATACTATTATGCATTGTAAAAACGCGATCTCTCAGCTTTCCGACACTTCCGACAGCTACTTTCACTTTCGCCGATAGCTTGACAACGTGGCCGCCATTTGTAAACGCGCTACAATGAATTTGAACGGACTTTTTTTGATAGTTTTCGGGATTTTTACGCTGTTTTTCAAAATGGATTTCGGCGATTCTTCAAGTGATAGCCGAGATTTCGCTCTGTTCAATTTAAATGACATTAAAGGGCACGAAGTTGATTATTAATCGGAGCTAGATATCAGTGCAAAGCGTTACTTTGCATTAGCAGTCGTGAGTCGGACTTAAATTTTACAGAACCTGAAAAAATCTTGCCCATTCAGGGCTACAAAACGGACAAGCGTCTGCCCTGTAAAGGGTTAAGCTATTCTCCTTTTTCTTCTTTCTGCTTTTCATATTCCAGTTGAGTATAAGTCCTCAACCAACTCATGACAAGCCCTGTGTAGACCCGTAATGACTGGTTGAGTTTTGTAGCTTTTTTACAAGATGAGGTAGCCAATTTCACATCACCCCTCCTCAGTAACTCTTACACCATGTCTGACAGGTTACTGATCTTCACTCTACTTGTGGACTCTGGTAACACACAGGCAAGCTGCAGCCTGATGTCGATGCACATTGTATTAACTGGTTAGTTAGCTGCAAATCATTTACAGGATGTGGCAATCAACCCCAGCATTTTTTGGCTGTTTGTTATTTCTTGGCAAGTTTACGTTCAGTAGTTTGTCACTACTTTCTGCACGACTGGCACTCACACCATTGTATGGGAACCAATGCAAGGCAGTCTGCTTCCAAGGTAGCTGCAGCTGTGTTTTGAACGTGATATGAGGGATTACAAATTGTAAAGAGCTGGCTTATTTATTAACTGGTGACTGCAGAATAGGACAAACATGGTCTGACAGAATCACTAACATGGAGATTATGGAGAGAACAAATCCCAGCGAATCAAGAGGTGAGGTAAAGACACTAGTACTGGATAGCATACACACAGAGAAGACCTACAAGTGGTACTGTGCTCTCATGATCTACAATGAAAGGTAGATGGTTTGTTAATCTGGCAAGAGCTATATATGTGCTGCATACTTTCAGTATATCAGGTTAAAGTTATGATCTACGAGGGGGAGTCAATAAGTAAGTCACAAATGGTTGTAGAAAAATAACTAAATATGATAACAACCTGAAACCAGTTTATTTTTATACATACATTGTCCCTTTATTTCTCAACATAATTTCCACCAACATTGATGCACTTATCCCATCGTTTTATCAGTCATCCCAAACCAGCTGCATAGAACTGCGTGCTCTGTTTTCTAAACCACGTTTTCACTTCACATTCAACTTCGGCGTCATTTGCAAAATGTCTCCCGCCAAGGTGGGTTTTCAGTGGACCCAAAAGGTGGAATTCGCTAGGGGTTAAGTCGGGGCTGTAAGGTGGATGTTCCAGAACTTCTTACCTTAGTTGGTTAATTTTCTCATGAGTAATCAAGCCGTATGTGGTCTGGCATTGTCATGAAGACACAACACTCCTCTAGTCAGCAGTCTTGGGCGTTTTCTTTGAATTGCACCATGAAGCATCGACAGAACTTCACAGTACGATTCAGCATAAACAGGAAGCATTTCCTTATGAATGTCCTTTGCAGGTAGTCCTTTTGCCCACACAAAAACTCACAACAGCACATTACGCTTTGGTTGTACACTCTGTAAGTACAGTCGCCATTTTGTTTATGCGCTGCGCATTTACATGAGACACCTAGCACCACCTGACGAACGGGCATATAAAGTTCGATGTTGCTGTCACATAATGACACCTGTAGAAAACACCACCCACATTTACCTGCCATCCCACAGAACTGTGACTTACTTATTGACTCGCCCTCATACAATTGAAGGTAGATGTTAATCTGGCAAGAGCTATATGTGCTGTATACTTTCAGTAAATCAGGCTAGAATGATAATCTACAATTGAAGGTAGATATTAATCTGGCAAGAGCTACATGTGTGCTGTGTACGTTCAGTATATTTGATTAGAGCTAATATAGATTATATCTTTCTAAAATGTGTACCAGGAAATGTCCCGGGAAGGTGGGCAGCAAGACAATGACTATGTCACCACTTGAGTGCCCACTGGTCTATAAATATGAAGTCAGCGCCACATACCCCTAATACAGGGTGTATTTTTAATGACTGTGCAGTGTTTGAAAATATTGCCAGTCTAAGTTTTGTATTCACCCTCTGTAAAGTTTATGCAACATGACAGGTAAATACAAAACTTGGGCCGGCAATATTATCAAACACTGCACAGTCATTAAAAATACAGCCTGTAATTCTCATGGTGTGAAATGGTATCCTTTAGTTTACTTTATTGTTGGTGGTGGGTTCACATATACTGGTTAGTTCATGGATTAATGGGTCTGTGGTGAAAAATAATAAAGAGACATAGACATTACACATTCAAAACAAGGAGAAAATGTATTACCTTTCTTGTAGGAGCTCTTTAGAGCAACCAAGGTCTGTGCAACATCTTTCATCTCATTATCTGCAAACAACATCATGACCATTAACTGCCATGAAATATGAATGTAGAATTGTGTGACTTCCATCAGTTACGACAAGTCAGGCTAACTACTTTTTGATACACTATAATCAACAACAATTTTAGGGCTTCCAGGGGGGAATTAAGATTATTTCAGGATCGCATTAATACAAGAACCGATTACTTGATATTGTTTTTCCCTCCATACTTTACAGTTCTGTACTTCTCGCTTTTCTGAAATTCGTTTTATAACGTAAGTAGACATGCAAATCACGTTTTATGTAGACATCTAGACTTGTTCTAGTATGTTTTATTAAATTTAGCTTCCATTTTTATGTATACTGTGGAGGGGTGGGGAGGGGGGAAAGAAATTTATAGGGAAGAAATACGAAAGGGGCGGGAGGAATGACATTCTGAACATTTGGTGAAGAGATGCATGGGCCAAAAAAGGTTGAGAACCACTGTTCTAAATCAACGAGACACATAGTGGAGGAGGTGAATGTAGAGAGAATGGGGAGTCAGATGGAGAGAATAGAGGGAGGGAGAAATTGGAGAGGAAGGAAGGAAGATAGAGGAAGATGGAGAGGAGAGATAAATAGATGGATGGGAAAGAAAGAGAGAAATAGAGGGGAAAAATGGTGGGAAAGATGAGGGAGACAGGGAGGAAGGGGGAGACAGATGGTGAGAGGGATGTAAGATGGAGGGAGGGGATAGTGGGAGGATGGTTTGAGCAGAAGGACCATGAGGGGGAGAGACTGACAGACCATTATATGAACATTACATTCGCTAAACCTCTGAATATTTGATAATAATCCTTTAATAAGTAGCCAAAATTTACTGATACAAATATATGATGGGAGAAAGTGATTTAATGTTTTTGTTTAAAAATAAAAACACTTTGTCTATTTTTTTCTTCTTCTTCTTTATGCTAATGAAAGTTTTAAAATTCCTTGCACTAGTTGCTGATATGATTTGGCATTACAGAAAGAATGTAAAGTTTTAAGGGGCGAAAGAGAACAGGACAATTTTTTTTTAAAAAGCTAACCTTGTGCATGTGCAAAGAAAAGAAGCAGGTAAGAGCAAAACATGAGCCTCCAAACGATAAGAGAGAAGGGGATAAAACTGTAAACAGCCTGACAGCTGAAAGGAAGCAGTAACTTTATTGTGCAGACAGTTGAGGCCAGCCACTTACATGTCTTGACATTTTCATAAGGAGTAAGAAACAAACGAAAAAATAACCAGACTGGTTGTAAAAGTTGTTACCTGGTGTGAACTACAATGTCTTATGTAAATTGAAACACAGAACCCATAAAGTATAATTTAAGAAGATCTAAAGCAGAGGGTGACAATACCAAAATTATAAATCCCCAAAATGTACACATATTTTTGACAAAGAACAAGAAATTTATAGATCTAGATAAAAGCACGAGTACACACATTTAGGATCTATGACTGATGCAGTTTTGATATACCCCTGCAAGTCCTACACCTTGGAGATGTGGTTTTATAGAAGAATGCTGAAAATTAATTGGACAGCCAAAATGAGCAAACAGGACGTATTAAGGGAAGCTGAGTCGCAAAGACAACTTATCACAAACATCAGAAAGAGGCAGTTCTCGTTTTCTGGCCACGTTATGAGAAGACTGGAACATGCTGTGACAACCGGAAAGATTTGCGGAAAGAGAGATAGAGAAAAACAGCATGAAAAGATTATTGACAGTCTAGTGTCATGGCACGGAAGGGATCAATGAATTGATCCATGGCATCGAAGATTGTAACTTGTGGAGAGGCATGATTGCCCACGCCAGCCGCCAAGGCACTGGATGATGATGATGACTGTTGCAGGCTTTTGCCTTCATCTGCCATACATCCCCCAATGAGGGCACAAGTCCTCAATCAACTTCCGCCAGGCCCTTGGTAGACTTATTCATAATTGGTATATTTTGCAACTGAAGCTTTCTCCATGATGAGGTAGCCAGTGTCATGTCCACCTCCTAAGGCACTCTCACGACATGCTTCGTAGGTTACAGTCATTGCTTCCTTGTGGGCTCCGGCAAGATAGGTGCTAACTGCGGGCTGTTGTAATTACAAAACATAATCAGATGTAATTTCTGCTTTCAGGAATATATGGTGATAATTCCAAATGAAATAAAGCCTGGTCAACTTCATCACTGCATATGGGTCAAGTATTATTTACTTTAGTGGAAACATTGTCATGGTTGCAAGGACAACAGGCTGTCTGGAGAAACAAAAAAGCCACCTAACACCATAGCATGGCACAGAACTGTTTGCCAAGGTGGTAGCAACACCAATACAAGGTAACCATGGTATCATCAATAAACACAAAAGCTACAAGAAGAAGAAAAGCCACTTCAGGTCTGTAATGCTGGGTTAAAAAGGTTCATTTCCTCCCTTCCTTTTTATGAATAGCATTGTTTTGTACATAATCAATATACACGTGTAAAGAAATTAGAGCAACAGCAGAATCAACAAAAGGTGAATGAAATATTCTTTACAGTGCAGGCTTAATTGTTAGTTGTTGTTTGTGTACGTATGTGTAGAAGTAAAAAGAAGTAAAGGAGAGCCCTTCAGGAGACATCAGGTATGTAGTGGGAGCAGGGAGAAGAGGGAGGGGATAGAAAGGTGGAGGAGAGAAGGAGGAAGAAGAGGAAAGAGGGAGAGAGAGGATGGAGTGAGCGGTAGAAAGACAGAAGGGAAAGAGACCAGGGGAGGGGTGAAAAGGAGAGGGAGAGAGAGAGAGAGAGAGAGAGAGAGAGAGAGAGAGAGAGAGAGAGAGAGAGAGAGAGAGAGAGAGAGAGAGAGAGAGAGAGAGAGAGACACACACAGAGAGAGAGAATACCCCTGCCACTGTTCGGAATAAACGCAATGGTTTAAAGATGCGTGTCTGCCTCTTCCCCCCCCCCCCCCCCCCCTCTCTTTCTCTCTCTCCAATTCCACTACTTTTTGTTGCCCAAAATTAGATCAAAGTATTGAATTAGGAAATATTTAACAATTATAACACAATTGGTGATGTGCTACAACCTACTAGCCGCAAATCTTGTTACGAACACTTGTAAATATCAATCTCTACCCTGGCCTTGAATTATATCAGATTTGATACACTGGTACTGAATCCAGTATCAAGTATTCTGATGGGATGCAGAGGTGTTTCCAAGGCACCAGGGCCAGGTTGTATACTGGTCAAGACCTACTAACACGTTCTAGTCGTGCATCCTGGGCAACAGGTCCCTTCGGGGTTCTGGCTAACGTAGTAGGATCGCTGATTCTTCCAAAGTCGGAGAGTATCAGCCTGCGTGGCGAGGAACCACCAGTCTGCATACCAATAAGCCAGATATGGGACAACGGATACTCACACAAACCTCACTCCGGTATGACATCACACTGATGTTGGACAACAGGATGTCTTCATCCGACATACAGGACTTCACGCTGGAGTTCACAGCCGGCGAACGCAAGCAAGCAAGTATTCTGATTTAAATCACCTTCAATAAACAAAACCACATGCACAGTTTGAACAAACGGAAATCACTTACCAACATCAAATGACGTCTGAGCTAGCCTCCGGCTCAAAAATGGAAATAAATCTGTAAAATATCAAATAAACATCAATAAAAACAGAATCTCGTCCAGTTGTGGTTTGGTTTAACAGACAAATCTTTCCCACCAACAAAAACGTGTTATGCTATTTAATAATATTACTGCTGAACTGTTATCATTTAAGTGACATTTAACCCATAGTATTGGTGTAAAGGTGTGTGTGTTAGTGGAAATGAAACTACCAGATATCTCAAGAAAAATGGAAATCTCAATGTAAACTGGTCTCACTAAGTGAATTATCCCAAACACTAGGAAATGCAGATAGCTATACAAAGCAAATTAATAATACTTACGAGGTGAAACAGTATTTGGCACTGGTCTCTGAGTTAGTGGAAGAACTGTACGACCACATCTGTGCAAACAAACAAAAAACGAATGTATTATAGTATTAGACATGATATAACTGTATTAAAATGCCACATCCCAATAAAGTATTCTGCTACTTGTGCATAGATGTGTGTAGGGAGACCTCTTTCCATTTGTAATTCATTTCTATATAAACATATCATCAAAACACTACGGACCTGCCTGTCTGACACAACGCACTACAGACATACCTGTCTGACACGCGTGAGGCTCCGATGCCAGAATAAGAATACAGAAGGCTAGAGGAGATTTTGTAACATGAGGAAATGAGTGGAAGTCAAAGGTAGTTAAATTTAGCATAAAATTTAGAATATTCAATTCTAACATTAATTCATCAGTACTACTGTATTAGGTCAGAAACAAGAAGAACAATTAAAACTACACATATTCACTAACTGGTGCCTGCGCTAAAATAGAAGGAATAATCTTTCATGGAGAGAACTAAACAAATATCAATCAACCAAAAGGCCTATTAAAGCTTTAGTCTGGAATCAGCAGGGCAAAACAAAACAAACAAAAAACAAACAAACAAACAGAGGAAGACTCATTGAGTAGAAATATAAATTAATAGTATGGGAAGAACATGGACAGAAAAGCATGGGATAGCTAAAGATTGAGGGAGCTTGGGCGAGTTTGTTGATGGCCTAAGCCCCAATGGATGATAAGACAGCTAAAGAAGAAGAAGACATATTGTCCATACATACAAACATATTTCAATTTCTTTACTTTCATTATAAAAAGCTGAAATTAAAGTAGAGCAAAAGGAGGCAAGCAGTTAGGAGTGGTGAAAGAGGGAAACTCTAACAGGATATAGAGAGGCGAGGGAAGTTGGTGAGTGAACAGGAGACGAAACAGAGGAGACAGGAGATGGATACAGTCAGAGGGAGTGGGAGAGGGAAATCTGTACTCACCCTGGAAGAGTATGACACTGAATGTAGTTCTGTGGTTGAGTGGAAGTCATTTGCAGCTGGTGGTATGGATGATACGGTGTTTTCCGCAGAGCCTGAAGCAAATTGGGTCGGTATGCTGGGTCTATGCACCATAATGAACCCTTCCCAATACTCTGAAAGATACCAGATTAACAATACAGGTTATATACAAGGGGAAGTCAATAAGTAAGTCACAAACGGCTGTAGAAAAATAACTAAATATGATACCTTGAAACCAGTTTATTTTTATACCTACATTGTCCTTTTATTTCTCAACATAATTTCCACCAACACTGACGCACTTATCCCATCATTATATCAGTCCTCCCAAACCAGCTGCATAGAACTGCTGTTTTCTAAACCACGTTTTCACTTCACATTCAACTTCGGCATCATTTGCGAAATGTCTCCTGCCAAAGTGGGTTTTCAGTGGACCAAAAAGGTGGAAATCGCTAGGGGCTAAGTCCACTGAAAACCCACTTTGGCTCTTGCATTTATATTTGTGCATAGGCTTGTGGCTGATTTGGGGAAGTGCAGAAAGATTTTTAACGTGTGCAAAATGTACACAGCCAACTCAGGCCAGTTACATTTTCTATGTAATATTACCATGCCTTTCGCCTCACTAACTTCTTTGTTTATTTGTGTTCTCACACCATTGTTATAATTTTATTGTTGTCATAATCTATTTTGAACAGACCCCCAAACACAACCCCACTCCTCATATATATATATATATATATATATATATATATATATATATATATATATATATATATATATATATATATATATATATATATATATATATATATATTCCAAATGCAGCGACTATCTGTCACTTCTTTACTGACAGCTCAACCAAAATGACAGAAATATAGAATTTTTTTTTTTAATTGATGGATACTTGTTATCTTCTCATACTGAAAATTTTATTCCACTAATGATGCCACCGAGCATGCTCATGTTACCATGGCAACCAGCGCACTGACTACGTCCAATAAAAGCCATTCTGTGGCAAATCTGGGAAGTTTCATATTTTCTCAAAAACTGCAAGTTACATTGATTTTCATATTGTGTTTATTTTCAAACTGGATGTGCAGGTTTGGTTATAAATCCTCTATCAACTGTCAGAATTTAAAAAAAAAATAAAATGGTTATCTTCATATGCCAGGGAATTTTCACAAATAGTGCAAGTTTATTGTGTAGCAATTATGCCAATGATTTCTTACAAGAAAAAGGTTAGCACGTCTTGCAAATAAAGAAATAAAATATAAAGAATTGTCTGTGTGTGTTTTTTAAGAAGCTACTATAACATTTATACAGAGACAGACACACAAAATGCCACAGAAAAACAACGGTATGAAGATAGAATAAGTAGAACATTGGTATAAAGACAAGAAGAGAAGAAGCTGCAGCAATATCTTAAATCAAAACAATCATAACAAAAACTCAACAATGTGCAGACAAGACAAACTAGTACAACAATGAAACACAGACAAAACAACTAGTACAGCAATGATGTGCAGACAAAACTAGTAACACAAGGACACTTAAAGACAACCTAAAATTAGAGAATATGACAACACAAAACTACTGTTAGAATGCTTACAGATAAGTTAATTCAACAATGACACAGACAAAAATATATTTTATTCCCCCCCCCCCCCCCTCCTCTCCTTTTCTCACCACTATCTCCCCCAACCACCACCACCAACAACAGTACAATAATGATGCAGAAGCTAGCCAAACTTAACATAAAAATTATATAACAGCAACATTGGCGTGATGGAATGCGCATGTTGCTTACCCACAGGATGGAACTAATAATTATAACTTGTTTTCAAGATGCTAATGGCTAAAAACGTTAAAAGCCAGAGGACCCCCTTCACAGCACCGGGTTTTATGTTACTCCATCTGGCTTTGTTCCTCTGCGGAGTGGCAAGCCACTCGGCACGAGCACTGCAGTGTGAATTTTGTAGCTCCAGCCATGATCTCTAGAAAAACTGCACCTCTGGTCTAAATGACGAAGTTCAACAAATGAATCCGCGACATTCAGAGCATGAGGCAGATGGCCCGATCACTTTGCCATGGACAGACAGACAACTCCCCCTCCCTCAAATATTCAAGAGCGAACAACTCATATCAAGTTTTTCACAAAAATAAAGGATAACCTTAACTCACAAGGATACTCCATAGCTCACTCAAGGAGAATCTGAGTACAGTGCACAAACTTCACAGCATCAGCAAAGATACAATGTATGTAAACCAGAAACACACACAATATGAACCATTTGTGTCTACTCTTAGTGGATATGTTCTACAATTTTTGGTTCTTTGCATAGGCTGTGGCTGATTTGGTTAAGTGCAGAGATATTTTTAATGTGTACAAACTGTACAGAGTCCTAATTTTTTTTAATTGCCATGAGTGATGGCTAGACGAGAATCCAATTCCTTAGGACCAGGGGGAATATAAAATTCCCAACCTCTTTACCTTGTAAAATTCCACAGCATGATTCAGTCTACTCAAATCTAAGCGGCAACTCCCCCTTTCCTACAGCCACAACTTCCAAGCCGTTGCCGGATGCCACCGTTCCTTGCTTACATTATTTATGAGCGTCAACTAATGTGCTACTGTGACAGTTTTGAACCAGTTTATGCTTAGCAGCTTTTGTTGTCCTCCATTAATAAGTGCTGGCTCAGTCGCTTAAGTATGCATAACTACAGTAAATAATTCATCAATCAGTGCATGTTAAGCTGCTCCAATGAGTATCACTGTAATGTTCATCTATCAGCTACAGTTGAGATTTTCTGAAGCAGTGTTAGCATAGTAGTTGGAACATAGGCTACACTGGATGGTTGCATGGAGACAAAACTGTGGGGGATGGCCTAGCCTCATAAAAAATTGGTATTACTGATTCCTTAGGAGAGGAGCGGCTGGCCGAGTGGCTAGAATACTGGATTCTCCTTCGGGAGACCCGGGTTTGAATCCTCAGTAAGGTGTGGAGTTTTTGTCTGTCAGGGACAAAAAGAAAGCTCTAACCTGCACATTTTGCGGCGATTGCACAAGCCAGCGGCCATAATTCCTCAGGCTCAATACCCCCTGCCATACACTGCAAAGTACTATATTGGCAGTAAATTACAGTGACAGATTCCTTAGGAAAATCAGAGAAAAGAACAGGCCACCTAGTCTTTAAAACATTGATCAAAAACATGTAGGCACTTTAATTGTAGTTTATCTTAAATTTAATGAATTGGCATTCAGGTTGCCTTTTCCCCCCAAGGATTTGCACTATTGCAGTAAAGTTAATGAAGAGACTTTTATCCCAACACAGTACCAAAACAGTTCATGGGAACTGTTGCAGAACTCTCTTCCCTTCTCCAAGTTCAGAAACCAATGGGATACATGAGATCGGAACTAAAACCCTCACATGTGCAGAAAGATATTAGGATGGACCAGATCATGATTCCGCACCCACGGATTGACTAGGATAAAGTCTTGGTTGGAACTGTGACCCCCCCCCCCAGGCAGGTTTGGGTGTTTCATTATCAACAGGCTCCATCCAACCCAATGCCCAGGGGGGATAGGCACTTTAATAAAGTTTCAAAAGTTAAACCCAATGCCCAGGGGGGATAGGTACTTTAATAATGTTTAAAATCTTAAACATAAGTTATGACAAATTTATGTTGAATAGATCTGTCAAAGCGAAATCCAAGAGTACTTCATTCAATTATCTACAAAAACTGTACGTTTATTTTTTTAATTAATTGTGCAGCAAACACCAGAAAACTATACCTAGTACATGTTCACATGACATAGTTACAGGGTGCTAAGGTCACGTTGTATGTCAGGGTTTATTCAGAACATGTGTGTTGTCCGTTCTCTAAAAGTAGGAAGACATCGCGTAAGTTTAAGAACTTCAAAAATTATGGATTGTATCAGCATGGCTAAGTATTTGTGACAGTCTATCACATCAGCTCACAGCCCTATGATAGTATCTGCTTTTGGAATTACCTTCATCTTTTATATTTTTCTGCAGGTGCTATCAGACAGCACACATGGCTGTTATAAAGACATCACAAATGATGTTATAAAGACAGCACAAATGATGTTATAAAAACAGCACAAATTATGTTATAAATACAGCACATATGGTGTTATACAGACAGCACAAATGGTGTCATACAGACAGCACAAATGATGTCTTACAGACAGCACAAATGGTGTTTTACAGACAATTTGTGTTTTACTGACAGCACAAGTTGTATTTTATTGACAACACTAATGGTGTTCACACACACAGCACAAATGATTGCACATTGTGCAGGCTGCACAAAAGATGTTACACTGACATTACAAATGGCATTGGCACAAATCGTTTTATACAGACCGCACAAATGATGTTATACAGATAGCATAAATATATTATAACAGAGAGAATATTTATTAAATGTGTAGATTCTGCTATGGCCTACCTGCCCTTTGTCTTTCTCCACTTTCTTAAAGCATTTATTGAGGCTGAGGTTGTGCCGCACTGAGTTTTTCCAACCTGTAGGGGCATTCTGGAAGTACGGAAACTGTGTTAAGATCCAGTTATAGATATCCTTAACTGGCAATCGTTTCTCTGGTGAATCTTCAACTGCCATAAAAATGAGACACGAGAAGGAGTATGGTGGTTTGCTGTTGATGTGCTTATGTGGGAGGTATGACAGGTTGGCAGCTTGTTGCCCAGAAGCACCCTGCAACAGATTAATATCAGGCTTTATATCTTCATTCTCCTTCTGCTCTTCGCTGTCATCATCCTCTTTGTCCAACTTTTCCCCA
Organism: Cepaea nemoralis; assembly: GCA_014155875.1. Taxonomy (NCBI): domain Eukaryota; kingdom Metazoa; phylum Mollusca; class Gastropoda; order Stylommatophora; family Helicidae; genus Cepaea; species Cepaea nemoralis. The sequence continues at coordinate 147,969 of JACEFZ010028331.1, forward strand.
CCAATGTTTTTAAGAAGATCTTCATTCTGAAGCCACTCTAAAGACCTTAGATCATCGTCAAAATCATCACTGTCCCGGCGATCCATGCGCAAAGAAGCAAAGCAGCTGTTTGATAAGTGATCACCGTACAAGCTATCATCATCGTCCTCAGAGTTGTCCCCAGCATTCAGGTTGATATCTTCGCCTCCATGAAGAGCTTTGTAGAGCTGGCTATGTGGGAAGCTCTGACTTAAACTTGTGAACAGCCTGGCTCGCATGGAGGCATCGCTCTCCTCTGGAAGTTTGCAGGCTGGTACCATTGTGGACACAGTTGGGACAGTGTCCTCACATCCTAGAAAATAAACAAATGAGCAAAGGTTAATTTCTTCTAGCAGACAAACATAAACTATTTGAACTGTATCTGACAAGCTATAAGTTTTAGAAATAGGAGGCCGGCTACTGCTGAGCTGTTACCAGATTTAAAACAGAACAGAAAACATGACTATGAAGCTCAGCAAAATGAAAAACAAACATAGATACAGATAGCCACTTTGATCAAAGCCTTACAACAAACTCGAGTAACTTGGGTTTGTGTTGGTCAGGCTATTTTCAGATCCAGAGTGAAGTATTTTTTGTGTTCTGTCTGTTTTTTGTTTTGTTCTGATTAAAGAAAATCAACACAAAAGTGTTCTTACTGATGAAAATCCAACCGTGTTACTATAGAAGCTAGAACCCAGCACATCTGTGCTGGAAACCAGGCCGCCCAAGCCACTACCTTATCACATCTGTTGTTGATACATACAAGTGAACAAAACACTGCTGTACACTATGTCTGCTTAATTAAATCTACATTACAGAGCACCACAATGGTGACTTTTTATTGTTTGATAAGAAACAATGTCACAACTAGCTTGGCTAATCTATCTATAAAAACAGATTTTGGGTGGTCACAAACAATGAGAAAGGGAGCTAGTGATTTCACCTCCAAAAACTGTGACTGACTATAGTTGAAGCTTTAAAATATGCACCATTATATAATGTATCATTCCAGGTTACCTCTATACTTAAAGAGAAATGTAAATGACCCATTTTAACATGTTTTGCTCATTTTTTAGACCAAAAGAGGCCTGAAGGGTGATGATGTCCATACCATGACAGCTGCCTTTCCTGCCTTAGATACTTCCTGATGCCCATTTAAGATGGGTGGGCTTGGGAGTCCTGGTCAGATCTACAAATCTGTCTCTATGTGAATCACTCATGTCCACCGGGCCGCATCGGGCAAGCGTACTGGCCACTAACCTTTTATTTCATATCCCTTACAGGACGTTGTAGTCAACATCAGCATTTTTCAGCTGTTGATGTACTAGGCAAGATGACGCTCATCAGTAGTTTGCCATTGCTTTCTTACAAATGTGTTCCCCTGAGAATCTTGCGACATTTTATTATTTAAAATAGTACTATGAGACTAAAGACGCTGTAGCTACGAAAAGAGGTGATTGCAGTCACCAACACATAGCCTGACTGTATGTGTCACAGAACTAAGTTGACCAAGACTGATCCACCTTCAAGAAACCAGCTGCATGCTTCACTGCAGTCTGGCCGTAAGAGACCATAAGAGACCGGATTGTAAAGACAAGACAACCCTGGTTTCAAAAGAACGTCATGGTGAAGTTGAATGCATTTAGTCAAAAGATTCAGGTAGCAGGTGTATAAACACCACCCTGCAGCAAGCACAACAACGGGTTTGTGATCGTCAGAAGTTGTTTATAAAACTATGCACACATATTCTATATACGGAAACAATGCCACAAACGACCGGAGTCAGAATTGCAACTACTACATCCTCTTATAACAGCAAGTATGTAGTGGCAAAGACAAAGCACCTGCTGCCACGAAGGTGTGATCATGCTAACCATTTCACACCTACACATCAGCTCTAAAGGAGACGGGGGTGACAACCTCTTGTCGTCACAGACATTATTTCCCTCTATGAAACAAGCACCCATTTTACAACTCGGCGGGCCACGGTGATCCCGTGACCTTGTCTGGTGCAAGCCATAACATCCAGGGATGTCAAAGTAATTGTTACCCATGTATTGTTCATGCATTTTAACTGATTTAGTGCGAAGGGATAATAAATCGCCAAATGTAACCATCCATTTAGATAACAGGGCGATATATCGTCATACTAGGATATATCGAGTTATTTGGTTTGTTTCGTGGTGTCTTCCGCAATTTCAAAGCTCAGTGAATGGAAATTTACATTATAATACTTGTTTATTTGGTTGTGTACCACATTTGGTTCAACATTACTTTATGTTAGTGACTGAACCAGTTAAAGATATGTAATTTTCGTTATTGTATTTTATAAAGCTACCCTATACTTAGTGAATACTTATCCTTATACTCATCCTTATTCTTAGTTTTAATAGGGATGTCAAAGACCCCACAAACTAATCTGAATATATCAAGCAAATGTAACCATAAACATTGTATCAACAAAGAGTATACTAACCGAACCAGCTAATATATTTTACATGAAAGTGCTACATTACATGCTAGAAAACATATTACAATTAAACTATCAAATAAAAGCTCATAAACCCACTTTAAAATATACGTAAGGTGGAGAATTACAAAAAAATATACGTAATGTGGAAAATTACACTAATTCTAGATCGAAACAATCAAAGAGGAAAGGGGATGGAAAATTCACTCCATCGATAAGTCTGCTTTTCTGCACGTCACATTTCACTAGACAGGTGATTGCATGGCATTTACGGGTTGGGCCTAATTTATCAGACATGAAAAAGGAGGGAGGACATGCGAATTGGATTGTCTAGATTCAGACAACCGAAGGAATTAAAAGTGAATTGAAGAAGGCAAACCGTCACTACACATTCAGTGTGCTCAGCGATATGCTCTGACAGAACATGGCAAGCACCTATTATATTCTCCCGTACAGTAACTAACTGTCAATCAATATATTACGCAAGTGGTGTCCTATACGAGGAGACAAGACACGCCGGCTTGTTTCACCTAGTACAGCTTCATCCACGTCTGTGCAGCAATGTTCAGCTATTGTTTAGTTTCGAAAACGCCGTACGTGTGTGTGTGTGTGTGTGTCTGTCTGTCTGTCTGTCTGTGTTTTGCTTTCCGTGTAGCGCGTAACTGCCTTCGAAGTGACGACCGCGGAGACAAGCAGCACAACTGCAACACATGACACGTGTTCTAGCTCGTCCGTGCACTCGTGACATGGGACAGATAAGCCACAATGTAGGTTATTTACAGGCTCCAGCTAACTAACCTACTTAACGGTGTAGTTTCAAACATGTTCATCACCAGTCAAAAAGATAACGGACAGCTTTCTTACGGGGTTTCAACTGTTCTTAAAATAACTGATATATAAGGATGCCACGACCTTTCTAGCGCATTACAGCCGCTTCAATAAAGGAACATCGTTAAATGAAATATCCCCTCAATTCAATTTCAGACATTCGGTGAAGGGCGAACGAGGCTACAGTAAACAAAGGTACAAAGCATAAAAGCCCCACAAACACACACGCACGCACATATAAACGCAACTCTTCGGCGTCCTCACATGCTCGTTCCAGGCAACCAATCACACCGTCGTGCCTTCCCGTTGCCACGGCAACAGTATACAAGCTCTCGTGAGCGAATATAACAGGCTTTAGGGTTCACGCGCCGACCTAAATCAGACCGGTAGCTTATTCGGCAGTTCAATTATAAACTGCCGTCTAACGGGAAACCTGTTGCTTGTTGCTGGTGTAGTAAATGAGACGGCGATCGCTTAGGAATGTTTACCTTTTTATGTTAATACCGAACACTAGTTTACCAACACACTCGTCCTGGGTTAACCGGTAACCCCAATGTAGCGTCCACACATTTGGTTTAAACAGTAACGTTATTGTATCCGTCTGCGTCCGTGGCGAAGGGTTAGCGAACACGATTCGCACTCCCGGATACCACGTTTATGATTTCAGAGGCAGATGACTTGGAAGCAGACGACGGCCTTGTATTGATTTTAACGATAGCATTAGCGATGATTGTTCAGAAAGCCATGGCAAACTACTGAACGTAAACTTACCTAGTAAATGACAAACAGCCATACAATGATGTAGTTGACTGCGACGCCCGCTAAAGTACATGCAACTAATTAATACTTGTGTCGACCCGTCTCTTTCTGATACACACTGTACAAGATGTGGGTTAGATTGCTCTAGAAAGGATAGGCGAACATTAAGAGAACAGGTCAATTCAACCAGAGACCCTTCTGGACGAAATGGGCAGAGGGGAAAGAATATGGTCACTCCACTGCCTGCTGATCTGGACATCGTTGCAATGTGAAACAGTCCACTGGGTTCCGATTTTGCTCCTTCAGACCACACTAACAGATGCTCAGTTCATTCTATGAACTCCGCAGCATTCGGCAAGTATGCCTGTGAGTGTATACCAGAGTCCTCACATTCTATGTGTACAATTTGTTAAAGGTAGCTTTGATCATTTGGAAATGTTTGCCAAGGCTGGCGCCGTTCGGCATTTTTTCAAGCTAAGAGGGGACGACCTACTTCACAGTGTCGAGACATGGTTGTTGCAATAAAAGTCACGCTGTCTTATGCGAGATCGGGAAGTTGGCTCTTCCGCTTGCTGCGTTGACCTTCTCTATCGGATAAAGGCGATTATCCCACGACAAACAATACCTTGAACGAACGAACTTTATTTTCAAAGGGTCACAAATTGGGCACGCAGGCCCGTCTTACATTCGGCCCTTCTATTCACTTATCTTTCGTTCATCGTTGTGCATGATACACTCTCATAGTGGAAAAAAAACAATGTCAAATGAATATTGTATATTGTTCACATAAGCAATGCATATTACCATGTTTTGAAGCAGGCAGACACATTACACACTCACATTCATAACACATACACACAATCCTGCATACACACTTACACCATTTACCCAAACTCTCACAGTTATGCACCCACTCGATAACACACAAACACACTCCCTCGCATACACATACACTTTCTCACAATCACAAACTCACTCCACACGGCCTCTGGAGTATGAGGTGACTTGTGGCACATACACTGGGTCGTGTCGGTTTCTATGGTTCAGGGTTTAGTCAACGCAGTTTCACAGCGGCCGGACATATCCAGGCTTCGAAACCAGCCGCAGGCCATTCGGGGCAGATTTCTTTGCGTTAATTTGATGGTATAAGCGTCGGCAGTTCGGAAAGTAATAGAAAATTACTGAATGTAAAATCGTCTAGTAAATCACAATCAGTTTGTATGTAATTGTGTAGGGCGTTTCGATCGACCCCGGGCTGTTTTTCTAGGAATTTTACATTCAATGGTTTCTGAACGAGAAGTCAACATTTAAGTCCAGGGACTGAACGCGCTACTTCACCATCAGCACGGCGGAAGTTAAAGAACGAGCGCTATTATCCTTTCGACCACGTCGACTGATCCTAGAGAATTTGATGCAGTAGAAAAAAAATAATTCAGTTACAGGACAACAACATCCACAGACCGCCTACTGCTATCAGGAAACAGGAACAGCGACCATGCGTGTATTTGTCAGTCTGTGTACCAGATAGTAATTAATTAATTAAAGGGTTAAAGGCGCGAGAATCGACTTCATTGCACCGAATTTTACGTCATATGACTCGGCCTCTCTCTGCGGAATAGCGAGCCGCCCGCCGAGAGCATCATAAAGCACGAGCTCTGCAGCACCAGCTATGACCCCCAGCGGTCTCCGGGAAACCTGCACTCGTCTGATCGACGCAGCCCAAACACGACTTTAGAGCGCTGGGCAGGCGGCCTGGCCACTTTGCCGCGGAAACCCGCAGTAATTAATTAGCAGTGCTAAGTGATATTTAACACCAATTACTGTTAAGGAAACATACTAGCCGTAGTTTTAACAATGTATTTATCCGCTAGTTCTGTGCCATCTATTCCTTCCTCCCTACCCACCTCAACATTCTAATTCGCTAATGTACGAAAGGAGAACAGAGAGCATCGGCAAAGTATTTGCTATGTCACTCGCTCATCAGGTCTGATGCTCTCTCGAGTCGTGCAATTTTCTTAGCACCATAACTTCGGAATTTACTCAGCCTCATAAAAAGGGCACCGAACATTTTCTGGAAGATAAAGTGACCGGGATCATGCTAACCACTGTCAACTACCTAGTGCCGTCTGGTTAATAAAATGCGCTTCGGCACCTGATCACCAGGGAAAGGGGACCATCGGTAGCGCCGTGGTTAATATGTTTGCATGCCGGTGGCCATGTCTTGGAATCATCAGAGGGAGAGATTGATTTCTTTAACTGGCCTAGGCTCTAGGTTGACCCAAGCCTAAACTAGGCACCGGGAAATGTTCTGGGACGTAAATGCGACTGGCACAACACTGAAATCATTGAGCGCCGATTGGTCTATAAAAATGTGGGATTACCACAACATACCCAATTCGCCTCAAGGCGAGGAAAAGCGTCAAATACTAAATTTATTTTTTAACCACATCGTCAACAGGCCCAATATCATGAAATCAGTGCTGGCTATCATCTTCTGCATGAGCGTAGGTGGAAAGGCATGGTACACTCGGCCAGTAGGTCTGTAGATCTGTTCTGTTCATCGTTCAAAAATATGTTGACTATGAGGGCAACAACACTGTCAACAGAAAGAGCCAATAAACTTCAGGCTGAAGGCTTGTAGAATGGGCACTGTTGAATACAAGAATGGCAACATCTGAGGTGATGGGACAGCGACACCTAAGTCAACAGACTTGAGGCCGCAGACTTGTAGAATCGAGACACCGGTGTGGAAAACGATATCAATACATCTGGGAAGGGGAGGACAAGAGCAGCTCTAATATCAATGGAAAAGCTAAACATAAGGCGCAGAATTGTAGAATCAAAGCACTGTAAATGGAATGCTAATATACAACATCTAGAGAAGGAGGGACACAGACGTGGTTATCTCACACTCCAGATAGGCGCAGAAGTTGATAACTAAAGCCATATAACTGTCCCATTCTTTGATATTATGCACCACGTGATCACAAGCCGGTATTTATAGCCAATTTTAATTAATCCCGAAAACATTCCTCTTTCCCCGCTCTTTTCCGTGCAAATCCTTGTCAAATTATAACGTCTGCAAGTATGACGCTACCGCTTCTGCATAAGTGAAAAATACCCCCCCCCCCCCCCCCTCTTTCCCGCAACCCAGCAATTATTGACTGATGAGCATGCATTACCCATTAAGTTCTGGAAAATGCATACCCTCTGTGCCTGTTCAATACAGCAATTATTATTTTGAAATCTATTTCCAGAGGAAGAATCGCATACGTTGTGCGCGGCTATGAAACTTGCCCCAGGTAGCAATAATTGCACTGGAATGGTTCAAGAACTAGGTGGGGATGTAACCACGAACCGGCTGTCACAGCGCGCATTAAACTGACAGCACAAGGAACATGAGACGGCACACACAACAAATATTAATCGTTATGATTAGTTAACACCGCTGCCACGTCTTTGACGGCGATAGCTCGTGGTATGTGTCACCTTCCGGAAACTATGACAGTGTCAAGGAAAGCAATTTGTCACCAGTAACAACTGGAATAAGTCAATGTCACTTACAGGTAATGGTAGACACAAACATTATGAGCTGGATGATCAGTTCCTTTCAATGCTTCCTATTCTTCCAGAAGATGTCCAGACGTTTCTGAAAATTTACGGGTAGCTACCCCAGAGCCGTACTGGTCGGGGAGAAAAAGACAGAATTCTGTCACGGATGGGGGTTTGAACAGAATCTAGCCTTGGTAATCCAGCAAGCTGACTACCAGGCTACCGCGACTATCGGCCACCCATGTATGAGAAGACCATGAAGTGTATAGGGTATGTAGAATTAGGCACCATATGTTTAAACTAATGTGCACTAGATAGGTGAAATGAAAATATCACGCCGGCCGTTTTTACTTCCCTGGAAATGGCATGGTACAGATTTAGGCTGGAACGATCTTGGATGTCACCACACAAACATCCCCGTCTCGAAAAGGATCTAAACATATGACCACCAGACGGGCCGGTCAGCAAACGCGAAAGCCACTGCGCTACTGCGGTTCTCAATACTAATAGCATAAACAATTTGTAATATTTCGTTGTTTTTTTTAAAGGAAGTATGTGAAGCAGTAGCAAAGTCCTTTTTTTTTTTGTAAATTAGACAGACAAAGACAGCCTTGTCAATCCTAACTGACAGCATATTCTGCATTCATAACATAGAGTGTCAAGAACACAAAATCTGAGCGAAATGTCACATCTATGTTGACAACACGCAAGGGCGTGAACACAAAGTCAGACAGATATGTTCATCTGTGTCAACAACACGCAGGGACGTGAACGTAAAGTCAGACGGATATGTTCATCTATGTCGACAAAACGCAGGGACGCGAACGTAAAGTCAGACGGATATGTTCATCTATGTCAACAACACGCAGGGACGTGAACGTAAAGTCAGACGGATATGATCATCTATGTCGACAACACGCAGGGACGTGAACGTAAAGTCAGACGGATATGATCATCTATGTCGACAACACGCAGGGACGTGAACGTAAAGTCAGACGGAAATGTCACATCCATGTTGGCAACACGAAGACCGTGAACGTAAAGTCAGACGGATATGTTCATCTGTGTCAACAACACGCAGGGACGTGAACGTAAAGTCAGACGGATATGATCATCTATGTCGACAACACGCAGGGACGTGAACGTAAAGTCAGACGGAAATGTCACATCCATGTTGGCAACACGAAGACCGTGAATGTAAAGTCAGACTGATATGTTCACGTGTGTTGGTAACACGAAGGGACGTGAACGTAAAATCATACGGAAATATTCATCTATGTTCACAACACGTTGTAACATGAATCTTAAAGCCTTGTACAAGTCTGTCGGGAATGCAATCCACACCCATGCTCACAGCATTGCCAAGAATTATACAGCCTGATGTTCCTGATTCATGTTCCCAGCACAGGATGACAAGAAAGCATATTCATAATAAAATGTTAGTTGCATCTCCTTTACATGACGTAGCTGTCAACTTCAGCATTTTTTTTTTACTGTTCGTGATTCCTGGGCAAGTTTAAGTTCAGTAGTTTGCCACTGCTTTCTTAACGATCAGCACCCATATCATTTCATAAAAACACCAACGTAAGGCGGTCTGCTGCCAAATCGCACACAGTTGTGCTTGGAAAGCGGTATGCGGGATTACAAACTGTGTCCCTAACCACTTCACCATAAAACGTCTCTAAAACCCTATCAACTGACATGCCCTGGAATTCCCTTTGTTTGCGGTGAATTAAAATTAAAGTACCGAGAATACAATGGCTGACATACTCAGGCAACACGTGTTTCCATTCATTTACTGCCAGTACAATTCCGTAAGTTGTTTTCCTCACTACATACGGTAAACCTCGTTGTTAAACAATGCGCATATTATTCAGCAAACAAAAACGAGGTTGCACTCGTATTCCCCACATCGGGGCACGTAGTAACGCTAATCGAGGTTGGCATGGAAACAACAAGCAGAACAGATAAATGATGGAGGTCAGCGTGGCCGAGTGGATAAGAACTCGCGTTCTTAAATATCAGGTGTGCTGATGCCGAGGTAGCGGATTACACCCCTACACCGGCCAGCTGGACTAAAATGTTGACTTCTCGTCCTTGAAAGCTAATCCACAACCATCCCAGTGCATTAGAAGTATAATGTATATGGGCCCAGGACAAAAAAAAAACTGAGTTATCATAACTCACAAAGAATAAGCGTTAGGATGGAAATGTTTTACAAGTATAAAAACTTCTGATGTAATTTAAACACTCAACCAAGAAAGAGTGCACTTAAATAATTTACTCTCACTGTCTATTCTTTTCTTTCTGTTGATTTTCATGCAGCAACATCCATTATTTCACTAGTTCTTATCCTTAAATAAATCTAAGAATATAAATAAAGTGTTTCTTTCCACTCCATGAAACAAGTTTCACACTTGGGGTCCGTTGTATTTTACATTATTGCTTCCATGTGGGATTTTTTTCTATAACTTTGCTATACACATTAGGTACTGTAGTGCTATGCATATTAGATATACATTGAGCACTGTAGTGCTATACACATTAGGCACTGTAGTGCTATACACATTAGGCACTGAATGCTATACACATTAGGCATCTGTAGTGCTATACACATTAGGCATTGTAATACTATACACATTAGGCACTGTAGTGCTATACACATTAGGCATTGTAGTACTATACACACTAGGCACCGAGTGATATACACATTAGGCACCGAATGATATACACATTAGGCATTGTAGTACTATACACAATAGGCACTGTAGTGCTATACACATTAGGCATTGTAGTACTATACACAATAGGCACTGTAGTACTATACACAATAGGCACTGTAGTGCTATACACATTAGGCACTGTAGTACTATACACAATAGGCACTGTAGTACTATACACATAGGCACTGTAGTGCTGTACACATTAGGCATTGTAGTGCTATATACATTAGGCACTGTAGTGCTATATACATTAGGCACTGTAGTGCTATACACATTAGGCACTGTAGTGCTATACACATTAGGCACTGTAGTGCTATACACATTAGGCATTGTAGTGCTATACACATTAGGCACTGTAGTGCTATACACATTAGGCACTGTAGTGCTATACACATTAGGCACTGTAGTGCTACACATATTAGGCACTGTGTACACTGGCATTAAGTTGGGTTAAACGTTGACACCTGGTTTAGAAAGCAATGCCAAACCAATAAACTTAAATTTGCCTAGAAAATCAACCTAGGGTTGATCACAACATCCTGCAAAGGGCACACACAATTTGTTACGAGAACAACTGTTTTAAATACACCGGATCGCAGAGCGGGATACATCTTGAAACATATATAACAGCCCCCTTCAAGCATCAATACCCACTCTAAATGGAGAATTAGTCATTTGTAAAGGCTAGGGCAGGTTACACAACCCTTGCTGAAAGAGAAGTATAACATAATAGTGGCGTGCCTAATTGCAACTAGTGTTTTTTTTTTTTTTAGCATAGCAAGATTAACACTTCCTTTAATTCATTTGGTTATCAGTCATGACACACCTGCCTTCCTGTTTTCTAGCTTGGAAAAAGAATGAATGGCGCTTGTGTCGTTGAGGCGTATCAGATGATTAAGATGGTGACAAATGATTGTACTAACCAGGCCGATGATGATAACAAACATAATGATGAAACAGATGATGAAAGTGGAAGAATAACCATGCAGAAATGATATAATTGCAACAAGTGTTTGATTATATATAGTACGAAAATTAGGAGAGGAACTCAGCTAAAAGCTAATGACAGTGATAAACCAATGTTTGTTAAAGGGGATGATGATGATTATAGTGGTAAATGAAATTATGATTACAAGGATGAATAGCAAGAAGGAACAGTGACAATGAACGTGACGATGATTAAAAGGTGATACGAGTGAAAATATGATAACATGATAACGGTGATTAAGATCATTCCTGAAAACGTTGAAATAGAAAATAATGATAATAACAGTGTTGGATTACAGCACACAAATCTGGAGAAGTTTTGGGTGGCCAAGTTGATGTTTGTGATGACAATGAACAAAGTTAAGATAAAGATGACAGTGGTAAATAAAATGCAAACAGAGCTAACAATGTCAAAATCAGAAGTATGAAGTTAAGACGACTACTATTTCTTCTATGAGAAAATATAAGCAACATGCCATATGTACAAATATATTACATCATGTAAGCTACAAAGAAAGATGTCTGTCTAAATTTGACCTTTGGTCAAGCATAGGAAAAATGGCAGATATGAACTGAAAGTGTCACTTTCAGTTTCAAATCAAAGCTTTGATTCCACTGTTTGATTATCCAAAGTTTATTTTAAAAAATAAATAATAAATTTAAAAAATACAAGCAGTCAAAAGAGGATTGACTTAACGATCTAGATGTATACCAAAACCACATCTGTTCATTTCAACCATGCATATATCCTCTGGTCGACGTCTGTAGCTTGGGGAAGAGCGAAAAGGCAGTGCCATAATTCTCGGACATCCCGAGAAATCAGTCGCGATTCGGAAGCAGATCGCCTTGCGTTGATTTCAAAGGCATGAGACGTCAGCCATTCATAAAGCAATGGTGAATAACTAAACAAAAAGTGCTTAGTAAATTACAAAATCAATAAATGCAAAGGTTGAGTGCAACGTCCTGTAAAGGACATGCAACTAACATACCCCTGAAGTAAATCTATTCCCACAGCAAAAAGGTAACAATTATGCACACATTGTCTTTGTCACGAACTGACATAATACACCGGTAATTTAGTTCAGGGATATCTGGGCATAAATTTACATATTCACTATACAGCGTTAGTCAGTCCATTTGTGTCAACATGGCTAACATCTTAGGCAAGTGCTGGCCGACCGAGCTGCCATGGCACGGCTACTCCCCATTCTCGCCAATCCCTAATGAATATCTTGGGTGGGGGTTGCCAGAAAGAACAGGACGGCCATTAGAAAATGTGAAAACAGAAAGGAGAGTAGAACAACGTTTCCAAGGTAACTCGGGGGGACATAAGGAGACTCTCCTAGCTCGGGGAGACAACCGCTTAGAAATGCCGCCAAATCGCTTTCCTCCCAGTGTAACTTTACTGGGGATAATGGAATGAATGAATCAAACACTCTCTCCCCGTAACGGCTCTTCAAACAATCGAAAAGCAAATCACTATCGTATTGTTAGCGGCCAGGATAGTTAATACCTTGGTTAGCAGGGCCGTTTTATCTTAGGTTGCCTGCAACTAGTTCTGTTCTGTCTTCTGTTATTCTAAATTCACCCGCCCATTCCGTTTGTTTCTAAACCGCGTTGCTCCAGGAAGCGACAATAAGTCCGCAACAAGATTAGCATCAGCGCATGATGCAGTTGCACTCTTTCTGGCGCGCCCATTTGAACCCAAAACACCGCGGACTCCTAGTTGTAATTGGCCTTTTGTTCTGGGTGAAAAATGGTGCTATGAGCGTTGTGTCCATACACGTATTCTGTGCTCAGAGGATTTGAAAGAATCTAACACGTGTAGTAGTTAATCACCCATATGTTGCCGGCGCCCATAAGAGAAGCAAAGAACCGTAACACTGCAATCTAGCATGAGTGTCGTAAGAGATGACTAGGGAGGGTTGGTGTGAGGCATGGCATCTCTTCCGACAGAAAGCTTTAGTTGTAAAACCCCACCACCAACGGGGGAAAAGCAGACACAGAGGGGTGTGAAATGCCAGTACACTAGCTGAGAGACATGATGCAACCAGGTCATCAAAGTTCAGCTCAACACGGCACATATGCCGGACATGAAGTCGTCGAGTCTAAACAGGCAATGCTCCCTCCGTCGGTTTAAGTTATTTCATTGTCAACATTCAGATATCATTAAAGTATGGACAAGATACGGCACTGCCACATCTATATGTACTGTTGAAGATAGGGAACTTCCACTGTGGCACCGCGACGACCCAACGATGTTAGTACGGGATAGAAGAACGGACGAACTTTATTTTCAAAGGGTTCAGAATTGGGCACGCGGGAAGAAAAACAAAAACGCTTAACATGCACAATCAATAGTCAGTTAACAAAAGGCAACAACATGGAGAAATACTAAGCCGTGTTCCGGTGCACAGCCCTGGCAACATGTACACAACGTTATGCTGGTTTCTATAACATACACCCCCCCCCCCCCCGAGCTTCAGAGCATGGTCGATCATACCACACGCCCCCCCCCCCCTCTTTTCCATTACAATGCAATAGTAAGATGGTTTTCAAAGAGCACAATACAAAGATTACAGTCAGATGACATTTTTAAAACAGATAATGTAAACAGCGAATTTACAACAAAAAATTTAAATGACAGATCTAGATGTAATTGAAATGTATAAAATAAAATGAAGAAACCGCTGCTGAAAAATAGCTATGTGACAATCTGATGAAAAATATCTATATGACAATCAAACTAATATAAATTAAATTTAAGACACACCCCCCCCCCCCCCCAATAACATTAGCAAAATAACCAACCGCACTGAGGATGATAAAACAATATCACAAACGTCATCACCTTGTTTAGAACTCGCAAAACGTCACCGGATTTGCTTGCCTACTGACTGTCCCCGCATAAAAATCTACAATGATCTTAAACGTGAAATAACAGTCATATAAACACATTATCGTTATAAAGCAATTATATAAAAGTGGTATCTCACCATTTGAAACATCCCTGTATGTTAGTCTGCAGCCTACACCGCCGTTTCAATAGCATGTAAAAAATTAAGACAACACTCTGCAGTGTCAAACGGTCAGAAAGAACAAACCGCTTGGTTTGCCACACGACAATGCGTGACATGTCTCCATAGTAACGGGTATACGAAGCATCCATTCAACGGCTCCCGGACGTGCGGGTGAGTATGAACAGATCGCTGCGGTCAAGGAAGCAGGGGTCGATTGTAAATGATATTGACCGGCTCCTTTTAGAGCGTGCATTGTTATTTCAAAACAGAAAATGTTGGAATACTGTTTACAGGCATTCTTGCAAGAATTTTAATATATCCCACATGCATCTACACTAATGTAAAAACGTAAATTTTCATACACAGCGAGCAGGAGTTTCTTGAGTAGCGACAATAATTACCAGAATGCTGCGGATTTAAAAACATCTTTATAAGAATAACATTAGCTTAACGAACTGAAGACATGTTAACGAAGTAATATCGCCATTTGTTTTGGGGAAATGGAGAATTACATGAAACATTTTAAGAGAAACGCTACGCCTCACTTTAGGCAAACAATACACTTGATACATACATTCCCGCTGAACCAATTCTGTATGGAGACTCACCGTACGTTGATAAACAACTTAATATATGACACAAGCTCTATTCGCCTGCCTCAATGTATTGGTATTTAAAATAGCACTTTCCTTTGATACTAAGAGTGGACAACCAACATTCACAGACACATAAGCAGCATCCACTCTCGCGATAAGTCTTTCTAGCATGTCATAATATAAATCCGACTTTGGGAATTCATTTCAATAGCAAATATGAAAATAAAGCAAATATGTGTGGGGAACGTGTTTTTTTCCAGAACTAAATACACTACAAATCTAAAAAGATATATATTTGTATTCGGTTCAAACTATTTTGGACCTACATTGCGCCATTTGAAGACAAACTCTACTAAGATGTCAACAAGCTGAAGTGGACCGGTTTCTGTGAATGCTGACGTCAGAAAGTGTACTAAGAAGTATTCAGTTCCCCAAAATAAGTTCTGAGACATGAAGTCCTGTTTATAATATTTAAAAAAAAAAAAAAAACACACACACACACAACATTCAAACAATCCGCAACACGTCGCCACATTTAGATTGTCCGTAAGTCAGGGGTAGGCCGTCAAGATTACAGCTCACACTAAAGGTATTGTATTATCATCATGTATCCCATTCATCCCTTCACCATATGTTCAGAATGTCACCCCCCCCCCCCTTTCGTATTTCCTCCCTATAAATCTCCCGCCCCTACACGTAAATATGGAAGCTAAATTTAATAACACATACGAGAACAAGTCTAGACGTCTACATAAAACGTTCGATCCCTCGGTAAGGTGTGGGATTTTTTTCTGTCGAGTGCAAAAAGAAAATCCTAACCTGCACAGTTCGCGGCGACTGTACTAGCCAGGCGGCCTTTATTCCTCAGACTCAAAGACCCCTCTGCCATACACCGCAAGGTACTATATTGGCAGTAAATGACAGTTTTTTAATGACTTACGTTTGAAAACGAATTTCAGAATGGCGGGAAATACAGAGCCGTAAAGTTTGTTTTTTTTTTGGGGGGGGGGGGAGAGAGAGAGAGAGAGAGAGAGAGAGAGAGAGAGAGAGAGAGAGAGAGAGAGAGAGAGAGAGAGAGAGAGAGAGAGAGAGAGAGAGAAGAAACAATATCAAGTAATCGGTTCTTGTATTAACGCGATCTTGAAATAATCTTAATTTCTGCCCCACCCCCACCCCCCTGAAAGGGATTTCCCCACCGGTTGAGAACCACTGGTCTATATAGTCTACCCTGATTCATAAACACGGGCACTAGACACATTTCAGAGTTTCTGAGATGATGAGAAAGAGCGCGTTGACAAGAAAACTGCTCCAAAACAGCTCCCGTTTAGCACTTCAGCAGTGGTCTTTCATGTTTGGACCAGGCGTCCAATGATATCCAAGAATGACATCCCTCAGTAGCACGCAGCCTCGAGTTTAAAACCCAACGTTCACACATGAGTGGTTAAAAGAACGGCGATGGGTACCGCGGCCAACAACGCTGACACATTTCTTGAAGATTGTTTGACGATAAAGAAACAGCTATCGCCACTACATTAAACACGAGTCGAGGCACAACAGGAGAAGCGTCCGATATCGGCGATGTGGTCTTCTGATAGCTATCCCTGTCACCCAGTTAACAACATCCTTGACATTAGACGCGGTTTATTCATGAGTGCTCCTTAAACTGCTGCTCTATTTCATTTTTTAGGGTTTATGTGTACAGACGGTTTAATTTCTCCTCCCTAAAGTTCATGACACGTGGCAACGGTTATATCTATACACAGCCTTCTGTCTCGTACACTGCTAATTATTTCTGATACTGGTATTCCTAAATGTCATAATGTCAAACTGTCCCGCATCTCTCTCTCTTCTCTCTCTCTTTGTGGTCACGACGAACTGTAACTACACCTTTCTACCCATAGAATGCGAACTGTCTCCTTCTGAAATACGTAATCAATTCTCTTGGTAAGTCGTCGTCTTGTAACATATCTTCATTGCATCATTTATCCACCCATGGCAATCGCATCGCGCTCTCCTCGAAAGAGAAAGTAGTTTAATTTTACAGCATGTTTCTGACATACCGAAGCCATCCATCCATCATGTGCCATGCCGGTAAGCGTGGGAGGTCATGTTTTGGCATCTCACTCGATCAACATATCGTGTTTCTGTCTCGACCGTGCCATGTTGCCAAGCCATCCAGGTATTTACTTCTCGGTCTTCCCCTTGGTTTCTTCCCATCGTTCTTACCAGTTGTCACCAAGTTCTCCAATTCATTTCTTCTCATAGAATGTCCAAAAAATTGTGACTGTCTACGCCTAATTCTCTAATCAGTTTACGATCTTCATTTGTTTCTTTGAGGACTTGTTTATTGGTTTTTCTGTCTGTCCATGGTACTCTTTGCATTTTCCTCAGAAACCACATTTCCACTGCTATCAGATGTTTTTCAGCGTGTCTGCTCATTGTCTATGATTCACATCCATACAAAAGTACAGGCTCTGTGTAGCACTTCAACACTCTTTTTCTCGTTTCAATTGATATCTTTTTAGTGGTCAGTATGTTTTTCATCTTGCAAAGGCTGCCTTCGCAATGGCAATTCTTATTCTAATTTCTTCAAAGCATCTCCCATCAGATGTTATGACTGTTCCGAGATAACTGTACCGATTCACTTGTTTAAGAAACGCCGAAGCAAATGGTTTAAAATACCTCACATACCACACACGTTTAATTTGATAGGAACATACTAAAGAAAACTGACTATGCCTATATGTTAAGATGCAACAGTGTTATGTTTTGCATACCTGTATCTATGTTGCCTCCAAGAAAGTTAATCCACTCGTAGTTTTTCAACGTAGCTACTTTTTTTCTGGGACCGAAAGAGTTACGCCCATTTCTGTACCCACTCGGACAAATATTAACTCGTTACTCAATAAACTGATTCAGTGCAGAAGGATAATATATCGCCAAATGTGGCTTAGCTTTTGGACAGAAGGGTGTTAAATCGACGTACTAACGTCATAGTGTTGCTGTTTCGTTTCATGGTACTTTCGCAATTTTAATGCTCAGTGAAAAGAAATTTACATTACTCTGTACTTGCTCATTTGATTGTGCTCCATCTTTCGTACAAATCTCTTTCTTGTTTGGCACTGAATTAGTAAATGAATCATTACCATGCCGACATGCCTGGGTGGTTATGGTTCGCCATCTCACACCATCACCAGTCTCGAATCAGGTCTGGTTTGCTTTATCTCGATTATACTACAGTACCAAGCCACCGAGTATGTATATCTCTTTGTCTCCCCCGTTAATCTTTTCCTCTCAAGTTAGTTAGTCACCCAATTAACAAGTTTACTTCTCCTCATAACGTGCCTTAATAATCATGACTTGGTGTAATTTCTCTCATCAATTTACGGTTTTAATCTTTCTTTAACAAACACACTGCCTCGTTCGTTGCTTCTGTCCGTCCGTGGTATTATTTACATTGTCCTCAGAAGCCGTATTTCCGCTGCTGTTTCTGTCTGTCTGCTTACTGTCCATGTCTCATACGCATACAACAGTATAGGTTCTACATAGCACTTTTAACATTTTTTTTTTCACCGCAACTGAATGCTACTTATTAGTGTGTGGTTTTCCTTCTTACAAAAGGCAATCTTGGCGATTCTGCTAAATTAACGGCAAACAATTTATTTACTGGCTACGTGCACAGCCTCGTGGCTTCCCCGAACTTGCATAGCTGCTTTGTGTAATAAGTTGAATGTGTACCACGTAACAGCAGCTAACGTGGTTTAGAGGTGAAACGCGTACAGTTAGCTGAGATATGAGAGGCCCCAAAAGAGAACAACCCATTTCCTTTATCTCCATAGACACAGCCACTACTCTCTCCCCCCCCCCCCCCAAAAAAAAAACCCGCAAATTATTACTGAATGAAAACGTAAGTATTTATGTACTGGTTAATTGAATGGACGGGGACTCCTCAATTATTGTAACCTTTTGTGTGCAATAGACTGAAACCGTACAAGCCAGCACACACAAACATAAAGAGGGAACGACACAGATTAAACACAAAGTGTAACCGAGGACGAAACAAGGGGGACACCGCCAGCAAGGGCACTAAACCCACTTGGCTGTCTACTCAGACCAAAAATTAAATCATTACTGCTGTCAGCTCTGTCCCGAGGGCGCACTGGTATTCACCGACGGCAAGCACCGAGCGCAGAAACACAAGGGTTCGAGAGGGGAGTGAAGCTGGCGTTATATGACGTTCAACCGCTGTTACCATGGAGACGCTGGTGCATCCATGATAACTAAGAAACTCTCGAGCCCTTGTGAAAATGTGGCCGCGCCAAATCATGGGATACATGCACCTTACTGGAACTGGAGGCTGGGTCTGTTGCTCTCCCCATCCTGCTGTCTCTAAGGTTGCTTATCATAAAGGTGCTATTTAAACTCCGTTCGTATACAGTACTAACAAAGAATTATCGACTACCTATTGTCTTTGTTTACACCAACATATGTGCATACAGGGTGGCGGGAAGTGGGATATGCCAGACAACAATGTATGAATTCGAGAATTTTCTATAAATTATATTATAGCAGCAAAGAGGCGTGGTGAACACTAGCAGGCATACTAATTATATTCGCTGTCTGATCAATCTTGCATGGGTAACATTTCTTATGTCTTTCATATCCAAAGGGAGCATTGGCTCTCAACCAACCCATATCAGGCTCTTTAGTGGGCGCGCTCACAACTGGTTGGATGGGGCAGCTAGATTACTACGGGATGCAGCAGTCAGTATCAGGATAACCCTCGTTAATAGCCGCTTACGACATGCATGGATGGTGACGTTTCTATGCATCTTACTGGAATTGGAGACCGGTTCTGTTGATTTGCCCATCCTGCTGTCTGTTGGTGCTTATCATTATCGACTACACATTGTCTTTGTTTACACTAACATCCTGTATTATAGGGTGGCGGGAAGTGGAGGATGACAGCCAATAATGAATGAATTCGAGAATTTTCTATAATTCGTATCATAGCAACAAAGAGGCGTGGTGAAAACTAGCAGGCTAACTAATTGCACCTCCGTGGCGAAGGGATTACGGATGCGATTCGTTAATCCCGTATACCCGGGTTCGAAACACGGCGGTGCTGGTTTTTTAGGGAAAAAACGGTCGTTCAGAAAGCAATGGCAAACTACCGAACTTGCACAGGAATCACGAACAGCAAAAAGGCTGGGGTTGGCTGCCACGTCGTGTGAAGGACATGCAACTATTTTTTTTAATTTTAAACTAATTGTATAGGTTGGCTGATCAATCTTGCCTGGGTAACATTTCTTGCGTTCGTCTATCTCCCAGTGGAGCAGCGTCTCTCAACCAACTCGTGCCACTCTTTGTAGACGTGTTTCACAATTGGTTGGATGTTGCAGCTAGTTGACTTCAATATAAGGCAGCATGTCTACGACAGCCCTCGTTAGTCGCCTCTTACATGCATGGAAGGTGACTGTTCCTGTTCTGTTTCTTGTATGGGTCCCGGTAACACAAGGCCAATAGTTTCCACGATTGAAAGTCACAACAAAATCACATAATACAAACATTACTTTCCAAGAAGAATCCCGTGTACCAAATTGGATATATCCGAGACTTGTACACCTACAGAGTTGTACTATCGGGGGAAACAAAATGTTGCCGCTACTGGGGGGTTGAACCCAAACCATTCTCAGTAAATATCTGCACTAAGAGTCATCATCAAGTATCACCTCCGCATTGACGACCATCTGTGATTAGCCTTCAACATCCCCTGTCTTATGTCTTCAGTGCATCCAATCGCTTCTTAAAACCCCACCTCATGTTGTCCGCCTACTGAACATGTCGTCCTCTCGAACGTTTCCTTTCTACTTTTCCCTGCAGCAAATACTTTAACAAGGAGGTGCATTTCTCTACATCGCCTAAATACTGCAACAGTCTGGCCTTGATCTCATCCGCATGTGTTCTTCAATCTCAGAGTTAACAATACTTCTTTGTTTCTCCTGCCGTGATATTGGCCCCATAAGTGATTTTTAAAAAATCCAAAAGTGTCCTCCATTCCCGGAATGTTTCGACCCCTTACCTTCCGTACTCTCCGGGAGAGGGCCAATCAGGGTGTCTTTCCTGCCGTGCGTGCGTACCATGTATCGAGACATTATTTCCCGCTTGTGAATTGTGCCTGCTCACTAGGTCCCCCACCCCCGGCTTAAATGGCCTCACACTCTGCCATAGATAATACTAACAGTGTGCAATAATAATGAAAGATACTGCCAAAGAAGGGTCTTCAAGTATATTAAGTCACAGCTTTACGAAAGGGAGTTTACCCCCCCCCCCCCCCCCCCTTTTCTCGCTGCTCTTGAACAGAAAAATCCCCGCATCCCCGAGACCTATTTTTAAAAAGTTAGTTGGACCCCTGAGCCACCAGCAACCACAAACAAATTCGTCTCCAACTGAACCATGACGCGCAGTACAACCCGCCTATCTTTCTCCCTACAACTTCTCTACTAGGATTCTGTCTGTAATACCATTTCTCAATGCTGTCTGTATTTTAATAGCTGCAGTAGTACGTCCCATCCCGCTTTCCCCCAACTCTACCAGCTAGCTTCTTTCAGAGCGTGCGATGGTAACTCAAGTGGTTCCGTCATAACGGATGTCTGTCTTAACGCTGGTGAGTTTAGTCTACTGGGAACTCGCTCCCCCGTATGAAACTGTTCCACGCTTTGTCTTGTAAGTGGTCTTTGGTAAGCATACACTACAAAACCCAATATACATCCCTAAATTCTTAGTTTTTTAATTGACAACTTTGAAGTGAATGTTGAGTAGATATATAGTATGCTCTGGTTCCTTTCCTCATTCTATTTAAGAATGCGATTGACATTCTTGTCAATTGTGTGTAGGCAATGTGCTTCTTCCCGTGACTCTTTCCTTTGGTGATTACACCGTCAGGATAGTCCTTTTAGATCAACGGCAACGACAGTGGCCTGGGTTCAATCCCCTGCAGAGGCAGGGATATTTTCCCGACCAGTGCGGCTCTCAGGTCGATTGAGCTTCTTACAAATATGTGCCAAGTAATTGTCTGCATTTCCCGGGAAGGAATGGCGGCGAGGAAGGAAATTTACTACTTCTACCTCCTATATGGTAACAACGAAGTCTGACGGTGGACTTCTTTTACCATATACCAAGTCCTGAGGAATAAATTATTGTTTTTCCTGTGAGTTGGTCAAGAGCCTGATAATCGTCGTTGAATTCACTGTGTAAACAAACTTCTTATATCCTGGTAGGTTCACGCTACCTCGAATTATGAGGCCATTAACTTCTAGCTCATATTGCTTCTTTTTTTTTTGGGGGGGGGGGGGGGGTGTACGTTAATGTATTCATTTATTAGTTTATTTGTGGTTACCCCACAATGGGGGTCCTACGTTAGTATAGTGGCTAGACGCTCGCCTGCTGGTCCGGTGGTCATGGTTTCAGTTCTCATTGGGGTGGATTTTAAAATTCACGTGAGCTCCCAGGTCCACCTAGCCTAAAACAGATACTAGAAAACTTGTGGAGAAGTAATGGCGACGGAAATGATACTGATCACCCACCAAGATGCAGACTGGTCTATAAACCTTATGCGTAACAGGATGCTTACAAATATTTATTTTTAACTTTAGTCCACAGTAGGATGGTAACCAGTGCAGTATGGATTGCTTTCTGGCAGTGCACTTCTCAGTTGTGGGAGCTTACCATCTTCAAGATCTTGTGGTACAGAGAGTCAGTAAAGATGAGCCACCCCTTGCTGACAGCCTTGGTGTTGTAAATCGTGTGTACAGATTGCTCACTACCAACAGAATTTGCCAGTGGAGTTATACCTTGTCACGGTGAGATATTGTTGCTTGCACCTCCATTTTTAGCAACATTTGTTGCTGGCCCATCTGTGTAAGTATTTAGCTATGACCGTTCAAGATAGTTTTCTTGGATCATGGTCAATATAGCACGTCTTTTGCACTCATATTCAACTGAGAGACCACAGATTTATGTACTAATTTTGAGGGTACCACTAATCTGTTCCCATGGTACTCTGTACCAAGTGCCTTTAAAATGTCGCCCTTTGGGGTTTTGTCTTCTCAAATGGACAAAGCTGTTAAGGTTTTAGTCATCCCAGATCATCAAGTCTTGCCTTCACTGGATGCATTGTCAAGCTGTTGTACTTTTGGAACATACTTTTTGTTTCACCTGTACCACGTTGTATTTTAGAAGCTTTCTGCATCTTAAACATTTGAGCTGTTTCCATGGTCCGCCGCCATGAGCCTTCAGGTTGATTATTCACCTTGTACAGTGACTGCAGCTGTGTATTAGGGGAGGATGACTATGCTGCTGCTGAACTAAACTCTGAAGTGTAGTATTATCAGTCCACTGTAAATGTTCAGCTAGAGTTTGTTTATTGGCTCCCCAGCTATCTGCCCATTGTCTCAGTATGCCTGATGACACTGGGACCTTCCCTGCTGCATTTTCAATATGCTGTTTCCAGGTGGGTTGATTGATTGATTTAGGAACCGACATCACAGCATTCAGGACATTCCCATAAGCGCTCCGCCCCCATCCTCAGCAGCCAGCGAAGAGTTCCAACACCAATAGTTTCAGTAGCAATCTGATTATATGTCCATCTCGCCTTTCCTCTGAGTGTCGAGCGTCGGCCAGATCCCCTCGCCACTCCGCGCTGCCTCATTCTTGCCAGACTATGGTGATCCATTAGCTGCTCTGAGGTGTACACGTGCTCCCACAAGGCCGCAACAACGTCTGCCCTGTCATGCATCAATACCCCACAAAGTTTTGCCGAGCCAGCCAATCTGTCCGCCTGTTCATTACCCAGTACACTGGCATGCCCCAGAGAAAAGATCCAGGTGATGCTTGCCACCCGTGACCTCCAAAGCGAAGCAAGCCACTCTGCACAAAGCCTGCCTGTCCTCCTCAGCATGCTTTCTGAGTCAGTTACAATCACGATGTGTTTATGTATCGTGTTCTCCATCCAGCAGAAAGCTGCACTGACCACCTCCATTCCTAAGCTAGATGTTGTGGTATCATACGCCAGGCTCTCCTGCACCAAACATCAACCATTAGCTTTTGCTAAGAATCCCCTGGCACTTCTCCTACCTCTCAACACCGAACCATCTGTGTAGATAATCACATCACCTGGACGAGCATTATCCTGAATTAGTTGCTGGATTTCCACTTCCGTGACCCCTGCTGGCCACTCCCTGCACAATGTGATTATAACTCTGCACAAGCCTGACTGCTCCGCTGGCACTCTGACCCACTCCTCTCCTCATGTTCTCCAAGATGCACACCCATCTGATCGTATCCTACGTCTGAGCCATCCATGATTTCCCTCTTATCAGTCTCTGACCCTTAACTGCGTCCAGCGCCTCATGCAACGGGTGATCTGTGTCTGCAGCTGCTCTGAGGTATGCCTTCGCCTGCCTCACCTTGTACCTACCAGCAACAGTCGGCAGACCAAGGATGTAACGCATACACACTACTGGGATGTCTCTGGTGCATCCCAGAATGACCTGCATAGCTTCGTTCTGTAAGCGCTCTAATTTCTCCAGCTGACTCTTTGAGACAGTGAGCAGTCGTAGTCCATAATCAATTACTGAGAGGATCAAGTGCTGGTATAGTGTGAAGAGCATTCTCTGCTCTGTGTCCATTGCAGCCATAGTTTGAAGTGCATTGAGTCCCTTATGAGATCTTGTCACAATCGTCTCCACATGGTCCTTGAAGGACAGGCTCCTGTCAAATGTGATTCCCAGATACTTCAGTTTGTGAAAAGGGTTAAGAAAAAGAAAAAGGTTAAGATTCCCAGATACTTTCAAGGTGGGTTAAATGTAACATAAAGATTGGCAGGCTGCTTCTCTTCCTGTATCAGGATAACCCCTCTGTGATTGTTATAGTCTGTCCAGAAATGAATGCCTTCATTCACAATCAATTATTTTGAAAACTGTCTGTTGCATTGTTATGAAATTTTTCCTGCCATCTTATATTTACCTCCACCCAAGGAATATGTCTTTGATAGGCCCAAAAGCAACTTAAATCATGGAAAGCAGCGACATTTCTTTGATGTTTTGTTAAAAAACTAGGGATTTCTCGCTAACAAACTTGTTTTAAGGTAATGGCCCGTTCCACTACGTGAGGCTCTTGTTATAAGGTCAATCCCATATCCCACGAGGAAATTAACTATTCAACGCTAATGTTTACGTGTGAAGACGTAATATATGTAATATTGTGCACTTCATCTCTGACCCGTAAATTATATTACCGCATATAAACAAACTTTGAAATCTGTTGTATATTTTTCAATGATGCATTGGCTGTTACAGAGACATTTAATTAGGAGACAATCGACTTCGGGCATTTGTGACGGGACCTTCCGGGAAATCTGTTGATAATTGACAAAAAATTGTTTGGTGGTAGGTAATGCTAAATCTCATTATTTTCCTGTGGTTACTGAGATATGGAATTTATATTAGTGTAGACAAAAATAAACAGACTATAGCAACTTGGCGGGGCGGGGGGGGGGGGGGGGGGGGGGGGGGGGGGGGGGGGGGACGACGGTACTGTGTTTATTGTGACTTATCAACATGTCTGTTGCCTGCTGTATTCTATGATTTGCTGCAGCGAAGTAACTGCCTTTTTTGTTTTTAGAAACAGACAAGAAATGCCACGTGTTTTGAATATAAGATTTTTCAACATGATTTTTCTTAGTCTTTGCAACTAAATATACAACCCGTTTTCTCTTTTTTCCACAAAAAGAAATTGTAAGCGTTGGTTGAAAAATGACATGGTTTGACATGCCTTAATCACTACCACAATGTGTGGAGACAATGGAATATTCAGCAAAACATAATTACAGAGTGCAAAAACAACGGATTTTTGGACAATTCCAGATTGTGCTATTAGTGAAACTACACGGCAATCCTGTGAATATTAATATAGTACAGGCATATGGTCCAACAGCAAACGACACAGAAGCAGATAAAGATGTATTTTATGAGTTGGACATGACAAATGCAAAAAATATGATAATAATCAACTTCTCTGCTTAATTACTAGGAAAAACTGAAGTAATGGTAATGTCAAAGAAACAAATCATGCCTAAATATAAATTAAAATACTAATTAAAGTATGAATCTAATTTGTGGCAAGTACAGACATTCACATATCAGGTGAAAGGTGTATCACCGACATAATGAACAGAATAGGGCAAGCAAACACTGCTTATTTAAACACTTAAACACTGCTTAGTTTATAAAATGAAGAACATCTAATGCAAAAAAATCCTTATCACTGGAGGTTAGAAACAGAATTCTTGCATGTTTAATAGAAGCAGTTTTAACAGTTGTGAATTCTGGACACTTAGTAAACAAGCCAAAACAAACCCCTGGAAGCTTCATGTGGTTTTACAGAAGAATGGAGAAAATTCCTTGGACCACGAAAATAATTACTCTGTATGTTTTGAAAGAAGCTGAGAAACAAACATCTGAGTAAACAAAAACTAGAACATATTGTGACAACTGGAAAGATTTGTAAACAGAGAGCAGACGAAGACAGTGAGAGAAAATTCTTGACAGTCTTGTGTTAGTTATGCCACAGAAAGGTGTCAGCACATGAAACGACACATGCTGTTGGAGATTGCCTTGCCAGAAGTTGAGAAGCATGATCATCCCATGCCAGCTAGCAAGACTCTTGCTGATGATCTTACAAAATAATATCAATCAAACAGGTTTCAACCGACTCCATCTGTGGCTTTGGGGTGCTTGTATAACTGTTAGTAATACTATTAGAGCTGGTCTCCGTGGCAAAGGTGTTATGGACGCGGTTCGTAATTCCGCTTACCTGCGTTCGAAACACAGCTGCATTCGATTTGGCAGCAGACTGTGTCGTGCTAGGTTTTAACATGTTTGTATGGGAGCCAGGTCGTTCAGAAAGCAATGGCAAACTACTGAACGTAAACTTGCCAAGACATCAACAACAGCAGTGCTGGTGTTGACAGCAATGTCTTGCGTTCAACCCCCAGCAGAGGAAAATTATTTTTTTCACACCGGTACAGCTCTGGGGTGATGGACACCCCCCCCCCCCCACAAAAATTATGCAAGTGCAAAAAAAAAACACCTGCAGTTGCTTGTTACACCTGTAAATGAGCCTGTCAAATAGGCCATTGTCCAGGCCAAATTTCAAAATGTGAAAACCTACCACAAATGAATATTCAAAGCATGTGTGATTTGAATCCTTGGTGCTACGGAATTTGTGCACTGTACTAAGGTTGTCATTGTGTGATCTAGGTCAGGAGACTGGAGCACTTATGGAGATATCAGGGTTCCATGAAAGTTACCCGTAGCCAAATTGTGTGTGCGCGTGTACATATATAGATGTATGTATGTATATACATACAGTGCAAACCACTTAATGTGATTTCGGATCTGGCAAATTTCTGTTGCGAAGAACAAAGAATATTGCACTGTACGTTATAAATGCATTACTATATGCTTGAACTCTTATAAGAGGAATTTCTAATAAGAAGAACCATTTCTTGGGTCCCAGGTTAGTTCACAAGTCTGCACTGTACTACAATTATAATTCAGGGGGATGAACAGAATATCAACTTTTGTTTTAAAGAACTTCTTCAGCTGTTAAGATTTATTTTTCCAGGAATCAGGTAAGATAGCATAGTTGAAGAGGCTATCAAGGTTATGTGAATCTCTTTAGATTTTTTGTTTTTTAACCTTAGCGGTTATCTGTGTTAACAACCAATAACTGCATCTCTCACAGCCTGGACAACAGGATGAATTTGAAAAAGTAAGATATAGAAGCGACAGACTGAGAATGTCAGAAGTTATAAAAGAACTGTACCCTGTATCTGATGGATGCTCAAATACAATCTGTCAATGTTTGGGTGTGTAGACCATTTTGTGGTTGAATGCAACTACAGACATCACATGTCGATTTTAAGTGTTAATTAAAATGTCAAATCTTACTATCAGTGGATAGTTGATGAGGCAGTGAAAAGAAGGGTCAATGACACTTGACCTTATAATCAGATAGTGCTTCGCTGCGGTCTTATTATGATAAATAAATTCTAAACATTTCTTAATAATCTAGAGGGATTCTTCAATTTCATGGTTTTGAGGACAAAATAATCTAGATGGATTCTTCAATTTCATGGTTTTGAGGAGAAAAACTTAATAATCTAGAGGGATTCTTCAACTTCATGGTTTTGAGGACAAAACTTAACACTCCTAGCGATTATGAATCAGTAAACAAAGCCTGGATTAGTTTGAGTCACTTTCACCAGACACATAGATAAGCCCATGCATCATACAAGGATACTGTTATCACAGCGCACAAACTCCATACTACAGACGAGGATCCAAACGTTAATGTATACTTTACAAATGCCATAAATATTCTTTTAACAGCAAAATATTCAGTCTATTCTTCTATTTCCAACTGTCAAGAAATTTTGTACGTGCACAAAACACATATGGATACTATTTTTTGTCTCTACATATCTGAGAAGAATCAATGTTTGACCCACTACCAGGGATGTTTTATCTGATCCATGTTTGTGGATTAGTCTAGTGATCGTTTCAGTGGTACACCCCAATGATGAGCCATACATCTTACTCTGGTAACTGATCTACTTCAGCCTTGTAATTTGAAGCATCAATAGCTCCATTTTGTTTTAAAATGTCTAACTCAAAACAGAACACTGGTTCTATTCAAAATAAGAGAACATTCAGCTCACTTATAATTCACAAGGAACACATGTATATACTAAAACACAAAATATTCTAACTAGTAATAGTAGTAGAAGAGATTGAAACATACCTGAATCTGCCATTTTCCTAAAGTGGGTGTACTAGTTTCTCAACAGGTACACTGAACTGAAGCTACAGTGCAGCTCTGAGTATTTGATCAAGGCACATCATCTAATCAAATAAAAAAGAAACAATCAATAAACTCTCATTTGTTTTCCTGACTATGTGTAGTCCACAGGCTATAAAGCACCCTCCTCTGCAATTTCTTAACTTCTCATAAACTACAGTCATAAAGTTAACAAAGAAAACGTGGTTCATATACTGTATTTGACAAACAATAAACGACTGCTTACATACAGTTAGAAAACTAAACTGGATTCGCACTTTTGCGTGGTACAGTCAGAAAACTAAACTGGACTTGCAGTCTGAGTGGTACCATTTAATGCCACAGATGGAGGTCTCCTATATTCAGAGAACACCATCTGACTGTCCATTTCTGCATACCACTGAGAAATTAATGTCTCCTGTATACTATGGCACATTTTGTGCCTTTTCGGGACAGTTCTAAATACAAGTATGTTACTGGCAAAAGTCAGAATTTAACCAGGTCCTATGTGTGAAAGAAATCTTGGCCACTCCTGCTATGTCTACATTACATAGCAATGGAGACAGTAGAGAACCTTGTAACAACCTTGGACATACATACATAGTATCTGACCTCAATCTTCCCAAGCAAGATGCCAACATTACTCAGTTAATAAATCGGTGGTCAATCCTATAATCCTACATATTAAGATAGTATAGAAAGTCGCTTAAAAGTCGACAGGATCGACTTCATTGCACCAGGTTTTTAGCGTGGAAAGCGTCGCACAAAGCACGAACTCTGTAGCATCAGTGACGACCCCCGGGAGTCTAAAAAATGCACCCGTGAACCAAAAGACGCTGCCCAGAATCGAACCCACAACCTTTGGAGCTCGAGTCGGGTAGATTAAGATAGTATAATCCACACCCTTATGCAACTCTGAGGTCCATCATAACAGCACTTTCATGCTTGTATTGCATACTCTCAACAACTGCTCATACACTACAGGGGTTTTCCTGGATTACATTATTTCATGCATGCACCAAAAATACTTGATAATTGATGATAATAAGAACACAATAGAATCATTACATACAGAAACATTTTTATGAGTAAAATAATAAAAAAAATATTTTTGTTTCAGCAGGTGTGTGCACACATAATATACATATATAAGTGAACAGCTGCAGAGGATTCATTCCCTACACATAATAGCGATTCCGAACAAAAGAGTCATACTGCATTACTGTCACTGATAACCAATACTAATTGTATACAGTAAAGTCCCATCCTTCACATTCACAGTTCCTTTTCACTGCGGTAAACAAACCTAAACTTCTCACATTGCAGCAATAATAAACATGTGCACAAGTTACAAATAAGACGTGAAACCACCACCACTATAGGAATTGGGCATAAGACACAGTATACCAGTGCATTAAATAGTGTGTTACTACTGTGGCTATACACACCATTTACATGTACCTCCAAAATGAAGATAAGTTTAAATGCACAAAATAGGTTAAAACTCCATAAAAAGGGCAGATCTTGACTACTAAAATAGTAAGAATGTACCTTTCATGCACACCTGAGGCACATAGGGCACCTGGTGAGAAAAGGTGAAGGGAGCACACCTTGAGGTGTATTAGGCATATGGTGCTATGTCACTATTTGTATAGACCAATCAACATTCTGGTAATATGGTTAATATCATGCCGACCCCTTTAACTTCTACAACAATTTCCCTGTACCCATTATAGACTAGGTTGACCTGGAAGCCCAGGCATGACCCCATCTGGATTCAAACCCATGACCACCAGGGCAGCCATGCTAGCCACAGCGCTACCTCGGCTCTCTTGACTGCTAAACAACATTATATATGATGTAAAGAAATTTCTCGAATGCAGCAGACGTCCACAACATTATTCTAATTTCCCTCAATTAAAATCAGTTATTCTTGATAAAGACTTTTGTCAGAGTCCCAGGAATATGAAAGAGAGGACATATGACAGAGACAGGACATAGGTACAACATAGGTAGAGCAGATAGGACTATACATCCATTAATAGACAGGACATGGTGTTTATAGACAGGACAGTGTCATTGAATGACAGCCCAACCTTGGACTGGACGACCTGAGACACCAGCCATCAACAGACGGGTAAAGGACAGGACGATATCCTGTATACTGAGACATCCTACACAGCACGACTATTACGGATGACACGAGGTCAAGGACCACGTGACCACAGACAGAGAGCGAAACAGACTGGACTAGATGGGTGTTGAGGAAGGATGTGTTTGGGATATTTGTGAGAGAGAGTGTACCGAATACCTGATTGCTAATGCTGAGAGAGTGTGGCATTGAACAGCCTGTGCGCTGTGTGTGAGATACGAGAGAGCACGACTGCATTGCTGAGTACTGCATTATATTTGGGAATAAAGTGTTGTAAACGTAATTTGTGATTAACGTAGAGCATATTTCATGTTAATAAATACTTATACGTGTTTACTGTGTTGACAGATTATTCATGCATGTATTAATTCCTGCCATAACCAAGACGAGTGACTGAGACGCTGACATACATGTGTTATTAAATAAGCTAGTTTTATTTACTGCAGATTATCATACTGATAAAAGATTCTAACTTCTGAACGTTAAGCTGCCTAGAAAGTCAATGTAGATCACACAACATTCTGCAAAGGGCATGTAACATTTTTTTAAATATTGTAGCAGCAATACTTTCAAATATGGTTCCATCAATATATTGATGGCACATTGTACGTCTCACCTAGGTAAATCTGTGATTCTACACTACAAATAGGCTTATTATATTTTATTATATCAACGAACCAATTCTGTTCTTCCCTAAAGAACAGTACAGATTTGTGAAAGGGTATAAACAATGCAATATATATACATTATGGTCACTAATAGAAAGATCAACAGAGACACAGAAAGACACATATTTGTGCTTCATAGATTATACTAAGGCATTTGATAAAGTAAAACTTGATGAACTGATTAAAATGTTGGAAGATATTAACATTCATGGGAAAGATCTCAGAAGAATAAAGAATATTTACTGGAACAAAGTAGCAGCAATTAAAATGGGAAATTAAGAGGGCAGCTATGAACAAATAAAGCTAGGAGAACGACAGGGATGTATCTTGTCACCAGATTTCTTGTCCCTTTAGTTAAGTAAAAATGAGAGAGATCAAAGAGAAGCCAGGTATACTAATTGGAGGTTATAAACAATATACGCTATTCAGAGGACTCAGTATTGATGGTGGATAATGCAAAAGATCTACAACAATTGTTGGACATTGCAGTAACAGAGTGCAAAGAAAGGACTCACCTTGAACATCACAAAAACAGTAATAATGGTGACATGAAAAGGTAAAGGTGACACCAAAATGTGAAATGACAATAGAAGGGAATATGCTTACACAAGTGGATAATTTTAAATATGAGGGCTATTCCAAAATCAACCTCTGATTGGCTGGTAAAAATAAACCGGTTGCCATAGCTTGCATCCTTCAGTAGTCTTTTAGCTCACTACACATCAACCTACAGTCGCATTTGTTCAGTGGCCACGAAATGTGAACTAATAAACATGGACACTATTATAGCCTTTCCTGCCAACTGTGAAATTTGTTTTCTTCAAGCAGAAGGTCAAAATGGGGCCGAGATTCATCATCGATTATGTTGTGTGCACAGTGATAATGTTATGAGTGACAGTTCTGTGAGGGATTGGTGCCGGAAATTCAGAGATGGGCGTAAAGATGTGCATGATGAGGGTGGACAAGGACAACATTCATGTGTGACAGATGATCTCATTCATAAAGTCAACTAAGTCGTAGTGGAAAAGCACCGTTTCACAATTTCAGATCTTTCTAAAGAATTTCAAAAATATTTCTAGGACTAGTCTTCGAATTGGTTTCGAGGTTTGGTTACTACAAATTCTGATCGCGGTGGGTAAAGCAACTGACTGATGTTCACACAAAGCTCAAAGAATGAGCTAGGCTTTGACGTTCCTTCTGCACTACTAATAGTGGGAAGCATTTCTCGATAGAATAGTGACTGGGGATGAGACATAGGTTTGCTTTGTGAATGCAGAGACGAGGGAACAGTCAAAACAGTAGATACATACTCATTCTCCAAACAAGCCCAGCAAATTCAAGCAAAGCATTTTTGCAACAAAAAATGATGGTTACAGTTTTCTGTGACCGCAATGGCATTTTGATGATGAAATTCACGACACTAAGGACCACAGTAACGTCAGAATTTTATTGTTAAACACTGAAGAAGCTTCGTCGGTCGATCCAAAACAAAAGGCATGGCCTGCTCACCAGTGGCGTTATTATCCTGCACAACAATGCAAAACTCCACACTGCTGCTCGCACAAAGTCTTTACTTGAGCGGTTTAAGTGGGAAATGGAGTCAACAACTGGTTAAGCATCCTGGCAGTGCCATTCCTTGACGAAGGGTTACAAAAACTTGTGCCACGGTGTGACAAGTGCCTGAATTTAGGTGGTAACTATGTGGAAAAGTAATGCAGTGATATATGTAACTTTTATATGTATTTAGAAATTGTCAATTTCTTAAAATTTCTTCCAGCCAATCGGAGGTTGATTTTTTAATAGCCCATGTACTTAAGGGGCCGTTATAAGATCAGATAGAAGATGAACAACTAGAGATTCGGTAAGCACAGAATAGGGAAGCAAAAGCTGCATTTCAGAAAATGAAGAGTATCTTATGCAATAAGTCACTACCATTGAATGTAAGAAAGAGTGCACTGAAGTGCAATATAGAACCTGTTTTGCTGTATGGCAGTGAATCTTAGAATGTCTTGGAATGTAAATGAACAAATTTAGAAGAACTTTAACACAACAGAGATGTGGTTCCTGAGACAATGTTGCAAATTCCTTGAACTCCAGAGTAACTAATAACGATTGTCTGAAAAAGGCAAATGAAACTAGAACATTATAAACAACAATAGAATAGTGAGAAAGAAGCTTGAGAAAGAAAACAAATGGCTTTCTTTGGTCGTGTGATGAGTGATACTGAATATACACAAGAAATGGATTGGAGAACTTACTGACAACTGGCAAGATCGAGGGGAACAGACCAAGAGGAAAATACCTGGATGGCTTGGCCACATGGTATGGAAGAGACAGGAACACTGAGCTGATCCACAACACTGGTGATCGAGTGAAATGGCGAGTCATGACCGCCCACGCTTTCCGGCATGACACATGATTGATTGATTGATTTTAACTATGTGAGCATCACCGAAGTTTCTCTTCCTTTTGATTCAAAGATTTGTTACATTTTGTGTAGTGTGTTGTTACTGATACTGTTATAGATGAGCTGGTATATAATACATGGATGAGTTTGTATATACTTCATTTATTAAAAAGTCGCTTAAAAGTCGACTTCATTGCACCGGGTTTTATCCCATATGGCTCGGTCTCTTTCCGCAGCACGGAAAGTGCCGCACAAAGCACGAACTCTGTAGCTTTTAGCGACGACCAACAGGAGTCTCCGAAACATTTAACTCATAAACCGAAGGACGCAGCCCAGAATCGAACCCACAACCTTCGGAGCACGAGTCAAACGGCTTGACCACTTCGCCACAGAGACTCCCAACTTCATTTATTGTTATTACTTACTTCTGTGTACTAATAGTCCACTATAAATTATGTAAACATATAAAAAGTCATCAAGTGGACAAATGTACTCTGCGAAACCATTGATATCGTGTCCTAATACTGGCTACATCTTAGTAAGCTGACTTGGACACACAAGAGTGAAGCTCTCTGACTGCAGGGCGGAAGGAAGATTTCCGATTTGCTCAACCTAAATTCACAAACTGTTGTACTTGTACGATGTACTGCAGCGAATGAGTAATAACACCAACTAAACACTTTTGGGTCAAGTAACACATTTCACTACAGAATAACGTCGAAAGAGAAGTCTTAATAATAATTAAGAAACATTTCAGACTGTCAACAATGACACTAAACAATGTCACAACGATGATGTTGGATCCATTAAAAACTTACGTTGTTTACATCGTCACGCCCACCCCCGAAAGTATGAGACACAACACACATGTAATACTGCAGTGGGTTATACTAAATAAGAAATTAGTTCTTATATGTCTTGTGAAATAGTTGTTTTATACGGTTTACAAGATTAAATTACTTACAGACGTGGCTATCTAGTCAGTATTCTATACTTATTTTTTTCCCGCGAACATCAACAACATACTTTCTTTTTTATATATAAAATAAGTTACACAGAGAAGATAAATATAAGTTACTATTACGAGTAAGTTATAATAACATTGAATACGCTAAGGAATATTACAATTAATGTGAGAGGAGACTAAAACACAACAAAGAATAGAGAGACTCACCTAATTTTTGTTAGAATATGGACTCCAGCCAAAAGATGAGGGATGCACGATGCATTGTAAACGGAAGTACAATACCACGTGATCACGCTACTGTAAGCGATAGATACACGCCATTCAGTTTAGTATATTATCACAGGCTGCACACTGTCATGGCTTTCTTTGGCTTTTAGCTCTGCAGGTGCATTACACATTTACTGTGTCTTGTTGGTTAACATCACCATATATGCTTCCAACTATATGCGGGTTGTCCTTTTGCAGAATGAGAAAGATGTCTTCTGTTAATGATTTATGGTCAGATGATGGAACAGCCGTGTTTTGCTCATTTTCTTCAAGTTCAAAACGAGATTAGGCGAGTTACCAAGGCAACCGGCTTTGCACTCGGCGTGCTTTAAGGATTGAAGGAGGGGAGCCTTGTTAGTAACACTCAACCATCGCCAGTGATCAGGGATATTTTTATACATAAGTTTGGCTCTTGCGCTCCTGACTGATCCATAAGTGCTCAGTCTCCAGTTGTATGTGTGTATTATATATATAATATATATATATATCTATATATATAATATATATATATATATATATATATATATATATATATATAGAGAGAGAGAGAGAGAGAGAGAGAATATTTTACTTGTTTCACACCATGAGTTCGTAATGTGTGTATTGTGCTAGCCCCAGATTGTAATAGATCATCTGCAATCGGCGGATTGTGGTCATTATCACGTTATTCTCCTTTACCTCCCAAGACAGTTCCTTATACTCACTGGGCCACTAATGTCCATTTTAAAAATGTCTGCATGGAGATAGAACACGTGACAACTGAACCGGCATGCAAGAGTGCTAACTTCTGCTCTATCGCGGCTTCATTACCTCATGCTCACTATGAAGACCTCTCTCTCTCTCTCTCTCTCTCTCTCTCTCTCTCTCTCTCTCTGTCTGCAGACCTCTCTCTCTCTCTGTCTGAAGACACCTCTCGCTCTCTGAAGACACCTCTCTCTCGCTCTCTCTGTAGACCTCTCTCTCTCTCTGAAGACACATCTTGCTCTCTTTGTCTCTGTCTGTCTGTCTGTCTCTCTCTCTTTCTCTCTCTCTCTCTCTCCTCTCTCTCTCTCTCTCTCTCTCTCTCTCTCTCTCTCTCTCTGTAGATCTCTGTCTCCTACATCTTTGGTCTTCCCATTATCACAACCTTTTCATTCTTTCTTGTCTCATTTGTGTCTTTAAATTCCGTAGCCGGAACCCGTTATGGACATGTGAACTGTTAGGACCATCACATTTTTGTCTTTAAATCCCGTAGCCAGAACCTTGCTGTAGATATGTGAACTGTTTGTACCATCACATCTTTCTGGGCCTAAATGCTAAGAGGAAAGGTGATCAGCCGTTTCTTCCCGTAGCGGACGGCGAAAGCTGGCATCGAACCCTTGTCCCACCGCGCACATGCCTCCTAACAGGACTACAAACTGATGATTGATGATTGTGTAGGTAATCAAATGTTTTAGTTAGTTAGTTAGCTAGTTAGTTACTTAGTTAGTTAGTTGGGAGGTTTGGGTTTGGGTTTGGGTTTGTTTTGGTTATTTAGTTAGTTAGTTAGTTATTTAGTTAGTTAGTTAAGTTAGTCAGTCAGTCAGTTTCCAAGTATATATCTCCTCACATGTCTAATAGATCGTGACTGTTCACATTTAATATCCGTAATCAATTTATGCGGAGAAGTCAATAAATAAGTCAAAGGGCTGAAAAAAAAATAAACACATGATAAAACTTGAAACCAGTTTTTTTATTATTTTTATACATACATTGTCCCTTTATTTCTCAACAAATTTACACCAACATTGATGCACTTATCCCATCGTTTTATCAGTCCTCCCAACCCGGCTGCATAGAATTGCGTGCTCTGTTTTATAGAACCACGTTTTCACTATCACATTCAACTTCTGCGTCATTCACGAAAGTCTCCCCAAGGTGGGTTTTCAGTGGACCAAAAAGGTGGAAATCGCTAAGTCAGGGATGTTCCAGAATTCCATCTAGTGGTTAATTTTTTCCTGAGTTAATCGAGCCATATGTGGTTGGGATGTCAGAAGAAGCAACACTCCTAGTCAGCAGTCTGGAAATATCAATCGATCATGCATTGCTGATGCTGAACAATGTGAGCCCCTATTGCAGATGACAGGCTATCGTTACCCCCTGTCACCTCTAATCATTTTCCTCCACCTGGCACGGATGCTTCTGTTGCATTCAAAGAACGACTAGATCGGATTTCATCAAACAATTTTAGAGGCCTTGAGAAAAATTTTCTACCCAGATATCGCCGCTTTACGGGACAAACATTTGTCATCATAAAAAGGAAGCAGTTCCTTATGAATGTCCTTTACAGGCAGGCCTTATGCCCACAAAAAATGCTCAAGAGCACGTTACGCTTTGGTTGTGCACTCCGTAAGTACAGTCGCCATTTTGTTTATGCGCTGCACATGCGCATGAGAACTAGGCCCTGACCCAACGGGAATATAAGTTCGATGTTGCGTCACCGTAGAAAACGCCAGCTACATTACTGCCATCCCATAGAACTGTGTGACTACTTATGACTCGCCCTCGTACTTTTACTTTGTTATCGGTTTCTTGAAGAATTGCCTTATTCGTCCTTTTGTCTGTCCACTGTTTATTTTATTTCTCTCGGAAATTGATTTCCGCTGGCATTAAATATTTCTCAGTTTTTTATTGATTGTCGACAGGGAAAGTATACAACATTATAAGTTCTATATGACACTCTAAATACTCCGTTTATCGGGAGTTAAATTTATAGTCTCAAAATACCACTTTTGTAAGGCGATTCTTTGCTCTGTTCTCTATACGGATCTTTGTTAGATGCCCGAAAATAGTTTTACCAATTACCTTTAAGAATGTCCCATTTACCTTTATGTTATATTATGGACTCCAGCCAAAAGATGAGGGATGCACGATGCATTGTAAACGGAAGTACAATACCACGTGATCACGCTACTGTAAGCGATAGATACACGCCATTCAGTTTAGTATATTATTATCACTGGCTGCACACTGTCATGGCTTTCTTTGGCTTTTAGCTCTGCAGGTGCATTACACATTTAATGTGCCTTGTTGGTTAACATCACCATATATGCTTCCAACTATATGCGGGTTGTCCTTTTGCAGAATGAGAAAGATGTCTTCTGTTAATGATTTATGGTCAGATGATGGAACAGCCGTGTTTTGCTCATTTTCTTCAAGTTCAAACGAGATTAGGCGAGTTACCAAGGCAACCGGCTTTGCACTCGGCGTGCTTTAAGGATTGAAGGAGGGGAGCCTTGTTAGTAACACTCAACCATCGCCAGTGATCAGTGATATTTTTATACATAAGTTTGGCTCTTGCGCTCCTGACTGATCCATAAGTGCTCAGTCTCCAGTTGTAAGTGTGTATTATATATATATATATATATATATATATATATTATATATATATAATATATATATATATATATATATATATATATATAGAGAGAGAGAGAGAGAGAGAGAGAGATATTTACTTGTTTCACACCATGAGTCGTAATGTGTGTATTGTGCTAGCCCCAGATTGTAATAGATCATCTGCAATCGGGGATTGTGGTCATTATCATGTTATCTCCTTACTTCCCAAGACAGTTCCTTATACTCACTGGGCCACTAATGTCCATTATAAAAATTTCTGCATGGAGATGGAACACGTGACAACTGGACCGGCATGCAAGAGTACTAACCTCTGCTCTATCGCGGCTTCTTTACCTCATGCCCGCTATGAAGACCTCTCTCTCTCTCTCTCTCTCTCTCTCTCTCTCTCTCTCTCTCTCTCTCTGCAGATCTCTCTGTAGACCTCTCTCTCTCTCTCTCTCTGCAGATCTCTCTGTAGACCTCTCTCTCTCTCTGCAGATCTCTCTGTAGACCTCTCTCTCTCTCTGCAGATCTCTCTGTAGACCTCTCTCTCTCTCTCTGCAGATCTCTCTGTAGACCTCTCTCTCTCTCTCTCTCTCTCTCTGAAGACACCCCTCTCTCTCTCTCTCGCTCTCTCTGAAGACACCTCTCTCTCGCTCTCTCTGTAGACCTCTCTCTCTGAAGACAAATCTTGCTCTCTCTCTCTCTCTCGCTCTCTCGCTCTCTCTCTCTCTCTCTCTCTCTCTCTCTCTCTCTCTCTCTCTCTCTCTCTCTCTCTGTAGATCTCTGTCTCCTACATCTTTGGTCTTTCCATTATCACAACCTTCTTCAATCTTTCTTGTTTCATTTGTGTCTTTACATTTCGTAGCCGGAACCCGTTATGGACATGTGAACTGTTAGGACCATCACATTTTTGTCTTTAAATTCCGTAGCCGGAACCCGTTATGGACATGTGAACTGTTAGGACCATCACATTTTTGTCTTTAAATTCCGTAGCCAGAACCTTGCTGTAGATATGTGAACTGTTTGTACCATCACATCTTTCTGGGCCTAAGTGCTAAGAGGAAAGGTGATCAGCCGTTTCTTCCCGTAGCGGACGGCGAAAGCTGGCATCGAACCCTTGTCCCACCGCGCACATACCTCCTAACTGGACTACAAACTGATGATTGTTTTGTACTAGTGTGGGAAATCAAATGCTTTAGTTAGATAGTTAGTTATTTAGTTAGATAATTAGTTAGTTAGTTAGTTAGTTAGTTGGTTGGTTGGTTGGTTGGTTGGTTAGTTAGTTGGTTAGTTAGTTAGTTAGTTGGTTAGTTAGTTGGTTAGTTAGTTAGTTGGTTGGTTGGTTAGTTAGTTGGTTAGTTAGTTAGTTAGTTAGTTAGTTAATTAGTTAGTTGTCACTAAGTTTCCAAGTCTCCTCACATGTCTAATAAATCGTGACTGTCTACATTTAATATCCGTAATCAATTTATGAGGGGAAGTCAATAAGTAAGTCACAAATGGCTGTAGAAAAATAACTACACATGATAACAACTTGAAACCAGTTTATTTATTATTTTTATACATACATTGTCCCTTTATTTCTCAACATAATTTCCACCAACATTGATGCACTTATCCCATCGTTTTATCAGTCTTCCCAAACCGGCTGCATAGAACTGCGTGCTCTGTTTTCTAAACCACGTTTTCACTTCACATTCTTCTTCTTCTTCTTCTTCGTTCATCCGGAGTTTTTTTTCGGATGTGACTGCGTTGTGCCTGTTTGCAGCAGAGCTGCGTTCTTGCGCCGTTAGGCCGACACATCCGACTTCTGCGGGCATTTGTTGACCGGGTTAACCTTCCCGGGGTTTCTTAGGGACGTTTGACTCTCACTGTTGTGGTGTTATCCCCCATCCCAGCTGGTCCATATAGAACAGCCAAAGATCCTGGTCAGCCCTCAAGGGAAGGCAGGGGCAGACCATGGGCATTCCCCGCCATCCAAGGAGGCTTCCATACTTGCAGAGCCGACACATAGCGCTCTGGTACTGGGCTCACCCAAGGAATCGTCACGTCCTGCACATGGCTGCTTAGCCTCACTTCCGTATATTGGGCCTTCCGTTCACCATAGGCTGTTCTTCCGGAAACCAGAAGTATGCAGTCTGCAGATGACATCACCACAGTGAGCTTTCGATTCGGACTTTCCATGTAATGGATTTGCTAGCCAAGCAATATTCCATTTCGTGCCACTAGGACACTTTTTCACCTTTTATGAAGCCACACAATGGGCTTTTGATTCGGACTTTCCACGTAATGGATTTGCTATCCAAGCAATATTCCATTTCGTGCCACTAGGACACTTTTTCCACCTTTTATGAAGCCCACACAGCGAGCTTTCGATTTGGACTTTCCACATAATGGATTTGCTATCCAAGCAATATTCCATTTCATGCCTCTGGGTCTTCATGCACCTTTAAATGTCAACTGTATATAGTTAAAGTAATTTGCGGTCAACTTTAGCTTCGTTTGATATCTCCATAGAGCTTGTCCTCAGATGAAGCAGGTGTGGGCCAAAATATCTTTCTCTGTTCTGCATACGTTGGGCAATCCTGGCAGCAAATGTTTTGCTGTCATTTTTCCAGTTCTACAATTACATTCATCGGTATCTCCTATCTTAGTTTATTGAACAAGTGGTATTTCAGCCTGTTATGTCCTGTGCGGAGTCTGAAGATTGCTACTTGTTCTCTTCGGTCGAGTTTGTAATATGCATCATCCTTCTGATGGCCTGGATGCTCTGATTCCCATTTGGTTCTATAGGTGCTTTTTATCAACCTCTTTGCCTCATTATAGGTTATGTCTATGGTCAGGCTGTGGTAGTCGTCCGCCCTCTTTTGCAGTCTGTCACGCCTCTTCGTTTCCAGGTATACTGCAATGTGATGGGATCCACTGTATTACAACTTTTTTGGATTTCTGGCATAGACCATGGAGTGCTGCTCTTAGGTCAGTTAGTTCTGTGCTGTTATTGCTCTTGAGTATTGAGACAGCTGACTTTGCATCTGTGAAGATAGCTATTTGCTTCTCTTTATTTTCCTCCATCAGGAGCATTTCTGCTGCAGTTTTCAAAGCCTCTACCTCCGCTTTGAAGTTACTTGAAATTTTCCAGTTGCCATTGAATGTGTTTTTTTCACTCCATTTTTTAAATTTAGGAGAATTCCTCCTCCTCCATTCTCTATTGAATTTTTGGCTGATCCATCTGTATATGCATGGGTCCAATTCCTGCTTGGGTAATGTTCTTTTATGTAGTTTAGGGTTATTTCTCTTCTTTCGGTTTCATGCTGAGTGTTCTTTTTCTCAATACCAGGAATGTTTTCTATCATCTCAGGCAGTTGCTGCTGTCTCCAAGCTGGGAACTTGTGTGCATTGTGTATGGGCTTGACTGTTGATATGTTAAGTATAGGATCTGCCCTAATCCTTCGTTTTGCAGTTTCTACAAAGTTGCTACGCTTCAGTCTTCCCTTTCCAAAACCATTAAATCTGTTGTACATAGGGTGGTCTGTCAATCTTCTAAATTTTTCTGCTTGTTGCTGGGCTCTGCTATCTCTTCTATCCTGCATTGGTTGTAAACAAGTGATCTTTTCTAGTTCATTAATAGGCGTTGTCTTCAGGCTTCCAGTTATGATTCGCATTCCTTGGTTTTGGACTCTACTTATTTTGTTAAAGTTTGACTTAGCTGCTGTTGCCCAAGCTGCAATGCCATATTCCAGTACTGGCCTCACCCGTCCAGTATATAACTTCTTGAGAACTTTCTCATCTGCTCCCCACGTTGTACCAGCAAGCTTTTTCATGATTGCCATTCTCTGCCTTGCTCTTGTTCGATTTTTCTCAACCTGTGTCTTCCATGTCAGGCGACGATCAAAGGTGACTCCTAGATAGTTTGGATTTTCTTCATGGCGCAATATTTTTCCATTCAATACCAGCTTAGGTTGCTGAGTTTTATTTGAGAGGGAGAACACTGTGCATGTTGTTTTCTCCTCACTTATCTTCACTAGCCATGATTTTGACCAGTCCTCTAGCGCTAATAAGGCTTGCTGTATTCTGCTGTTAGCTGTACTAATATATTCTTCAGATGTCCATATGGCTAGGTCATCTGCAAAGGAGGATGTGTGTACTCTGGCTGGAAAATTTTCTGTGATGTCATTTATATATGCTAGGAATAATGTTGGTGAAAGAACTCCTCCTTGGGGACACCTTGCTCCAGCAGCATCATTTTGCTTGTTTGTCCTTGTACTTTTGTCCTGGCAGTTCTGTTCTCAAGGTAGTGGCTGATCCATTTATACATTTTTCCACAAACATGCATGTTTTGCAGTTTTACTTTCAGTCCTTCCTTCCATACTTTATCAAATGCTTTTTCTAAATCTATCCAGACTGCTAGTGTGTGCTTTTTCTCTTGGAAGGCATCCTCTATTTCCTGAGCTATATAGGTTATTTGATCTTCAGTGGATCTGTACTTTCTGAATCCTGCTTGGTGTGGTGTTAAGAGTTTGTTTTCTTCCAGATGCCATGTTAGCCTGCCATTGATAATGCGTTCCATTAATTTTCCTACACAGCTAAGTAGACTGATAGGTCGATAGCCATTTGGTTCTTCCAGGTCTTTTCCTTTCTTTGGGACTGGTATTAGTATAGCTTCCTTCCATGCCTGTGGGACTATTCCTCTCTTCCAGCTGTTATTTAGGACTGCTAGTAGTTTCTTCTTTGCCTTGGTGCCTAGTCCTATTAGCATTTCATTTGTGATTCCATCCTTTCCTGGTGATTTCTTCTTTTTAGGGTATTCATTGCCTGTTCCATTTCTTCCATTGTTAGATTTGCCATCATATATTCTGCTGCTGTCTCTGTATTTCTATGATGTATCTGTTTGTCTTTGATTGCTTTCTTCTGTTCGGTTGTAATATCAATGTGGTTTGCATTGGCATAGTGTTCCATTAGTGCATTTGCAGCCTTTTTTCCTGTAAGCAAGGCATTTCCTTGTTTAATTGTTATTTGTTTGTTTCTAGGTCCTTCATTGTTCATGGCTTTCACTAGTTTCCATAGTTTGTTTCCATCCCTGTCAAAATTCAGGTTTTCTGTTTTTTCCCTCCAACAATCTCTTGTTGTTTGATTTACTGTTCTTTTATATTTTGCTGAGATGGCTTTGAGAGAGATGTTCGCTTCAATTGTTTGTTCTC
Organism: Cepaea nemoralis; assembly: GCA_014155875.1. Taxonomy (NCBI): domain Eukaryota; kingdom Metazoa; phylum Mollusca; class Gastropoda; order Stylommatophora; family Helicidae; genus Cepaea; species Cepaea nemoralis. The sequence goes on from JACEFZ010028331.1 coordinate 191,840, forward strand.
TCTCTGCTGTCTTCCTGGCATCTTCAACTTTGTCCTCCAAACTTTGTAGTTCTTCAGTCCAGTATGGTTTGTAATTTTTCCTCGCTCCTCTTGGAATGGACTCAGTGGCTGCCTGTATTATCGCTCTGTTTAGACTTTCCACCATTTGCTTTATGTTGCCATATCGTGTATTTATGTTTTCACAATATTTGTCTGTTAGTATGGCAAATCTGTCCCAATCTGCTCGTTTGTAATTCCAGCGGGGCAAGGGCTTTTGCTCCTGTGGAACATACTCCATATTCATTACAAGCTTGATTGGTCTGTGGTCACTACCTGCTAATTGGTCCAGCACATGGCGATCGATTTTGTGGAGGATGTCTCCTGTGCAGAAAGCTAAGTCTGGAGTAGAAGTGGTAAGCCATCTTCTGGAGTAGAAGCTCGGTGTGTCATCCGCTTTGTTGAGTAGATGGAGATTTGAGTCTATTTCCCAGTCCTCCAATTCATCTCCTCTTTTGTCAGTATCTGGGTATCCCCATCTTTCTGAACGGCTATTAAAGTCTCCGACAATAATGCAGTTTGTGTCAGTTATTTTCATGTTTGAGAGTGTAAGGTCCTTATCTGCTGGGCTATACAGATTGTAGATTCTTATTTTCACGTCCTTTATCATTATATCAACACCTATAATTTCCGTTTGGTTGTCAGAGATCACAGATACTTCGCTGCAAGGTATTGTATTTCGTGTAAGTATTAGAACTCCTCCTTTGTGTCCTTCGCGGTCGAAACGTGTGGCCTGATATCCTCTGACTGAGAATTTGTGATTGGCGTTGAGGTGTGTCTCTTGAATGCATGCCACATCTATTCTATCTTTATGAAGACGCTGTGTTAGGGAGTCTTTCTTCTTGTAAACTCCTTCGGCATTCCACTGTAGTATGTTGAGTGTCCGGGTATTTGGTCAATAGCTCTTAACCTACTCCTCTGTGCCTTGACTCCACAGCACAGGGAAGGTGACCACCAGTAGTCATGGGTGGACCCCCTCGAGGCAGGGGGCCCGGCACTATCACCGCCTGATGGGACTTCACGGGATTAGCACCATAACGATTAATTTTGATTTGTGACATCATGAATTAAGTTACGTTGCACTGCTTTGTCAAGCCTGTGGCTCAGTACATCCGATTTCGACAAGCATTTATTCGGATGCTTTCCCTAGCCTTTGACTGTCCCCAGTCTACCTACAAGGCAGCAGGTTTTACGTTGCACTGCTTTGTCAAGCCTGTGGCTCAGTACATCCGATTTCGACAAGCATGTATTTGGGGTGCTTTCCCTAGCCTTTGACTGTCCCCAGTCTACCTACAAGGCAGCAGGTTTGTTGCTCTCTTTGTCTGGTCCTGTGGCTCAGTACATCCGATTTTGACAACCAGTATTTCGGGTGCTTTCCCTAGCCTTTGACTGTCCCCAAGTCTACCTACAAAGGCATGCAGGTTGTGTGTCTCTTTCGCTGGTGCCCTCTCCCTGACCTGTCCGACATGGGGTGCCTACCAGTAGCGTGCTACCGTCGGCATAGCTCTTGGGGTCATTGGGACGCACAAGCCCCTCTACCTCGTCACGGTGGACACAAAGCAGAGGGGACCTTCACATTCAATTTCGGCGTCATTCGCGAAGTGTCTCCCGCCAGGTGTGTTTTCAGTGGCCAAAAAGGTGCTAGGGGCTAAGTCGGGGATATAAGATGGATGCTCCAGAACTCCCACTTAGTTGGTTAATTTCTCCTGAGATAACAGAGCCGTATGTGGTCTGGCATTGTCATGAAGAAGCAACACTCCTCTAGTCAGCAGTCCTGGAAATTTCAATCGATCATGCATTATGCTGTATGCTGAACCATGTGAGCACCCTATTGCAGATGCTACAGAGTCTACCTTACTCGCCTGAACTCTAATCATCTCCTCCACCCGCTGCACGGATGCTTCTGTTGCAATTTTCAACAGATCGATTTCATCAACATTTAGAGCGTCCTTGAGAAAAAATTGTCTACCTAGCTATGCACTGCTTTCGGGACAAACTATGTAATCATAAACAGGAAGCAGTTCCTATGATGTCCTTTGCAGGCAGTCCTTTTGCCCACAAAAAAACGCACAAGAACACATTGCGCTTTGGTTGTGCACGCCTAAGTACAGTCGCCATTTTGTTTATCGCTGCACATGCGCATGAGACACCTAGCGCCACCTGACGAACGGGACTATAAAGTTCGATGTTTGCTGTCACCTAATGACACCTGTAAAAAACACCAACTACATTTACCTGCTATCCCACAGAACTGTGTGACTTACTTATTGACTCGCCCTCGTACTTTACTGTTGTTATCGGTTTCTGAGAATTGCCTCTTTCGTCCTTTGTCTGTCCACTGTTATATTTGAATTTCTCTCGGAAAATAGATTTCGCTGGCATTAAATATTCTCAGATTGTTTATTGATTGTCCACATTGACATGTATACAACAGTATAAGTTCTATATGGCACTCTAAATACTCCGCTTTTTATCGGTGAGTATGGTTTATATGTCTCAAAATACCACTTTTGTAATGGCGATTCTTTGCTCTGTTCTCTATGCGGTATCTTTTGTTAGATGCCCTGAACATAATTGTACCAATGTACCCCTTTAGAAAATGTCCCATTTACTTGGATGTTATATTATGGTATATCTTTCTTTCTCGGAGATGAACAATTTTGTATTTCCTTACAATTTAATTCTAGCATCCTTTGATTCATGGCGCAATATTTTTCCATTCAATACCAGCTTAGGTTGCTGAGTTTATTTGAGAGGGAGAACCACTGTGCATGTTGTTTTCTCCTCACTTATCTTCACTAGCCATGATTTTGACCAGTCCTCTAGCGCTAATAAGGCTTGCTGTATTCTGCTGTTAGCTGTACTAATATATTCTTCAGATGTCCATATGGCTAGGTCATCTGCAAAGGAAGATGTGTGTACTCTGGCTGGAAAATTTTCTGTGATGTCATTTATATATGCTAGGAATAATGTTGGTGACAGAACTCCTCCTTGGGGGACACCTTGCTCCAGCAGCATCATTTTGCTTGTTTGTCCTTGTACTTTTGTCCTGGCAGTTCTGTTCTCAAGGTAGTGGCTGATCCATTTATACATTTTTCCACAAACATGCATGTTTTGCAGTTTTACTTTCAGTCCTTCCTTCCATACTTTATCAAATGCTTTTTCTAAATCTATCCAGACTGCTAGTGTGTGCTTTTTCTCTTGGAAGGCATCCTCTATTTCCTGAGCTATATAGGTTATTTGATCTTCAGTGGATCTGTACTTTCTGAATCCTGCTTGGTGTGGTGTTAAGAGTTTGTTTTCTTCCAGATGCCACGTTAGCCTGCCATTGATAATGCGTTCCATTAATTTTCCTACACAGCTAAGTAGACTGATAGGTCGATAGCCATTTGGTTCTTCCAGGTCTTTTCCTTTCTTTGGGACTGGTATTAGTATAGCTTCCTTCCATGCCTGTGGGACTATTCCTCTCTTCCAGCTGTTATTTAGGACTGCTAGTAGTTTCTTCTTTGCCTTGGTGCCTAGTCCTATTAGCATTTCATTTGTGATTCCATCCTTTCCTGGTGATTTCTTCTTTTTTAGGGTATTCATTGCCTGTTCCATTTCTTCCATTGTTAGATTTGCCATCATATATTCTGCTGCTGTCTCTGTATTTCTATGATGTATCTGTTTGTCTTTGATTGCTTTCTTCTGTTCAGGTTGTAATATCAATGTGGTTTGCATTTGCATAGTGTTCCATTAGTGCATTTGCAGCCTTTTTTCCTGTAAGCAAGGCATTTCCTTGTTTAATTGTTATTTGTTTGTTTCTAGGTCCTTCATTGTTCATGGCTTTCACTAGTTTCCATAGTTTGTTTCCATCCCTGTCAAAATTCAGGTTTTCTGTTTTTTCCCTCCAACGATCTCTTGTTGTTTGATTTACTGTTCTTTTATATTTTGCTGAGATGGCTTTGAGAGAGATATTCGCTTCAATTGTTTGTTCTCTCTCTGCTGTCTTCCTGGCATCTTCAACTTTGTCCTCCAAACTTTGTAGTTCTTCAGTCCAGTATGGTTTGTAATTTTTCCTCGCTCCTCTAGGAATGGACTCAGTGGCTGCCTGTATTATCGCTCTGTTTAGACTTTCCACCATTTGCTTTATGTTGCCATATCGTGTATTTATGTTTTCACAATATTTGTCTGTTAGTATGGCAAATCTGTCCCAATCTGCTCGTTTGTAATTCCAGCGGGGCAAGGGCTTTTGCTCCTGTGGAACATACTCCATATTCATTACAAGCTTGATTGGTCTGTGGTCACTACCTGCTAATTGGTCCAGCACATGGCGATCGATTTTGTGGAGGATGTCTCCTGTGCAGAAAGCTAAGTCTGGAGTAGAAGTGGTAAGCCATCTTCTGGAGTAGAAGCTCGGTGTGTCATCCGCTTTGTTGAGTAGATGGAGATTTGAGTCTATTTCCCAGTCCTCCAATTCATCTCCTCTTTTGTCAGTATCTGGGTATCCCCATCTTTCTGAACGGCTATTAAAGTCTCCGACAATAATGCAGTTTGTGTCAGTTATTTTCATGTTTGAGAGTGTAAGGTCCTTATCTGCTGGGCTATACAGATTGTAGATTCTTATTTTCACAGTCCTTTATCATTATATCAACACCTATAATTTCCGTTTGGTTGTCAGAGATCACAGATACTTCGCTGCAAGGTATTGTATTTCGTGTAAGTATTAGAACTCCTCCTTTGTGTCCTTCGCGGTCGAAACGTGTGGCCTGATATCCTCTGACTGAGAATTTGTGATTGGCGTTGAGGTGTGTCTCTTGAATGCATGCCACATCTATTCTATCTTTATGAAGACGCTGTGTTAGGGAGTCTTTCTTCTTGTAAACTCCTTCGGCATTCCACTGTAGTATGTTGAGTGTCCGGGGTATTTGGTCAATAGCTCTTAACCTACTCCTCTGTGCCTTGACTCCACAGCACAGGGGAAGGTGACCACCAGTAGTCATGGGTGGACCCCCTCGAGGCAGGGGGCCCGGCACTATCGCCGCCTGATGGGACTTCACGGGATTAGCACCATAACGATTAATTTTGATTTGTGACATCATGAATTAAGTTACGTTGCACTGCTTTGTCAAGCCTGTGGCTCAGTACATCCGATTTCGACAAGCATTTATTCGGGATGCTTTCCCTAGCCTTTGACTGTCCCCAGTCTACCTACAAGGCAGCAGGTTTTACGTTGCACTGCTTTGTCAAGCCTGTGGCTCAGTACATCCGATTTCGACAAGCATGTATTCGGGTGCTTTCCCTAGCCTTTGACTGTCCCCAGTCTACCTACAAGGCAGCAGGTTTTACGTTGCACTGCTTTGTCAAGCCTGTGGCTCAGTACATCCGATTTTGACAAGCATGTATTCGGGATGCTTTCCCTAGCCTTTGACTGTCCCCAGTCTACCTACAAGGCAGCAGGTTTGTGTGTCTCTTCGTCTGGTCCCTCTCCCTTGACCTGTCCGACATGGGTGGCCCTACCAGTAGCTGTGCTACCGTCGGCATAGCTCTTGGGGTCATTGGGACGCACAAGCCCCTCTACCTCGTCACGGTGGACACACAGCAGAGGGGACTTCACATTCAATTTCGGCGTCATTCGCGAAGTGTCTCCCGCCAAGGTGTGTTTTCAGTGGACCAAAAAGGTGCTAGGGGCTAAGTCGGGGATATAAGATGGATGCTCCAGAACTTCCCAACTTAGTTGGTTAATTTTCTCCTGAGCTAATCGAGCCGTATGTGGTCTGGCATTGTCATGAAGAAGCAACACTCCTCTAGTCAGCAGTCCTGGAAATTTCAATCGATCATGCATTATGCTGTATGCTGAACCATGTGAGCACCCTATTGCAGATGCTACAGAGTCTACCGTTACTCGCCTGAACCTCTAATCATCTCCTCCACCCGCTGCACGGATGCTTCTGTTGCAATTTCAACAGATCGGATTTCATCAACAATTTTAGAGCGTCCTTGAGAAAAATTGTCTACCTAGCTATGCACTGCTTTACGGGACAAACATATGTAATCATAAACAGGAAGCAGTTCCTTATGAATGTCCTTTGCAGGCAGTCCTTTTGCCCACAAAAAACGCACAAGAACACATTGCGCTTTGGTTGTGCACGCCTAAGTACAGTCGCCATTTTGTTTATGCGCTGCACATGCGCATGAGACACCTAGCGCCACCTGACGAACGGGAATATAAAGTTCGATGTTGCTGTCACCTAATGACACCTGTAAAAAACACCAACTACATTTACCTGCTATCCCACAGAACTGTGTGACTTACTTATTGACTCGCCCTCGTACTTTACTGTTGTTATCGGTTTCTTGAAGAATTGCCTCTTTCGTCCTTTTGTCTGTCCACTGTTATATTTGAATTTCTCTCGGAAAATAGATTTCCGCTGGCATTAAATATTTCTCAGATTGTTTATTGATTGTCCACATTGCACATGTATACAACAGTATAAGTTCTATATGGCACTCTAAATACTCCGCTTTTTATCGGTGAGTATGGTTTATATGTCTCAAAATACCACTTTTGTAATGGCGATTCTTTGCTCTGTTCTCTATGCGGTATCTTTTGTTAGATGCCCTGAAACATAATTGTACCAATGTACCCCTTTAAGAAATGTCCCATTTACTTGGATGTTATATTATGGTATATCTGTCTTCTCGGAGATGAACAAATTGTGTATTTCTTACAATTTAATTCTAGCAATCAGTTGATTCCATATTCTTCTGAAGTAAAGGACCCGTTTCAATGCCATAAGCGCATTGTGCATGTGGTGCTACACGCATATCTGTTTTAGACAAGCCGGCACTCAATGGGTGATGTGGTGAGTATCACACCGGCCGCCTTGATTTCCAAAACATGGCCTGGTACCCATTTTAGACAGTGAAAAAAGGTAAAGTTCCCTTTTATGTGCCTAAGGCACATTGGTCATATGGAATTAAACCCGTATTATATTGACCAAACGGCACTTAGTGGCTGATGTAATCGATATCACACCAGTCGTTTGACAGGGGAAAAAAACAACAACAACAGAGGAGACCTAAAAACACACGAAGAAGAAAATTAAATGATCAAAGCCATGTGATGATTAAACGTCTTAACAAGCGACTTCCAAAGCCAGCCACGGGCTTATGTATCCCCGAAATGGTGTCATTGCGTTATAATACAACGTCTGATACCATATTAACAACTTTTAAGTCATAACTGTGACTTTGTGACACTCCCCATTTTCAACCATTCATGTTTGTTTGCCCTCAAAATAATTTTAGTTTGGCACTGAATTGGTTAAAGATGGAGATAACAAATAAGGAGAGGACATAGACATTGTCATTATAACGAGATCCTCAACATAACGTCGCGAAACTTGAGACAATAGCAAATAACTATCTGTCGGCTGCTCAGCAGTTCCATTGACCACCTGCTCTCAAGGCTTCACGTGACCCTCATTGGGGGAGAGATCCATAAACAGGTACTCTACCCTGCTCAAGGCCATCTGTGGGAGAACTCCACGTGAGAGTGTAATTCAAGGTCAAGAGAGGACCGAGGCAAACAAGAGAATGCCCCTAAGCATGCTTCGGTAATGGTGTAAGTGGTGCTACCATAATGCGTCCTGGGGAATCTATGCGGCACGATCAGAAATTAGGCTGAGAATTCTCTTCAAAGAGAGGAAACAAGCAAAGCGTTTGAAGACATGGGACGATCAATGTCACATTGTAGTAGCTTTGTGAATCTGCATTACAAAACAAAAATTAGTTGCATATTCTTTACAGGACGTAGCAGTCAACTCCGGCATTTTGTTTGGCTGTTTATGATTCTTGGGGAAGTTTATGTTTAGTAGTTTGCCACTGCTTTCTGAACGACCGGTACTCATACCATTATATGGAAACCAACACAAGGCTGACTTCTTCCAAATCGCCTGCAGATGTGTTTCGAACGCGATATGCGGGATTGTGAATTGCATTCCTAACTCCGTCGCCACATTGCAAAGAGTAGCGTAAAAAATAAATTCACATATTGATCAGCACTCATAGAAGTAGAGAAAGAGAGTAGAGATTAGAGGAGTCAGTAGACAATATGAAGATTGAAATGTATAGAGATTAGAGGACACACTAGACAATATACAGATTGAAACCTGTAGAGATTAGTGGACCCAGTAGACAATATAGAGATTGAAACCTACAGAGATTAGAGGACACGGCAGACAAAATAAAGATGTAAACATATAGAGGTTAGAGGACACAATAGACAATATCTAGATTGAAACCTTCAGTTATTAAAATGTAAAAGAAACTCCGCCTTGAAGCAAGCACGACAGGAGGCTTCTGAATGTTTGGGTCCCCTTACCTCCTTGATATAATGCGCGTCAAAGACTCGTAAATCAAGACTTAAATCTATACTTTGCAGTAATCACATCGGGATTCCAACGTGACGCCTGACGCCTCCAAATGATGACAGTGCCTAACTCTGCCGTCATTTGGAGGTGGCAGGTTTGAATCCCGGGTTGGTTGCTACAAATTCCAATTTTTATAGTCTGGTGTGTCCCCTAAACACTAAGTATTTTCATTACTTCTATGAGTATCAGTCAATACCAACAATTATGCAATTTCAATAGTCTCAAGAGTTCCCCAATAATTAATATGTCTCTATCTTACAACGAGTGAGTGGCCGGATAGGGGTATCCCCTATGAAAGGACAGTATGGTCACTGACAAGGGGAAAATCAATAGCAAACTACCTTCTTTACAGATGCTTCGCATATCATTAGTTAGTTAGTTAGTTAGTCGACAGATCATCCTCGTTGCACATCGGACCATTCAGTCCATAAGTGCTCGGATCCCCTCCTCAGTAAATCCCGCAGCGTGTAGCGGCTAACGACGCCAGTTCTGTGTTGGTTTATCAATCTTCTTTGGCTTCCTGCGTAGTGTTCTTGTTTGGCCACCCCTCTTTTAATTTGCTGCTCTCGCAGTCTGGCCATTGTTGTAGATTCACAGTCATCACTTGGTTCTTGCAAAAGTCTCACTTCTCGTAGAGCATTCAGAATGTCAGCCTGGTCCATGGCGCGTCCGCCCTCCACAGTAGCCTCACCTGCGAGCTTGTCAGCCCGCTCATTTCCTTGTACTCCCGCATGCCCTGGCACGAAGATGAAACTAATCTTTGCCAGCCGAGAGGATATCATATCATATATCATATGTGTACTGATCGCATATCATATATGTACGTAATATATTCAACGTAAACGACGTTAAGTGGAGTTCAAGAACTGCCTCGTCCGGTAGGGCAGCTCAAGAGACAGAAGACTGTGTGTGGACATGGATGTTCGTTCATCACGAATGATGAGGACCATTCATTCATTGCATCTTTTAATTTGATGAAGAACGAATGACTTGCGCTTTAGATTGGATTATAGTGAGGAAGTAGTTGCGCAAATCCTTCGACCTAACTCTCTCGTCCGCGTCCATCTGGTTCCAGTGGCGAGCATGGCAAGACGACTGGAAACGGACACAGATGCAGTGGACGTTAGGCTGCCACAGGCCAGTTATCCCTGTATATATTGGCTCTCAAAAACAACTGATAGCCTAGAGCCTCGTGCAAACGGCCCTTCCGTAAATTCCTTTAATTTTCAGCCTTAAGACAAACATAGTGACGAGAGACAAGCGTATGACTACTGATAGGATCAAGCGTCTAGCGTTCGTTGTCTCGGATGGCTGTGTGAGGTGCACCAAAATGGGATCTTCCCAGCCAACGCAAGTTAGCGAGGCAGGCGTTTCAAGAATGTAACCACACCGTGCAGCCAGGGTCGTGGTTTGAGAGGGCAAAAGAGCAAATTTGTACGACCTTTCGACAAAGTCTCGATAAGCGCCCACTCTCTCTCGATGAGTAGTGGGCCTGCAGTCAGTAAGCTGGTACAGCTTTTCGGTCAGTCCTGCCGGCGTAGCTTGAAAGCTCGTCGGTATGCGTCCAGTGGTTTTGCATGTACCACCTTGTACCAGGAGGGCGCGCTTTGGCGATGTTACTCTTGGCCTGCGTGTGCGTGAATAGTCCGTCTGTGTGGACATACAGGATCACCAACGCCACGCCGCTTGGACTATAAGAAGGATTTCTTATCACTCTGTATAGATTCCTCTGGGCACATTAAAGAATCTAAGGTAGGTAATCTCATAGAAGAGACCGCAGGATGTGCTGTTGTTGATCATATTGGTGCTGAGTTATCTACTCTTGGCAGCCCAAAGTCGTTCTTTACCTATGAATGTGCAGAATAACGGTAGCTGTTTCAGAGACCATTAGAGTGAGTTTATAATTGTTGGAAACGATTGAAATATCTTTTCGCCGGCCTTTGAAAGTACTCGAAGTGGAGGTGATTGGTTAATTCACAAGGATGTGAATAATAGCTGCACAGGATTACATACTGAGAATTGATTAGATTTAGATGGCTATTTACGTTTGAAATAGGAATATTACACCATTGTTTCCTTCTTCTTAGGTAGTTGATATTGTCATTGGCTTGTGGTTGTAACATTTCAATAAGAAAAAAAATTGTGAAGACCTCAAGCGAACCGTCCTCTTCGTGACCCATGCTGGAATAGACACATTAAAAATGTTGATCGCTAAAGAAGAAAACGAAAAATAATTATGTCCCTTATTCCCTTTGCGGATCTGTTTACCCCTACTCTTGTGTTGTTGGTGTATTATATTGTATGTGAGGGCAAGTCAAAAATAGAGAAAACACACCCGAATAAAAGAAAAGCTAGTTGAAGTCGAATGTACTGAGCCAGAGGCTTGGTAAAACAGTGCAACTCAACTGGCTTAATGATGACGTCATTTAGAGGGTCATTGTTCAGAGAGACTCGACAGAAAAAAAGTTGCATATTCTTTACAGGACATCGCAGTCAACTCCAGCATATTTTGGCTGTTTGTGATTTCTTGGCAAGTGTACATTCAGTAGTTTGCCATTGATTTCTGAACGACCGGCACTCATACCATTTTATAAAAAACCAAACGCAAGGCGGTCTGCTACCAAATCGCCTGCAGATATGGCAGGTGCTAAACTATTTTGGCCTACACCTGTTCCATTTAACGACAAACTATGGAGATGCCAACAAGCTCAAACTGACTGCTGCTTTCTATGGATATATTCATGTTGATGCCTGCAGATGTACGAAGAAGATACTAGCAATATCATATTCTGGGTTACCAATTGGGCTTTATAGTGTCTATTTTTATTTCGTAGAATGGATGTATACTTGTTTGTAACTTTACTATTGTCTTTTCATAGTGTGTAGATATTAAATAATTTCTTTTAGACAACAGTGATATTAATATGGTGCAATTAATGTCCACTCCGGTCAGTATATTTACAACTTTTCAATTATGGACTTTAAAATATAATATTTACCTTGCAATATTGGTCTTCTATATAGGATTTTTTGACTGTGTAATGTGTTGCTTGTGATACATTGTTTCTGATATTCCACAGAACTGTTCTTATACGGAAGGCTCGTCCCTTGCTGTTGTGGAAGTCTAGCTTTAGCAAGTTAATCTGTTTCCCTATTTCCCAGTAGAAGGCTGTGATCGGGGATCTGCTGTAACTCTTGCAGTGCCAGAAGACTGTGAGCAGATGTCCAATGGTGAGAACAACCACAATTATAAACAAAAGGCATCAGTGTATTACTGTTGAAGAAGCAACTTTCACACTCCCGTGTGTCTTCTTATTTTCGTTCAGCCTATTTCTGCAATTTTGTTTCCTACATGAGCTGCACCGTCTTCTGCAATACTTGCAGGCTTCCACGTAGTTTGATATCTAGGGTCGTTTCAGTCGGGCACGTAATATACCTTTATGAGCTGAAATTGGCACACTGTTGCAGCACATGCTCTGCCACTAGAGGTACTTATCTGGAAATACACATTGCTATAGAGTTTGTCTTTACCTTTAAACCTATTGTATGAACTCCTTTAACACACGGGTGATTGTTCCCCAAGTAAGTAAATAAAGTAACACACGGGTGATTGTTCCCCAAGTAAGTAAATAAAGTAACACACGGGTGATTGTTCCCCAAGTATGTAAATAAAGTAACCACACGGGTGATTGTTCCCCAAGTATGTAAATAAAGTAACACACGGGTGATTGTTCCCCAAGTAAGTAAATAAAGTAACACACGGGTGATTGTTCCCCAAGTAAGTAAATAAAGTAACACACGGGTGATTGTTCCCCAAGTAAGTAAATAAAGTAACACACGGGTGATTGTTCCCCAAGTAAGTAAATAAAGTAACACACGGGTGATTGTTCCCCAAGTAAGTAAATAAAGTAACACACGGGTGATTTTTTCCCCAAGTAAGTAAATAAAGTAACAAACGGGTGATTGTTCCCCAAGTATGTAAATAAAGTAACACACGGGTGATTGTTCCCCAAGTAAGCAAATAAAGTAACACACGGGTGATTGTTCCCCAAGTAAGTAAATAAAGTAACACACGGGTGATTGTTCCCCAAGTAAGTAAATAAAGTAACAAACGGGTGATTGTTCCCCAAGTAAGTAAATAAAGTAACACACGGGTGATTGTTCCCCAAGTAAGTAAATAAAGTAACACACGGGTGATTGTTCCCCAAGTAAGTAAATAAAGTAACACACGGGTGATTGTTCCCCAAGTAAGTAAATAAAGTAACACACGGGTGATTGTTCCCCAAGTAAGTAAATAAAGTAACACACGGGTGATTGTTCCCCAAGTAAGTAAATAAAGTAACACACGGGTGATTGTTCCCCAAGTAAGTAAATAAAGTAACACACGGGTGATTGTTCCCCAAGTAAGTAAATAAAGTAACACACGGGTGATTGTTCCCCAAGTAAGTAAATAAAGTAACACACGGGTGATTGTTCCCCAAGTAAGTAAAGTAAAGTAAGGAACCCTTTTACACGCCTTTAGGCTCATTGGGCATATGGTCCTAGACCCATAATTTTATGGACAAATGGACACTCGGTGGGTGATGTGGTCAGTATCACGCCGGCCGCTTCTACTTTCCAAGGCATTTTCTGGTTCCCATTTTAAGTTGACTTGATTTGGGAGCTCAGGTCACTTTTTAAAATTCGTATCTTTACCGATGCGGTTCTACCCCTGACTATCGGTTGTTCTCAAAGCGAATGGATTATTACTGCACGTATGTCACCGCCTGTGATCATAACTTCCTGCTACCACAAGAGATCGTCCGTGTGTCCCCGCCTGTGATCATAACTTCCTGCTACCACAAGTGATCGTTCCTGCTACCACAAGTGATCGCCCGTGTGTCCCCGTCCGGGATCATAACTTCCTGCCACAAGTGATCGCCCGTGTGTCCCCGACTGTGATTATAACTTCCTGCCATCACAAGTGATCGCCCGTGTGTCCCCGACTGTGATCATAACTTCCTGCCATCACAAGTGATCGCCCGTGTGTCCCCGACTGTGATCATAACTTCCTGCCATCACAAGTGATCGCCCGTGTGTCCCCGACTGTGATCATAACTTCCTGCCACCACAAGTGATCGCCCGTGTGTCCCCGACTGTGATCATAACTTCCTGCCACCACAAGTGATCGCCCGTGTGTCCCCGACTGTGATCATAACTTCCTGCCATCACAAGTGATCGCCCGTGTGTCCCCGACTGTGATCATAACTTCTTGCCATCACAAGTGATCGCCCGTGTGTCCCCGACTGTGATCATAAATTCCTGCCATCACAAGTGATCGCCCGTGTGTCCCCGACTGTGATCATAACTTCCTGCCATCACAAGTGATCGCCCGTGTGTCCCCGACTGTGATCATAACTTCCTGCCACCACAAGTGATCGCCCGTGTGTCCCCGACTGTGATCATAACTTCCTGCCACCACAAGTGGTCGCCCGTGTGTCCCCGACTGTGATCATAACTTCCTGCCACCACAAGTGGTCGTCCGTGTGTCCCCGACTGTGATCATAACTTCCTGCCACCACAAGTGATCGCCCGTGTGTCCCCGACTGTGATCATAACTTCCTGCCACCACAAGTGATCGCCCGTGTGTCCCCGACTGTGATCATAACTTCCTGCCACCACAAGTGATCGCCCGTGTGTCCCCGGAGTCCTTAGCTGAAATAGTGCCATGGGATAGTTAAACGTCTTTAGAGACTTCCCGTATATGCCATGAGTTTATATATCACCGAAATGTTGTCACTGAATTATAATACAACAAGTCTGCTACCATATTACCATATTAACAACTTTTAAGTCATAACTGTTTGGTTAAGGAGTGCTTGGCATATGACATCACAACCTCAAGTCTGAGAATGCAGATGGAGGCGGTTACTGCAGCTTTCTACTGGTTGAAGAACAAACTGTATACCTGTTTTGTGATTATAACTGATTCATAAAGCACGCTGGCAAAGGTGAGGACTGGCACGCTGGCAAAGGTGAGGACTGGCATGCTTCATGCAGAATGGCATGCATCGATTCAGAGGTCGCAGGTTGTTAGCATTTGATTGGATATTTTCTCCAGGACACTGGTGTGGTTTGAAATGAACAGGCAGACAGACTGGCTGGTGCCGCATCATTAAGTGGTGATTTGATGCATGATAAGGCAGATGTGGTGAAGGCCCTCTGGGAGAATGTGATTAGTGCAGAAGAATTGAGTTGAGTTAAGAACCGACATCACTGCACTCAGGACATTCCCATACGTGCTCCGTCCCCTCGTTCAACAGCCAGCGAAGAGTCATATTACTAATCGTTCCCACCGCTATCTGATTAAAAGTTATCCTGGTCTTCCCTCTCAGTTTTGAGATTCTTCCAGAACCCCTGCCGATCCCCCACAATCTCATTCTTTCCACATATGGGTTCTCAATCTGTTCCTCCGCCTTCTCCACCTGGTCCCACAAGCGCACGACCACCTCCCCCTTGTCCATAGGCAAACTACCACCAAGAGGTGCATTCCCTGCTAGCCTATCAGCCTGTTCATTCCCCCGTACCCCGCATGGCCAGGGCAAAATATCCATACAATTCTCACAATCTGTGACCTCTGAATCGACGAGAGCCATTCCACACGAAACATTCCTTTCTCCACCTTACTAAGCATACTCTTTGAATCCTGTAATGAATACAACGTGTGTTGCAGTAGTCTCCTCTAGCCACCGGAATGCCGCTGTTACTGCCTCCACCTCCATTCTCATGCTGGAGGTCATAGTCTCATATGCCAGACTCTCCTTTTTCAAGACTCGTCCATTAGCCTTTGCAATAAAGCCCCAGCCACTACGTCTGTTTCTCACCACTGACCCATCGGTGTAGATGACTATGTCACCTTGATGTGTGTTGCTCTGGATCAGCTGTTGCACTTCAAACTCAGTGCGGCCCACTGACCATTCTCTGCACTCACGACCCAGCGTTATTATTACATTGTGCCAGTCTGACATATCTTCCGGAACTTCAAGCCACTCTCTTTCACGATTGATGGTCTCTAGACCACACACCTGACGTATAGAAAGTTCTGCCTGTGTCATCCAGGACCTGCCTCGTCTTAGTCTATGACCATTGACCATATCCATTGCTGCATGCAGCGGGTGATCCCTGTCTGTGGCAACTCTCAGGTACCATTTGGCTTGAAGGACCCTATGCCTGTCTGTCATTGTTGGTAGGGCCAGGATATGCCTCATGCATATAATTGGTGTGTCCTTTGTGCACCCCAGGATTAACCACATGGCAGCATTCTGTATGCGCTCCAACCTTTCAAGCTGGCTCTTTGATACTGTCAGCAGCCCCAAACCATATTCAATGACAGAAATTATTAACTGCTGAAAGAGCCTGTACAGCATCCTCTGACCTACCCTGGTTGCTGCCATAGCTCTCAATGCATTAAGTCCCCTACCATCCTTCACCACCAAAGCCTCCACATGATCCTTAAAAGACAAACACCTGTCAAAAGTGATACCCAAGTACTTCAATTTACTCTCTCAACTAAGAGGTCATCTGCCTTGACGATCTGGTTAACCAGGGAGTACCACATAACCGATGCCTTGTCTGGGTGTATAATGGTCCCCGCGTCCCTGCACAACTCCGCTACCCTGTTTATTGCCACCTGTAAGTCTTTCGCCAAACTGGCCCTGTCTCTGCCCTGTCTGTACACCAGCACATCATCTGCAAATGTCAAGATTCTACCCACACCTGATGTCTCAATAGCTGCGATTTTGCTGGTGTAGACATTAAAGAGCACTGGGGACAAGGCAGATCTCTGCGGCAACCATGTAACCCATGCGCAGTGCAACCTTACGCTCATAAAGGACTGCCGCAATCCATCTAACAAGGCAAGGGCAGATTTCCATGTCCAACAGTGTGTGTATTAACTGATCATACCTGACCCTGTTATACGCATCCTCCAGGTCTAGAGCTTCCGCCACTGTCTCCTGTTTATCCTAGAAGCCCTCATAGACATCAATAGTGCAGAAGAACAGATAGACTATCACGGTCTGGAGAGAATGCAACAGCAGGGGTGGTCAGAGGATCTGATCAACATTCGTCATTCCGAGGTAAAGCAATACGGACATAATAAGATTCCAACGGGAACCTTTAGTATTGGAACTCTTTGCTGGCTGTTGAAGATGAGGATGGAGCGCCTATGGAAATTCCCCGAGTGTAGTGATGTCGGTTCTTGACTCAACTCAACTGAGACACACCTCTACTTCCTATTTTCTGTCACTAATTTTGTTTGGCCCAAGCCGTCTTTTTGTTTGGCACAGAATATGTTAAAACAAGCACATCTAACCTAACTTTCTCGTCGTAAGATGCGACTAGAGAAGGTTGACGCGGGACTGGCTATCCAACCCCACAGAAAACTTCATCTTCAAAATGCGTCCACCCACGAAGAAGTAAAAAGATAAGCGAAGAATAACCTAGCCAATCATGATCCGTCTTCAAGAAAGACTATGACACGAAGATAAATAACGTGGGTACACGGAGGGAGCAGCAAGGGATAGCAAAAGATAGGACGGCTTGACATAGGTAGGTTGAGGGCCCATGCTCTAGAAGGGTAGAAGAAAACGAAGATGAAGAAAACGAAGAAGAAGAAGAAGAAGAAGAAGAAGAAGAAGAAGAAGAAGAAGAAGAAGAAGAAGAAGAAGAAAGACAACAAGTAATATTAAATGACCAAAATCCCGAGTCGTCCTGGTTCATCAACCTCTGCGCCATCCTATCAGCTGTGACGGGCTTTGAGTCTTTAGTCGTGCCTCAGCTCCTTTAGATTTACTACTCCTTGAGGTCAGCATATCAACTAGTAGTGACCTCTGACCTGTGCAAACCAGTGGCATAATATCAGTATCTTTCTATGGTCTTGGTAGGGTAAAGTTAAAGGTAGTTCGACAGTAGATACTGCCGTTGTGTGAAATGATGGGCCTTCACATATTCTATGCCATGGCATATGAGGTGGGATGGCTTGTTCCCTTCCTCATTGTATCTCCTTCCCCGACAATTCTGGAAATTGGTACCCATTGTTATGAGACTGGGTCGACCTCAGAGCAGTAAGAATGAATTCTGTCTCTAGGGACTGAACCGAGACCATTGTCTTGACAGACAAATGCACTACCGCGCGCCAAGCCATCTCTGCTTCGTCAAGGTCTTGAAGTGATGATATGTCTATACAACAACCATGCATACCACAGCTACCCTAATATTAGTTCTGAGGCATAGATGAGAGTCAGACACAATATTAATTCCTGTGTATGGAGTCTCAACTGAAGCATTTAATGAAAGTATAACACTATGGCAATTCCAATGCAAGGGTTCTCAACTGAAGCATAGACTGTGAGTATAACTCCGGTGTGTGTGTTCTCAACTGAAGCGTATTGAATATCACACAATTGTAATTCCAATGTAAGGGTTCTCAAATGAAGCCAGGCCGAGAGTATAACTCATGTGTATGGAGTTTCAACTGAAGCATATAATGAGAGTATAACACAATGGTAATTCATGTGTATGAAGTCTCAACTAAAGCACAGATGATAGTCAGACACAATGGTAATTCCGGTGTATACAGTCTCAATGTGGAGTAGCTCAGAAGTTGCATCGTCCACCTCTGGCTCGTACAGACCTCGTTCGTTTGACGAGGTAGACTGAGGAATATTATTAAAACAGAAAAGGACTGGGTAGGGATGAAATTCTCGACACCAACCTCACTCGGACAGATGCAAGCCCTTGTCTGGACTTAGACAACCTGAACTCCAAAGTTAAAGAGTTCAAACAGCCTTCTAGAGGATTCAGAACCAACCAACCAACCAATAAAGAATACATGGCCCCTGTTCCTTTTGAACAGGGCCTGCAACATTTAGTAGATGCAATTGTTGCACATAGTGAACAACTAGGGTTAGAACTGAATAGTAAGAAGACACAGATTATGGTTGTCACTGGGAAGAAGGAAATACCAGAATGTGATATACGGGTAAATGGGCATATTCTAAAACAAGTGAATCGGTACAGCTATCTCGCTACAGTCACAACATCTGATGGGAAATGCCTTGAAGAGATTAGAACAAGAATTGCCATGGTGAAGGTAGCCTTTTGCAAGACGAAAAACATACTTACGAATAAAAAGGTGTCAGTTGAAACAAGAAAAAAGAGTGTTGAAGTGCTACATAGAACCCGTACTTTTGTATGGATGTGAAGCGTGGACAATGAGCAGTCAAGCTGAAAAACATCTGATGGCTGCTGAAATGTGGTTTCTGAGGAAAATGCAAGGAATACCATGTACAGACAGAAAAACCAATGAACAAGTCCTTCAAGAAACAAATGAAGACTGTAAACTGATTAGAGACATTAGACGTAGACAGTCAAAATTTTTTGGACATGTTATGAGAAGAAATGACTTGGAGAACTTGATGTCAACTGGCAAGATCGAAGGGAAGAGACCAAGGGGAAGACAGAGAAGTAAATACCTGGAAGGCTTGGCAATGTGGCATGGTCGAGACAGGAACACGGAGCTGATCCATGACTCTGGTGATAGAGTGAGATGGCAAAACATGACCGCCCACGCTTATCAGCATGGCACATGATGGATGTTCCTTTCCTTTTTGTGTGACACATTTACGGAGAAAGTTAACTGCGTTATATATATTTAAACTAAAATAAATTAATGCGATTTGTCAAAGTAGTGAATGTGATACTGTATTTGGTGTTGAAGTTCTGGCACCTCTAAGACAGAGGAGCGAGTAACTCAACTCAAGCTTTTCTTCTTAGTTTGCCTGTCCAGGTTAGTGCATCACATAAAGTTATGTCCCCTCTGAGAGATCAGTGTGTCCTGCATCGCATGCATTTGTGTAAGGTTCATTTCCTCAAGACAGGATGCACTCAAAGTAATGGGTTAAATCTAGTAACTGGTCGGTGTTTTCCCTAACAATTTTACAAGGACAACGGCCTTACAGCCTACTATACGTTTTTTAATGTCCAAATGCTTTCAATGTGTACAAACTACACACGGGTCTAGTTTGTTGCTATTATTGGACAAGACATTTCTTACCACCACCCTAGAGCTTAGAAGGACTAATGATAATAAGCTTCATCTGGTTCTGGAAAAAAAAACAACATAATTCTGCTTTGGCTGGGGATTGAACCCTGACCTCTGTCTTGGCCGGCAAGCACACTAACCACTATGGTCTCATACCATGTATAGAGTCATCACTAATGGATGGTGAGTAATCTGGTATTGACAGAGTTACATAAGCTCCTACTGTCCTGGGCCATTGTTACTGATCACCATTCTGTCCGAGACAGTTATTAGGCAAACTATAATTCTGCTTCTTCTGCTTTTCATCTCCCAATAAAGAGAAGACTCTCAACCAACTAACACCTTCCCCTGTCTTAACCTGTTCATGATTAATTGGATTTTGCAGTGACAGCTTTCTACAGGAATGGGGTAGCTAGTCTCACACTAGCCTCCTGTGCAGCCTCTTATGCATGGTAGGCCAGTGTCACGGCGCGATGCCTCTCTTGTCAAGGAGTGGTAGATATATATATTATAGGCTCAGCGTTGTCCAGGGTTTGCGATGATGACCTCGAGGATCTCTCGGATTAGCCGCCAAGACCTGTGGGTCAGCACACTGCGTGCATACCTTCACGACACCACCAAAGGACATACACTCAGGAACAAGCCACGAGCACGATAATGATGTGGTGAACTTAATTCTCACCCGAAGACTTGTGTTCGTCACGGATACAAACAAATTCTGCAGCCGGCAGCCCTCAGGCTATTCACACCTTTCACTAACAGAAATCTGCTCCCGCCACAACCTCCTATCATTCGGCCCTGTTGTTCGTGTTGTGTCCAGTACCTTCTAGCGTGTGTGTGTGTGGAGACTACCGGTGCTAACGGCCACCAGCCGTCAAGCCATGACGATCGCACAACATGGTCGGTCGGCATTGGTGATTAAGTGGCCATACCAGGACGGATCAGCACCTGCGATCACTGTCTGGCGATTTGAGAAATGCTGTGGCCAAACGTTAACATGTCTGTCTGAGCGCCACTGTTGTCAAACGATGAAAGTGTAGAGCATTCTAGTGCCTTGAATATAATGATGTCGGTGTAGAGGCTGAGATGCGTCTGTTCAGTGTGAAGGCTGAAAGTGTAGTGTGTCTAAGTGACAATCGCGTTGTTACTCAACGCGACTTGATGACGTAGCATTTGTGATGCTACATCGTGCTTTAATCTTATTACTATTCCTATTTTTGTTCACTGATGTGGGTGCACATCAGTTCACTCTATACATGTCTGTCATATGCTATATGACAGCCAGTGTCTCCATTTGCTTTTCTTATGGGCTCTGCTAACACATGGGCTAACTCCTATTAATTCATTCATAAATTGTCTTTGGTATCCACTGAGTTGTGGGTTCATTGCACTCACTGGTCAGTTGGGATTAAATGTTGACTTCTTGTCCTTGACTTGGGGACATAAATTACAAGTACCTTGGATGTTGGAGTGGGTTCGCTTGATGGCAGTGAAAATTGGTAATAGGGACAGCTAACAATCACGCAAAATCAGTCCAGTGCCCTCACAATTAGTAGCAGTGTGTGGACTATACTAGGGTTTAAAGTGAGAGAACACAACAATAAATGTATTTCTACAAAGAGACAACTCTTTGAGGCACAAGGGAACTAACCAATGAACACATAATGCTCGGCTTGGTATCGATTGCACATTTTTACGGCATATTTTCTCCTTGTGAAGATTTACAAAAATACCTGGCCAAACAGTTAAGAATGTTTGCAAAAAAACAGCACAGGACATTTTTTTAATAAAACATTTTTGTTTGGCTACCCAAGGTATCTCCAATAAATATACTAACAGAATTGTAATTGTAGTTTACATTGATTAAAGACATTAAAAAAATCAATAACATAAAAAGTTGTTGAAATATTCACAATTTATTTAACAAATGATTCAAAATATTTAACAGACAATTAAAGTTAATTAGAGGTTACATAAGGGAATTCAGAATCCATCTTCATATATTCCTCATAGAAATGGAAGTATAAATCAAAGGGAATCAATAACATTTTATGCACAGAAATCTGTACAAAAGACTCACTTGGAGAATATCAAGTAAATGGAATGTCTTTCAACTACACTGAACTTCAGTCACTTAGGAAAGCTGACTGAATCAACAAATACTGGGAAGAAATCAGATATACTATGTGAAATGGATAAATATCACAGCTCTACAATAAACAGACTTAATACAAATACTGCCCAATGATTACAAAAAAAAATACAGAATGAAAGAAGAAAAAAAGAAATGAAAAAGAATTTTATTAAGTCACACAAAATTACAGTCTAGAAGAGAAATTAATGAATTCCATTAAATAACATTATAATACTTTGAATCATTGTTTATAAAAATACAAAGAGTATGTATAACATACAAACTCATGAATCCATTATTAACTACTTCAGAAATACTTTACACATAAGAACTTAATTTTAACAAATATTTAAACAAAAAATATCAGATGCTGAAAAGAGATGGCCACAAAAGGTAAGAGGAACTATCACTGTTTTAAAAATGCCAGCAAAGTGAGAAAAACAATCAATCAGTCCAATAGTATTAATTATCAACTGGAAGGGAAGGAGGCCTCTGAAATACTGACAGCAACAAAAAATAGAAAACAGGAAGCAGTAAACTTTAATTAAGAAAAGACTACTAAGAAAAACACTTGTATTACTGTTAGTATGTGAATGATAGAACTCCAGACAAACATACATTTACAGAAGGAAAAGCTAAACACACAATAAAGAAACCAATAAATGGTGTTACCATGTTCTCAAACTGCATAAACATATTCCAAGTCTTAGTTATAATATCTGCGGCTTTCATAACAATCATCAACATGTAGATCCTTTGCAAAACATTGAGCTCGTCTCAAGCACCCCCGTGCCCAATATGTCTGCAATGTCCCATGTCCATCTTTGTGCTGGTCAATTTCTGTCTCTTCTTACAGTAACCATACCTTCAACTTACATAAGTAACTCAAAGAAATATTTGCTTGAACAAAGTGTAAAGTTACAGCAGGTCATGCTTTAAATCACTCCAAATGTTCTTCCACATTTTCCAGTGTTTCTTCAATGGGTCACTTGCTACCTTCAAAGGTTTAGTGTATGCTGGGTATGAGCCATGCTTGTTCTTGATTACCATGAATGAGTCTATGATAGCGCCTCCCTACAACAGACAGTCTACATAATTAAGATTTTCATCATTTTCATTGCATATATCAGAGTAAGAAAAATAAAAAGTTAAGTTAGTTGCATATCCTTTACAGCACGTCACAGTCAACACCAGCATTCTTTTTTTTTCGCTGTTGTGATCTCATGGTAAGTTTACTTTCAGTAGTTTGTCATTGCTTTCTGAATGACTGGCACCCATACAATTTCATAAAAAACCAACGTAAGGCGGTCTGCTGCCAAATCACCCACAGCTGTGTTTCGAACGCGGGTATATGGGATCACAAACTGCGCCCGTAACCCCTTCACCACGGAGCCGGTAAGAAAAGTAAACGAAAGCAAATTAACAAAACAACTTATACGTATATGATTGGTTGCTTGGTTAATCCTCTGAAGTTTGAACTATTAAGTCCTTAGATAGTCGACAGATCATCCTCATTGCACATCGAACCATTCAGTCCATAAGTGCTCGGATCCCCTCCTCAGCAAATCCCGCAGCGTGTAGCGGCTAACGACGCCAGTTCTGTGTTGGTTTATCAATCTTCTTTGGCTTCCTGCATAGTGTTGTTGTTTGGCCACACCTCTTTTAATTTGCTGTTCTCGCAGTCTGACCATGGTTGTAGATTCACAGTCATCACTTGGTTCTCGCAAAAGTCTTACTTCTCAGTAGAGCATTCAAAATGTCAGCCTGGTCCATGGCGCGTCCGCCCTCCACAGTAGCCTTACCTGCGAGCTTGTCAGCCCGCTCATTTCCTTGTACTCCCGCATGCCCTGGCACGAAGATGAAACTAATCTTTTCCAGCCGAGACCGCTCCAGAGACAGCAACCACTCTCTTCAGATCCACCCCATCTCTATCCTCTTGAGCATGCTCATTGAGTCACTAAGGAAACATGCCCTAGTGAATGTCTGTGTCTCGAGCCATGTTATTGCTTTACTTACTGCCATGACTTCCATAGTCAGGCTACTTGTGGTCTCAACAAAAGCACCAGAGTCCTCCTTCACAATTCTCCCTCCGGCCTGAGCCGTAAAGGCCCATGAGCTTCTCACATGTCGGACGACCGACCCATCTGTGTAGATGACAGCATCACCGTCTAACGAATTCTCGAAAATCAACGCTTGTACTTCCGCCTCCACAGCAGCCGGATTT
The DNA here is from genome assembly GCA_014155875.1 of Cepaea nemoralis. Classification (NCBI taxonomy): domain Eukaryota; kingdom Metazoa; phylum Mollusca; class Gastropoda; order Stylommatophora; family Helicidae; genus Cepaea; species Cepaea nemoralis. The sequence continues at coordinate 215,731 of JACEFZ010028331.1, forward strand.
TCTTGTCTGCATTTTCTGTCTAGTTGGATGCAAACAGAAAAGGACGTACAGAAATCTGTTGGCACTTGTACCCACTCCTCGCCAGGTTCTAAGTCCTCAAGTGCACATACCTGTTGAAGAATGTCTTCGGCTTGACCCATCCACGACCTTCCTCTTTTTAACCTGCTGCCCTTCACCTTCCTAATTTCACTATGCAGTGGATGTTGTGTGTTTGCGTTAACTCTGAGGTAGGCACGTGCTCTGCAAATTTGTATTCTGTCTTCAATGGTTGGAAAATCAAGAAGGTAGCGCATCGCCCTGCATGCTGTATCTCTTGTACATCCAAGAATAATGCGCATAGCTTCGTTCTCTATCCTTTCCATCCTTTCTATCTGCTTATGGCTGAGAGTCAGGATCGCCATCGCATACACAAAAACAGATATGACCAGCCCCTCGTATAGAAGACATAGATGGCGCTGCTCACAGTTTGCTGCTGCCATCACCCGCATCGCAGCCATAACCCCGCTTGGCCTTTGTTATCACCTAGTCTATGTGCTCATTATAAGCAAGGCTTCGATCAAAACATATCCCCGGGCAATTCATTGCCCGTGTTCTTTCCACAGTTTCTGAACACAGATTTACAGTTGGTGTTGGAGTGTTGACAATATGGTTATTCAAAGAGAACCATGTCACTGTTGCCTTTGTTGGGTTGACCATTGCCTCAGCTTCAACACACCAAGTACTTATGCGATTGAGTTCGGTTTGTAGTTCCACAGCAACCTGATCTCTATCCTTACCCTGACGATACACTAAAACATCGTCGGCATATGACAGTGTCCTCCCAGGTCCAGTGATCTGCTCGCTGGTGATTCTCACAGTGTAGGCGTTGAACAGCACCGGAGATAATGGTGATCCCTGTGGTAGGCCAGGATATATTGTTGTTGGTTCCGAAGTCCAACTGCCACATCTGAAAACTACTTTCCGTTGGAAAAGGGCTGCGGCGATCCAACTAAGGAGGAAAGGACTTATCTTGAGCTCAAGAAGCTGAAGCATTAAGAAATCCAACGGTACTCTGTGTATGCATCTTCAAGATCAATCGCTGCAGCAAAGGTTTCAATGCCTAAGTGGAAACCTTCATAGACGTCATGGGAAAAAACTGCTGCATTGGTCCAGGTTTCTCTTTTTGGATGGTACCCTCCCAGGGTAGGTGGGAAAACACCTTGCCTCTCTAGCTGGCTTGATATTTTCCTGGCAATTAACTTCTCCAGCAGCTTGCCTATTGTATTCTGCATGGTTATTACGCAATATCCCTGAATTTTTGTGTGGTCTTTGCTAGGCCTCGGCAAGGGAATCAGATAGCTGTATAACCACTCCTCCTTTATTTTAGTGCTCCCTATACTGTTATTGTAAATGTCTGCTAGTTTCTCTAGCTCGTTGTCGGTACACCATTTGATGTCATCATATCTCATGCCAATCTGGTCCTGAGGCGCTGTTTTTTGATCGTCAAAGCACAGCCTTGATTTCTTTCACCGTCACTGTGTCTTCATCCAAAATGTTCTGGGCCTTGCATGTGTCTGAGGTGACCTCCTTGGCGAGATTTCGGCCTCTCATGTCTGTCTGGTTGCTCTGCTCAAGATATCGCTCAAAGAGGGCTTTGCCCTTGTTCTCATCAGTCCTCTGCCAGACGAGGTCAGCACCTGCTATTAAGTCCTAAGTTTCCGTCTGCTGCGTATGCATCTTGTAGAGGTAGAGGAGCTTGCTTGTTCCAGTCACTCATGAGTTATGTCGACACTGGCATAGCTACAGGTACGGTCTTCCATGTCAGACAGGTCAAGGTGTAGGGACTAGACGAAGTGAGACACAAATATGTTGCCTTGTACACAGACAAGGGACAGTCCAAGGTTAGAGAAAGCAAACCTGAGAAAATGCTTGTCGAAGTCGGATGTAATGAGCCATGGGCTGAACAAAACAGTGCAACACAACTCACAAAAGGCGTCGGCCTTAAGTTCTATGCATTGATATTCAGGTCGTACAAGCCCTAAAAAGACTTTATATCTATAGGAGTGAGGTTGTTGTGGGAACTGTTCTCCTGACCCGGTACCAAAGTATCTCCATAGGGACCGTATGGTAAGGTTTTCTTTTTCCTTTCGTTTACATCTCTTCAGAGTATATTAGAATGTAACTAGGTCATGATTCAGTAATGCACATAGATGAGACTGTGATATCAGGCCTAGGTTGGTAATGTTTACTTCACAAGTTTGCGAAATGACTCCAACCCAATGCCCAGAGGGGACACTTCCACACCTTTTCACTCGAGAGAGAGAGAGAGAGGAGAGAGAGAGGAAGGAGAGAGAGAGAGAGAGAGAGAGAGAGAGAGAGAGAGAGAGAGAGAGAGAGAGAGAGAGAGAGAGAGAGAGAGAGAGAGAGAGAGAGAGAGAGAGAGAGAGAGAGAGAGCAATGATGCTAATGCACATGATCTTCTCCTCTTTTCCTGACTGAAAATGTAGAACTCTAGAATAAATTCTATTGCATCTCATACACAGTGACTTTTGTTGACTCAGTAACTCAGTCATTTATTTATCGGTTGTGAGGAAGACATGTTGCTTTTCTCCCCATATGTATGTGAATGATGTAGCGTGATATGGATCATTGCTGCTAGTTGTCAAGATTTGTTTCTGACGTGAAATTATAAAAAAAGTTGTCACTTCTATTATTAATTTTAAAAAAAAGATTAAAATATTACAGTAATTAAGAATCAGGACAGAAATTGTAATGAATATCATCTGTCAGTTAATGAGTAACAGCATGCCGATTTCCACACTAGGGTGATTTATTAAATGAAATTAAAAACAGAATAATTCTGAGACTAGTGATAAAGAAAGGAGTAATAATGACAATGAATAACTAAATGTTTACATACCTGGTCATCCGACACTTGCTCCATATATAAATGTGTGCTGTTGATTACATTCATACGTGTGTACCCATAGTCATCACTGCGAAATGCTGACCAGTCATCTACTTTGTGGTCAAAGTTGTCATGTTTCTCCTTGCAGCCCTGTGACATACAACAAAATTATCATGTTTCTCCTTGCAGCCCTGTGACATACAACAAAATTATCATGTTTCTCCTTGCAGCCCTGTGACATACAACAAAATGATCATGTTTCTCCTTGCAGCCCTGTGACATACAAAAAAAATGATAATGTTTCTCCTTGCAGCCCTGTGACATACAAAAAAATGATCACGTTTCTCTTTGCAGCCCTGTGACATACAAAAAAAATGATCATGTTTCTCCTTGCAGCCCTGTGACATACAATAAAATTATCATGTTTCTCCTTGCAGCCCTGTGACATACAATAAAATTACCATGTTTCTTCTTGCAGCCCTGTGACATACAACAAAATTATAATGTTTCTCCTTGCAGTCTTACAACATAAAACAAAATTATCATGTTTCTTTTCACAATTCTGTGACAGAACAAAATTACCAAATTTCTCCTGGCAGGCCTGTGATGTACAACAAAAGCCACACTGGGCTCAAGTTAGTAAGCAAGGGAAAGAGAGCGTCAGAAGTAAAACATGGATCACACCAAAGGTGTGAATCACATTCAATTGAAGCCAACCAGGCTTTGGAAAAATTAAGAATTCTTGGTCTGTACGCTGGTGGGGCAAGCCTCACAGATCCAGCACCTGAACAGATTTATGGTGAATATTTCACCTCATAGATCCAGCACCTGAACAGATTTATGGTGAATATTTCACCTCATAGATCCAGCACCTGAACAGATTTATGGTGAATATTTCACCTCATAGATAGTTATTTATAATAGTTATAGAATTAAGTAGTTAGGTTATGATGTGAGTAATATACATCATTTGTGAAATTGTTGTGAGAGTATAATCAGTGAATTGCTAACATTTCATCATTCTGTTATTTTATCATTATTATGTTACTTGTAAACATGTGGGAAGCCAGTCTCCCTGGTCTAGAGGTTACACGACTTTCTCCGTGATCTCGTATACTCTCGTGAGTAACGTGACATACGTGAGAATTGATAGCAGTTCTCTCTGTGTCGGTAACTTACAGGGTATGTGAGCTGGTCGCCCAGAAAGCAATGGCAAACTACTGAGCGTAATCTTGCCAAGAAATCAACAATCAGCTGAAAGATGCTTTTGTTGACAGCAATGTCCTGTAAAGGATATGCGGAAAAGAAAAAAAAACACATGTGAGTAGTTGGAAGTTGTTAAGTGGTGTTGGAAATTAGTCCAGTCTTGAAGAACACAGTTTGGAGTCAGCTACAGCACGAGTCTAGGGAAGGATTTCAAAGCTATGGTTGCGGACAGGAGTGAAATAAGATCCACTCCAAGAGCTACATTCTGTGGGAACTCACAAAAGTTATACAGTAAAGTCAGCAGCAGCAAGATGCCCTAATTGTTCTAAAAAATACCTACTAACAAACTATTACTGAGCAGACCCTGACAATTATCATGCTTTTTTTCTGACAGCCCTTGACATAAAAAAAATTATCACGTCTTGCAGCCCTGTGACATACAACAAAACCATTATGGTTCTCCTGATAGTCCTGTGACATACAATAAAATTATCATGTGCATTTTTGCAGTACTATGACATACAAGATTATCATGGTTATTCTTGTAGTCCTGTGACATACAACAAAGTTATTCAAATAGACTCATAATCGGCTGAACAAAAGACACCTTGTACCCAGCCCTACACTACACCCTTGATTTACTGATGATGGCTACCAGGCATAAAGTTGTACAGGTCAACAAGGTGCTAGTGAGAGTCATGTCAACTACTGCCTATAGTAATTTGCGGTGTCTTGAGCCTGAGGAATTAAGGCCGCCAGGTTAGTGATTTTGCTGCGAACTGTGCAGGTTAGGGTTTTCTTTTTGCCCCAGACAGAAAAAAATCCACACCGCACTGAGGGTTCAAACCCGGGTCTCTGAAGGAAAAACTCCACATTCGGCCAGCCTCTAGTGAGAGTATCAGCTACAAAAACACCCACTCCACAGTGCTATCAATGACAGAATGTGAATGTGCTTCAAAAGATGTTGTTCCTGGATGGCCGAGGCTGAAGCATGTCTGTGACCTGAAAGAGCTTCAACATGGAAAAGAATGGACTGATATACTGGTAGATATGCATAAACACTCACATGCTGTTGTTACATTAGGGAGATGCTGCAGTAGCCTGCTGCCCACTGCCATTGGCACCGAGATAAGAGAACTGGTGGAACAGAATTTATGTCCAGAAAACATCATCATCCACACAGATACAGTCCAGGAAGCACAGCTCAAGATCAGCATGGGTGCACACAGTACAAACAATGGGGAAAACAATGAGGAACATGGTGCTTTCCTGACAACTACATCAAACATGATCATGAAGATCACCGCTGCCACCAGAGCACTCACATGGGCAGTGGAACAAGTGGCCAGACAAGTGTAGTCAAATCAGGCTCCAAACAACCTGCCTCAGAAAAACTCAACTAAAAGTCTTCACTCTAGACAGCATTCAGAAGTTGTGCTTTGTTTCAGTCACCCTGATATACACACCAGGATACGCTAGAGTAAAAGGAAATGCATCTAGATATACACACCCAGACATGCTGGAGTAAAGGAAATGAAAATGCAGACCAGCCAGCAAATAAAACAGCAACAGCAAGACAAATGAGAAGAGAATAAGTTGATGTGCTTACAGCCAGTGTGTCTGGGAAGCAATTAATATCTTCACCTTAAGATAGTCGCTGAGGGAAATAGAGCATCTATGGGTGTGTATGAAATGTTATGATATCGATTCTTGAATCAATCAATTAAATGTGGGCCCACAGACATTCTTCCATATGGTGATAGATAAAAGACAGAACAATCATGTGCACATGTGGAATGTCACCGCAGACAGAAGATCACATACTCCAAGACTATCCCCAACACAACATATCTAGGCAAACCATCAAAAGAAGAAGCTGAAGGCAGAAAAATGACGATCAATGAAAAATGAGTCAAAACAGATACAATTTATGTTCATAATACAATGTTACAATGATGATAATAATGACCTGGTTTATTCTCAGATAACTGTATCTTGCTGTTAATACTTACAGCTGATCCAGTAATTATGTGGACAGGCGCTCCTGGATTTGTGTAAGGCTCTTTGTAACTACCATTCAGAACCTGTTGTAACCATGTAAATATGTACTGAAAATCTGGTCAATTAATTTGGTCACAATGCAATACATAATAAAACAAAATGTGACCACTTGCAAAGTTCAATGAATATTTTATCTTTTTCATCACGTATGGCAGCCCAAAACACGCACACAAGAGTGAAGCTCACATTATGCCATTCTGTGTGTAGTTGATTAAGAAAATTATAGATGTGAACAATTTTACATCTGTAATTTAAAAAAAAAAACAAAGTAGCTGGTGATGTGTGATTTTTGTTGTTATTGTAGCCATGATGCAGTATTGTCTCATTTAACCTGAATAAGAAAATAAGAAAAGTTATAATTTGAGCATCTTAATGAGGTTCTTTTTTCAGTAGTCTTTTTATACTAATTGCCATAAATTCTTGACTACCTGCCATGATATGTGTATTTCTTAGAAACTTGGATTCTGCAGTAATATAATTTCTTGTGATTTCATCAGAAGTAAGATTTTCATTATTGGATGTTTTTATTTCCACTTATTGTTCACTCGATGTATGTCTCTGGTGATGTATTTTAGCTGTTCACAATTTTCACCATCTTGAAGTGTGTGGTGACAGTTTTAGAGTTAGTTGAATATCCTTTACAGGACGTCACAATCAACCCTAGCATTTTTTATCTGTTTGCAATTTATTGGCAAGTTTACGTTCAGTAGTTTGCCATTGATTGCTGAACGACCGGCACTCATACTATTTATGAAAACCAACATAGGTAGTCTGCTGCCAAATCTCCTGCAGTTGTGTTTTGAACGCGATATGTGGGTTTACGAACTGCATCCGTAACCCCTTCACCACAAACTACATAATTATTAGATGGGAGTGACCACAGATTTTCTTATCACCATATGCCTTGCCACATGGTGTAGGCATTCATGTCTCTCCACAGATCTTTGTCCTTGTGCTGTGGATAAATTCTATTGATGATATTTATCCATGCCACATTCTTAGACCCTCTACCATCAAATTTCAATAAGAAAATGTAATACTACAAACTGTAGTGCAATACAATTTTGTATTCAATAAAATATGAATACCATGCATATCAGCATTTTAACAAATGACTTTTGAACACAGAGATGTGGTTCCTGAAATGAATGTTGTGAACTCCTTGGACTGCCAAAGTAACTAACAACGACTGCCTGAAACAGGCTAATGAAACTAGAACATTATATACAACAATAAGAAAGAGACATACAGCTTTCTTTGGTCACGTGATAAGAAGAGAGGTAATGGAAAACATCGTGACAACTGGAAAGATCGAGGGGAGGAGAGGCAGAGGCAGGCCAAGAGAAACGATGCTGGATGGGTTGAGACGGTCGCATGGAGGAATATCATCAGCAGAGATGATCCAGAAAACCAAGGACCGAGATCTGTGAAGAGTCATGAACGCCTACACCAGCTGGCATGGCACTTGATGATGATGAATACACACACACACACACAAATCAGTCCAATGCACTATAAGTAGCAGCATTTGTATGGACTACGCTTGAATTCAAAGTGAGTCAACAAAGAAAAACACCAGCCGCCTTCGCTTTTCCCACGGTATTTCCTAATACCCATCATAGAATGGGTATTTTTCACTGTGTATCCTGAACATTTCTAGTTGCAACAATATTACACACTGGTGGTTGACACATCAAATGTCAGCACAGCATAATTTGAAATAAAATGTGCTTTCCCTTGCTGATTCTCATTTCCTTGGACTGACAGCTGTGAAACAAACTTGTTTCTAGAGCTACCACTGTGAAGTTGAGCAGTGTTTTGGTCAATTCTTATTCACTGATCCAGATGAATGCTGTAACTTACTGTCTACATTAGTGTCCGTTGTTTGGCATTTAGCCCAGTTTGTTTACGCACTTCTTTCTTTACTTTGTAGAAAATAAGACCTCATGATGTTCTACATATGGCTTAAAACATACATTGATATGATTATAAAGTAATTACAAAAATGGTCTATTGTGAAATATTTTAAAATGCAATTACCTCTCTATTATAAACCGGCCAAAGTCTTTCGTATGAATGCTCATGTGCCCACAATGCAATATCTACGCCATATTTATAAAACAATGGCTCCCAGCCCAAAAAGTGAAGGAAAGGGATACCAATTCTTATCTGTGGAAAAGTAAAATTAGTAGTACAACAATATTACTATATTTTCAACTGTGTTAAAACAAAACCAAGAGTTCACGCAGTAGCAAAACTATAGGAAACCTTTCAACTCCTTGTGATCAGATGTAAAACAAAATCATACTGGATAAGGAAGTAGAATAACAGCTCTCTGCAATTGAAGGAGTTAAAGTAACTATATATTTGCATGATATGGAATAGAAGAAAAAGCAGAAAAAGCAGTGGCTGCAGCAGGATATAACGATATGAATTGGAAACAATTCGGGACGGCCTGTGTCCTGTGTGTCGTACTGTACGCTTCTGTGTGTATTTTATTTTATTATTCATTTTATATATTTATTGATTACTTCTGATTTTGGATTTTCACCTATATTCTGGTATACGATGGATCTCTTTGTAAGGTATGTGCAACGTGTTTGTGCTTAGTACGTTTCTTCTTGCAGGAGCTTAATATATCTGTTTGTTTCCAATTCATATATATTTGCAGTTGCAGTAAGTAAATAAAAGAGCTCTTCTCATGCTTTGAGGTTTATTAGGTATATGATGCTAGTCTGATATTTTTATAGACCAACAGCACTTCATGGGTGATGTAATCAATATCACACTAGATGCTTTTACTTTTCAGAACAGTTTCTGGTGCTGATTTTAGACAGGGTAACCTGGGATGCCAGATCAATTTTGTTTTTAAATCCCCACCTTGACAAGGATTCAAACACACGACAACACCAGGTTGATAGACATATGTGCTAGTGAGTGCACTACCTAGCTCACCAACAGCCAGTGATAAAATTACTGTATGGGACACAAGGAGTAAAGGGAACTGAAAATGTGGTTTTATACATTGCTTAATATTGAATGAGTTAAACAGTCTCATTAGCAGTAACTCTTGCATGTAAGGACAGTATCACAGATGGTAGCTCCTAGATGTAAGGATTGTCTTACTGCTAGCAACTCCTAGGTGTAAGGATTGTCTTACTGCTAGCAACTCCTAGGTGTAAGGATTGTCTTACTGTCGGTAACTCCTAGATGTAAGGATTGTCTTACTGCTTGTAGCTCCTAGATGTAAGGATTGTCTTACTGCTGGTAACTCCTAAATGTAAGGATTGTCTTACTGTTGGTAACTCCTAGATGTAAGGATTGTCTTACTGCTGGTAACTCCTAGATGTAAGGATTGTCTTACTGTCGGTAACTCCTAGATGTAAGGATTGTCTTACTGCTGGTAACTCCTAGATGTAAGGATTGTCTTACTGTCGGTAACTCCTAGATGTAAGGATTGTCTTACTGCTGGTAACTCCTAGATGTAAGGATTGTTTTACTGTCGGTAACTCCTAGATGTAAGGATTGTCTTACTGCTGGTAACTCCTAAATGTAAGGATTGTCTTACTGTTGGTAACTCCTAGATGTAAGGATTGTCTTACTGCTGGTAACTCCTAGATGTAAGGATTGTCTTACTGTCGGTAACTCCTAGATGTAAGGATTGTCTTACTGCTGGTAACTCCTAGATGTAAGGATTGTCTTACTGTTGGTAACTCCTAGATGTAAGGATTGTCTTACTGCTGGTAACTCCTAGTCAGATATGACTGAGCTACCGTATGACAGTAGACGGTACTACCTGCTTTCTGTCATCGCCGAATGTTGGGCGGCGCTTACCAAACCCGACACCCCACATTGTGCCAACGGCTTCGGGCGGAAGAGTGCAATTGGGAGGGTACTAGCCTTATCCTGGTGCGAGGAAATGCAACCCAAAGACAAAATAAGTCATGGCAGGGCAGACCAGGCCCTAAGCCTTGGTTGGCAGCTGGTCTAGGATCGAAGCTCCGACAGGCGGACAGTTAGAGCATTGCTTTGCTGATCCGGCAGCTTCTGCAGCTTGTCTTGTTCCAGATGTATAGGTGTTAACTTTCCTCTGGAGTGTACTAGGCAGGCCGAGAGAGGGATCATGCTGCATGGGCAACACATGGTTTCTTTATTTTAGCCCAGGCTTTGTGCTATGGAGAGGCAATAACTCCATCCCTGGTCTTAACCGGTCTCGGAATCAAAGCGAGAGGCAACTGTTACGGGTTATAAGTCCTTGTCAGTTGGCGTAGACATGGGGCGCCACGCGTTGCCTCTGACGGTGGGAGACACCTACAGGTGTCACTGATCAGCTACCGCCCGCCTCAAGCTGGGCAGCCCCCGGCCAATTGGGTGCTGATCCGCCACAGCCTGCCTGCTTCAATGGGTGCTTGGGGCTAGGACAAAATCTGAATCGCAGGCTGTAAAACCAATGCACCAGGTACTAATAAAAAGAATAATAAAACCTCAAGCTACGGCTTGCAACCTGGAACGTGAGAACCATGTGTCCAGGATTTTCCACTGACTTGACAAATATTGACGATGTGAGAAAAACGGCTGTGATTGATGCTGAACTCAATCGTCTTAACATTGATATTGCTGGCCTGCAGGAGACTCGCCTCGCTGAGGAAGGGTCACTCAGGGAAAACAATTACACCTTTTTTTGGAAGGGAAGAGGGCAGGCAGAAAAAAGGCAACACGGTGTGGGCTTTGCAGTGAAGAATTCGCTACTGGGAATGATTGATATCCCAGCTGGAGGTAATGAAAGATTATTATCACTGCGCTTGGCAACCTCTTGTGGATTTGCCACCATTCTCACTGCATATGCACCGACACTCACTTCCTCTGATGATGTGAAAGATACGTTCTATGAGCAGCTAGACTCGGCGATCAAGGCAGTTCCAAAATCCGACTACATTTATATGCTCGGTGATTTCAATGCTCGTGTGGGCAAGGACTCGAGTTCATGGCCAGTGTGCCTTGGAAAATACAACATCGGTCGCATGAATGATAATGGGCAAAGGCTGCTGGAGCATTGCACTAGAAATGACCTATGTATTACAAACTCCTTTTTTAAAACAAAAGAGATGCATAAGGTCACATGGAAACATCCAAGATCCGGCCATTGGCATCAGCTGGACTTCATTATCACACGGAGACAACATCTGAACCATACATCATTAACTCGAAGTTACCACAGTGCTGACTGTGATACAGATCATTCTTTGGTTGTTGCAAGGGTTAGACTGAGACCAAAGAGAATCTACACAGCTAAACACAAGTCTAGCCCCAGGATTAATATTATTAACACTCACGATCCTGGAAAGTGCTTTGAATTTCAACAGCAACTTGAGGACGCTTTCAATGATACATCAGAAAATTGTATAGTAAATGATAAATGGAGTAAACTTAAGGAAACTATTTATAAAACAGCGGTAGGGGTTTACGGCACTGTGGATCATAAGAGGCAGGACTGGTTTGCGGCAAACAGCCAGATACTGCAGCCCTTGATTGATAAAAAGAAGATAGCTCTCTTAAGAAACAAGGAAAGACCAACGCGTAACACTCTGAGTGAGCTGAAGCAAGCGAGGAAGGATGTACAAAAGGCTGCCAGGCAGTGTGCGAATGACTATTGGATCAAGTTATGTGAGTCCATTCAAATCGCAAGTGATAAGGGAAACATCAGAAGCATGTATGAAGGGATAAAGAAAGCCTGTGGTCCAATGATCAAAAGAAGTGCACCGCTGAAAACCTTGACTGGAGAAATCATCACTGATAAGAAACAGCAGATGGATAGATGGGTCGAGCACTATTTAGAGCTTTACTCAAGTGAGACCAAGCTGGCGGATGATGCCCTCAACGCCATAGAGGCCCTGCCAACTCTTGACCACCTGGACACACTTCCCACTATAACAGAAGTTAAGTGTGCTATAAATGAGCTTGCATCTGGCAAGGCTCCAGGTAAGGATGGGATTCCAATAGAGGTGATCAGGAGTGGGCAAGACACCCTCGCTCTACAGATCCACCAGCTAATAGAGCTATGCTGGCGAGAAGGACAAGTCCCACAGGATTTCAAAGATTCAAACATCATAACGCTGTACAAGAACAAGGGAGATCGGAGCGACTGCAACAACTATAGGGGTATCTCACTTCTGTGTATTGTTGGGAAAGTATTTGCCAGAATTGTCCTGCGCAGACTTCAAGTCCTGGGAGATCAAGTCTACCCCGAATCACAGTGCGGCTTCCGTCAGAACCGGTCTACCATTGATATGATATTCTCATTGCGACAGATGCAAGAAAAATGCCGGGAACAAAATCAGCCACTGTTTATTGCCTTCATCGACCTCACAAAGGCATTCGATTTGGTCAGTCGTGAGGGTCTGTTCAAAGCACTAAAGAAGATTGGCTGTCCACCAACTCTTCTGTCCATTGTGGAATCGTTCCACACAGGCATGAAGGGTATAATCAAGTTTGATGGCTCAACTTCAGAAGAGTTTGAAATCAAGAGTGGAGTTAAGCAAGGTTGTGTACTAGCCCCCACCCTCTTTGGGATATACTTTTCACTTCTACTGAAATATGCCTTTCGTGATCAGGATGACGGTATATACATTCACTCACGCTCAGATGGTGGCCTCTATAATGCTCAGAGATTGAAGGCCAAGACCAAAATTAGCAGGGTACTAATCAGAGAGTTGCTTTTTGCGGATGATGCTGCGATTACGACCCACTCTGAGGAAGAATTACAACATCTACTATCTGCATTCTCCAATGCTTGTTCTGAATTTGGTTTAACAATTAACAAAAAGAAGACACAGATTATGTCACAAGGTGCACATGGTGTACCATCAATCTTTATTGACGACGCCGAACTGGAGATAGTAGACCATTTTACATATCTTGGATCAGAGGTAAATAGCAAATTATCCCTCGATCAGGAAATCAACATCAGGATTGGCAAGGCAGCAACAACAATGAACATGTTAGCAAAAAGAGTCTGGGAGAACAGGAAGCTTACTGCCAAAACAAAAGTCCTCGTCTACCAAGCCTGTGTCCTTAGTACTCTTCTTTATGGCAGTGAAACCTGGACAACTTACTCACGCCAAGAGAAACGTTTAAACAGCTTTCATATGCGGTGTCTGCGAAGAATACTTGGTATTAAGTGGCAAGACAAAATCACAAATACTGAAGTATTGGAAAGATCAGGTTGTGTGACGGTGTATTCCATGCTCAGTCTTCGTAGACTTAGATGGATAGGACACGTTAGGAGGATGGATGATGGTAGAATACCAAAGGACATCTTTTTTGGTGAATTACAGACGGGTAGGAGATCTCAGGGTCGGCCTCTACTACGATACAAAGATGTGTGTAAGCGGGACATGATTGATACAGGCATTGATAATGCACAATGGGAGCACGTCGCCGCTGAACGTGTTGCATGGAGGGCAACTATCAGAAATGGAATAAAGACAAAGGAGAAAATGATTGCAGATAAAGCACACACAGAGCGTGAGAGACGTAAGATGGTGCAAAATGGTAAAAATGACCATGTTTTCACATGCACCTACTGTGGGCAAACATTTGCAGCAAGAATTGGCCTTACCAGCCACACTCGCCACCGCCATGGATCGTAGTTATTGACATATGACAGTTATTCATCCTTTTTGAAGCACAATGTACCAAACTATCGTCTGTCAAGACGGAAAGGTGCCAATGATGATGATGGTAACTCCTAGATGTAAGGATTGTCTTACTGTTGGTAACTCCTAGATGTAAGGATTGTCTTACTGCTGGTAACTCCTAGATGTAAGGATTGTCTTACTGTTGGGAGTTGTAAAGACAGTTCCACTGGCATTAACTCCTGCATGTAAAGATAGTTTCATTGTCCTTAACTCCTGCATTTAAAGACAGTCTCACTGCCCTTAACTCTTGCATGTAAAGACAGTCTCAGTGCCCTTAACTCTTGCATGTAAAGACAGTCTCAGTGCCCTTAACTCTTGCATGTAAAGACAGTCTCAGTGCCCTTAACTCTTGCATGTAAAGATAGTCTCGTTGCCATTAACTTCTGCAGTATAAGAACAATCTCACTGCTGGTAACGCCAACATGCAAGGACAGTCTCATTGCCTTAAACTCTAGCATGTTAAGAACAGTCTGTCATTAACGTTTGCATGGTAAGGATGTCTCAAGACTTTTAACTCTTGTATGGAAAGAACAGTAAACATTCCTGCAGGAATCTATGCATTTACCAGCTTGTGCTTTGAGCAACTTGAATCTTTCAGAGAAATTACAGAGTGATATAAAAGAATTACCAATTGTACTGAAGAAATTCAGAAAGCTCTTTAATATTACATTGACTATTAAACTATCACTATATGAAGACTATATTCAGACATTTAAACAATTTACCAGACTTTCGTGGTGAGTACAGTCATCATTGTCATCATTGGAACAGTACATGGGGCGGTGCCCAAAAGTGATGACCCATGGCTGTTTGGCCCGATTTTCAGGCTTGTTAGCTTCCTGAAATAATGCAAGATATTTCAACAGCCTAAAGAAATAAAACTTTACTGAAAACAAACATGATTGTGGAATTCCCAGAAACAGACATATCACAACCTTAGATAGTTAACAAGTTGTCAAATTATCCTCACTGCACATAGAACCATTCAGCCCATAAGGGCTCCGATCCCCTTCCTCACCATACAGCAGATGACACCCATTCTGTGTTGGTTAATTATGCTTCTTTGACCTCCTCCATTGCATTATGGTCTAGCTTATGACTTGATGATTTTGCAGCCAGTCAAGGTTGCAGATTCACGGCCATCATTTGATTCATTTAATTGGCCTGCCTCTCTGATGACATTTAGTATATAAGTCTGATTCATTGCTCATTCACTTTCCACAGTAGCCAGACCTGCAAACCTATCAGTTTGTTAATTTTTTATTACACCTATGTGGCCTGGCACAAAAATCACAACCATGCTTAGTAAAAGAAAATTACCACAACTAATAACAACTGAAGGACTTACTAAAACAATAGAAGCCAAAGAAAGAACAGATATTTGTAAAAGATATATAGCACTTAGCTGGCTTGACAGATGATAGTTTATTACACTGTGCTCCAAGTAAAGCATAATAACGACAACCCATGGTGACAGCGAATGTGACTGATCAGACCAATTCACACAGCAAATGTTCATCCACAATGAATGCATATGAATACATGGTCATTTCCATCATCACACACCATCAGACATCTCACATGCTCGATGTGTGATAAATCTGTAATCATTTTCTCCTTTGTCTTTATTCTATTTCTGATCATTGCCCTTTATGCAACACGATCAGCGGTGACTTCCCCCAAGGTGCAGTATCAATGTTTGTATCACTCACGTCCCACTTACACACATCTTTGTACCCTAGTAGAGACCGACCCCGAGATCTCTTACCCATCTGAAATTCACAGAAAAAAGATGTCCTTTGGTATTCTACTGCGAAAGATAGATAATACAGAAATCTAGTTACTACAGAAAATAAAATCACTTGATCATTGGGTCGGATGGTTACATATTACATCTAATGTAAAAGCTTGTTACTGTATTGATGACACTACCCACAAAGTACCAAAAGACACAATATGAGCATATAAAACACACTAGCTGACCTGGCCCGGCTTCGCCCAGCCCCTGGCGGGGATCTATCTATCTATCTGTCTGTCTGCTTGTCTGTCTGTCTGTCTGACCCGGCCCGGCTTCGCCCAGCTCCTGGTGGGGAGCATCTCATTTAATTCATATAAGTAGTCATATAAGCTCCCGTTCCCGACTATCTGTCTGTCTGTCTATCTGTCTGTCTGACCCGGCGTGGCTTCACCCAGTCCCTGGTGGGGAGCATCTCATTTAATTCATATAAGTAGTCATATAAGCTCCCGTTCCTGACTATCTGTCTGTCCAACCCGGCCCGACTTCGCCCAGGCCCTGGTGGGGAGCATCTCATTTAATTCGTATAAGTAGTCATATAAGCTTCCGTTCCCGACTATCTGTCTTGTCTGACCCGGCCCGGCTTCGCCCAGCCTCTGGTGGGGAGCATCTAATTTAATTCATATAAGTAGTCATATAAGCGCCGGCTTCGTGGCTTAGAGGTTATGACTTTTCTCCGTAATCTCATATACTCTCGCCGGTAACGTGATGACGGTTCAAATCAGCAGTGGTTCGAATCGCATCGATAACATACAGGGTATGTGAGCCGGTCGCTCAGAAAGCAATGGCAAACTACTGAGCGTAATCTTGCCAAGAGATCAACATACAGCTGAAAGATGCTGGTGTTGACAGCTAAGTCCTGTAAAAGGATATGCTAAAAAAAAAAAAAAAAAAAAAAAAAAATCATATAAGCTACCGTTCCCGACTATCTGTCTGTCTGTCTGTCTGTCTATCTATCTGACCCGGCGCGGCTTCGCCCAGCTCCTGGTGGGGAGCGTCTCATTAAATTCATATAACAAAAAAAAATTAACTTAAGAATGTCCTTCCACACCATCCATTATTTTTAATCAAAACAGTTTATAATCACCTACATGACTGTAGATAACTTCTTTAAACATAAAAAGATGAGTTAGAAAATTTTCACTATTTAAATAGATGCATTATTTTTATGAAAACTTTGAAAATGCCTTAAAGATTATTTCATTATTTATTATAACGCATATGCCTGTAAATAACTGTAGACAAAGAGTTTATAAACCTTTGAAAACAATGCAACAATCTATATATAAAATATATAGCAATGCTATTAAAAGTTATGCCCCTTGAAATAACTTTTCTTAAGTTAAATCCCCTCGCTATATATAAATGACAATGTAAATTAAAATATTAAATTTTAGTAAGTAAATAGCTGATTCTACACTAACAAACTATGACAGTTCACTGCATGGGAATGAAAAGAAAACATGTAGAAAATTTCATCTCAATTGGATGGAACGTTATCGAACACATCAAATACATCCCTACATACATTGTCTTTTATATATATAAAGAGATATTTAAAGCACTTAAATGGAGATCATCTTGGTCAAATGGATAAGATCACTTCTTAAACATCCGGTGTGCTGATGCTGAGGTAGAGGGTTCAACCCCTACACCGATCAGTTGGACTAAAGTGTTGATTTCTCATCCTTTAATTAGGGAAGTCCCGGGAAGGTTAACCTTGTCAACAAACACCTGTTGAAGTCGGATGTGTTTGCCTAAGGGAGCAAATAAACTTGACACAACGCAATTACATCTGAAAAAACACTCCGGATGAATGCAGAGGAAGAATAATAATTAGGGAAGTAAATTACAAGTATTTTCTCCACCTTTATTTTAAGTGAAGGACTCTTAACAAGTACTGATTTTTCCACAGGGAACTGGATTAGAGTTTGTGTACAGTTAAATACCTAAAACCTGTGGGGGAAACATGACTAGCTTTGACCTGATTCTAACCAGTTCGTATGTGTTGTGCTGAATCATGACCGGCTTACATCTCAATATGCCTCTATGCAGATGTGAAGTTCCCAGCACCAGTCTTGCACACCCCACTAATTTCTGGGCTTGGGGAGGGGAAGGAGAGCTCTGCTTGTGCTATGCTTGTGTTCATTGGCTTGAGCTCCAACGCAAAGTCCTGTATGTCGGATGAAGGCATCCTGTTGTCCAACATCAGTGTGATGTCATACAGGACCTGAGGTTTGCGTGAGTATCCGTTGTCCCATGTCTGGCTTATTGGTGTGCAGACTGGTTGTTCCTCGCCATACAGGCAGACACTCTCCGACTTCGGAGGAATCGGCGATCCTATTGACTTCAGCCAGGACCCCGAAGGGACCTGTTGCCCAGGACGCTTGGCGAGGACGCGTCAATAGGTCTTGGCCAGTATATAACCCGGCCCTGGTGCATTGGAAACACCTCTGCGTCCCTTGGAGAGCTCTGCAACATGATCCACACAGGATGGTATTTTGTACTACGTTTGGAGAAAAGTCTCTAAACCAACTTGACTCCATTTGCTACAAGCTCTTTTCACATTTTAATCAAATGTGAACACCAAAGTATCAAAACTTAAAGAGTTAAAACTCAGTCATCCAGAGGGTTCACAATCAGCAACAACAGCCTCTCATCACCATCCCAGAGGTCAGTGTGGCTTAAAAGAGGTATAGTATCTCTCTGGTCTGACAAGGTGAACCCTCCAGGGATGTAGTGTGTGGAGACTACAAAGTGACAATGCTTATGACACTCATCAATCCCCACTAACAGACCAAAGGTGAGCTTTACTCAGGTTCTTCTTGTTTCCTTGCAGTGCAGTTTAGTCTCTGCTTGATGAAACCTGTCAAGTGCTACACATTTTCATGTTTCAAGACTGCAAGAGAATCACATGAATTCCTCTAGATGATGGTAATCAATTAACACCAAGTTTTGCACCCACTGCTTGGCAGCTTATGAGTATGCTAGCAATGGGTATGTTGTTTGTCTACTAGAACAGAAACCAAACTATCACCAATCCCCAACACTCCAAGACTGAACAGATTGAATGATGGAGTTTTGTCCAACAATAAAAACAACAAAATAAAGGAAATTGTAATTACCAAAAAAATTACCGAAATACTAAAAACAGTTATGCATTATCTTGTCTCTTATTCATAAACAGTTAAACAACATTACACAAATAAAATAAATACATACACTTAGTTCTCTCTCCAGCCATTTATAGTGCTCCACAATAGGCACCAGACCATATTGAGGGAAAAAGATCAGTTCAGTGGACAGTGAAATGAAGCGGACAGGTCCCATGGTAAAACTAGAATGACATTGTCAAAAATTTACTATTACACTGTGAAGTAGCATATGAATGAATATAAACATGAACATGAAAACTGAATTCTCTGTCTACAAAAGTCACAATTTTCCTATAAAAGTTACAATTGCTCTGGAAATAATACAATGATATGTTCACATGTAGCGGATCCCTTGCAAAATATCACTCTTATGACATCCAGCTGGAAAGACTCTTGATCTTTAGCCAGTTCAACTGCCCCATATATTTTCATGGTCAGTGTATCTTTAATGTCCTATTTCCACATTCATGCTCATCGACCCATTCTCTTTTCCCAGGAGCCTTTCATTACTTTCTTTCTAAGTTACTTTGCCATTTAATATGGTCAAAGTATTTCAGTTTCTGAGACACGATGAATTTGTACACACTTGAAAACTTGCTTCTTTCATGCAGCAGGTACCAGTATTTGTCTCTCACCACGTTCGAGGCAGCAAAGATGTGGTTTCTAACACAATGTTGTGAATACATTGGACTGCCACAGAAGTTAACAATAAAAGCCCTTTTTTTTTTTGCATATCCTTTACAGGACATCGCTGTCAACACCAGCATTTTTCGCTGTCGTGGATGTCTTGGCAAGATTACGCTCAGTAGTTTGCCATTGATTTCTGAGCGACCGGCTCACTTATCCCGTAAGTTACCAATGCGACGAGAACAGCTTCCAATTCTCACGTGCTGCGTTACCCTACGTGGATAAACTGGATTACGGAGAAAGTCGTTTAACTCCTTGGCCAGGGAGACCAGCAATAAAAGCCTAGCAGAGGCTATTAAAACTAGAACTCTATATGCTACTGTCAGAAAAAGACAAACATTGCTCTTTGGTCATACAATGAAAAGAGAGGCACCGGAGAACATCATGACAAATAAAAGATCAGTGGTAAAAGAGAAAGAGGCAGTTTGAGAGAAATGATGCTTGATGATCTAAGATGATGGTGTGGAGGAATATCATCAACAGAGTTAATTCAGAACACCAAGGACCAAGATCTGTGGAGAGACATGAAGACATGCTTTTATCACTTTGCAAGGCACATAATGATGATGATGGCAATGTCTAATATTCTCTTCAAGTCCATCTGTTGAAGTTATCTTTTCATTTCAATAGTTGTCTGCCCCTGGCATGTTGCCTTTCACCTTTTCCTCTAGCATGGTTTCCAGCAGGGCATAATGGCTATATTTGTATGTGCAACATTAAAACAAAACTCCATTGCTACATTCATACAAACTACATACATGACATATACCCAGTCATCCACTCCAAGCACTGACAATGCCAAAGTTCAAGTGGTTTGATAAAGAATTAAAAATAATAAGTTACTTATTCAAATGTTCAAATACCACAAGAAAAGGACATGTTGGAAACTGACAAACTACAGCATATATTAATGATCCCCCTGGATGAAAAATATAAAGATAAATGCTATCATGTCTTTTTAAAATGCAGTAGTTAATGAGTAAAACATGAAATTTGTTTTAGAACCAAATAAAAGGTGTCATTTTAAGGGTAGTATGTGTTTACATTACAATGCATTGCTTCTGTTTGAAATTATTTCTTCATACTTTTATAAATATATAGTTTTGAAATATTTCTTGCTTACAAATGATAAGAAAACCAAAACATTCTAAAACCTCAAGAATCTATTTTACTGTAGTGCCTTACATTGCCATATCGTGAACTCTGTCAGTCTTAGTAGGCCACAGCAGCTGCCCAACAGGAAAAACAATGATAACAACAAGCCACAAGTGTATTACTTTCACAGAGGCCAAATATACATGTCTTGCCAGATTCTTTAGTATGCTTAGATTAAGCATAAGAAGTGCGATCGCACATGACATATTGATTGGTACACATGAAGAATAGGCAGTCGCACACAGTGCCTTGCTTGGGTCAGAAAGTGTTAATATGGTTGAAGATCAACAGGATGACAATGACAGAATTCACTTTACTTTGGTCAACAGGATGACAATGACAGAATTCACTTTACTTTGGCCAACAGGATGACAATGACAGAAGTAACTTTACTTTGGTCAACAGGATGACAATGACATAATTCACTTTACTTTAACATACATTATGTTTCTCTACCCACCTGTAGTACATCTGCTTGTTTTCATCACCAGGCATCCAGAAGCGATTTCTGTAGTTGGAGAAGTTGCTGGAAAATAGTGAACGAATAAGCAACTTTAAGCAACTGAAATTTTCATGTAAATTTAAAACATGCCAGTAAATTTCAAACATGCCAGTAAACTCCATATGCCATATTAAATGCTACAGTGGTTTGGAAAGAATAGTGATTCAAGGCAGGGTTCCTTCACGGAGCAGCATGGGTCAACCAGCAGGAAGATGGATACAGGACAATGAAGACTCTGTGAGCATGAATATGTTAGAGGCAGGAGAAATGGCAAAGGATTGAGGAACTTTTCAGCAGGCCATGGTGATAACAGCTTTCTATAGAGAACCTGCTATATATTCCACAAACTGATTATGAAATAGTGTTCAGTCTGAAAGTTTGCAGCTTGGACAAGCATTGGAAAGCAATGAAGGAACTGGATGGCTTTGAACACAACTTTTGAATGTTCTTTTCCTTTTGTGAGAGTATTCATGAACCTGAAATTAACTACTACTTTTATTAGGGACATTAATGTGGTGGTCTCAGTATGAATGAAAGAAGAGAAAAAGAAGAAGAAGCAGAAGGAGAGGAAGAAGAAGAAGAATGAGAATAGAAAAGGAAGAAGAGGAAGAATTAGAAATGCAAGCAACCCACCAGCAATTTTGTTAAAAAATCTCATCTAAAACGTAAACTCCATCAAAATTATTCAGCTACTACTGTGTAGTAAATGAAGCCAAACAAATTATAATGCAGTTATCCACTACTTTATTCAGGCCTGAAAAGTATTGTTTTATCGCAAGTGAGTTTTATAATATTTCACTGCGACATGTCACATTGCTGACATATCTCTGAGTTCAATCTCTTATTTGCTATGGCCAGTCTGTGTGTGACTTCTTATGAACAGTCCCCATGTTTGTTTACTATGGAGCCAAGATATTCAAAGCGTGTGACATTTTCACTGTCTCTATTGTTGACTATGGTTTTTGGTTGGCATTTAGTTTTGTTGGTGGACATTAGTTGTTGTCTTAAGCTTAGAAAAATATGATGATTTTCATGACTTGTGATAGACAGGATCAGCTCTTCTAACCCCTTTCAGCTATATGAGAGGAGGACCATGTTGTCTGCATATCTAGTTCTGGAATTGGATTTCCATCAGAAATGGATGAAAACTGTCTCTGGTTTCATCATGTTCTTAGTTAAGACAAGGTTCAAAACAACAATTAGAATGCAGAGGCATTGATGTGTAGGAGTGGGGTTTTATACAGACAAAGACTTCTCTTCACCTGCATGTGGGCCAACTTTGGCAGACACAAGTTTGGCAAACGAAAGAATAATCGACTATGAACTCCACTGTGAGAAAACCTGGTGAAGACTCTAACATTGCAGGCTACAAGACTGCGAGAAAGTCACAGCAATTTCTCATAATGATGCTAGAAAATCATCACCCAAATCTGGCACTAACCAAAACTGAATAAATAAACCAAAACAAAGTTTTCAAGTGAGTTAAAATAGTCAGGAAATTAAACCTGTAAAAGAAACGAAATACAAGCTCATAGATGACTAATAGCTTACTATGCCATTTCATGATTTCCAGGACAAGTCATGTACGGCAGTCTTGAAGCAAGGGGTTCTATTTGCCTCATGAATTCATCACCAACTCGGGCATTATCCTGTTGATAAAAAAATCATTAAAACATGAAGAAACGTTGATATTGATGTTATGCTATATGATTACATTTCACTTTAAAACTTGGTAGAGAGGATCTTTCTTATTAACTGACTGACTGCCATGCGACGATATATCGTCTTATTTGAACTACCCAAAACTGCCATGGTTCGATTAATCATCTGAATGTTGACAATTCATTATTTGTTTTATTTTCCAAATCTTCCGCAATTTTAGTGCCCAATAAATGAAAATTTACACTGGGGAAGTTCTTTTTTTCCAATTCATTGGAAATAAAGAGTCATGTCTCTCAGAACTGAGCAGAAATCTTTATTAAATTGTGGCTAATTTTCTGTTTTTAGAAATGGCAACCCACTAGTACTTGACCTTGTCGATTTACATCAGATTATCATTTGAAACAATTTTAGATGATAATTATTCTGGCTTAAAGGACTTTGTGAAAGATTCTGAAACTGATAGCAGGTGGTCACATGGAAAACAAAACCAACAGTGACAGTTTGTCATCATATGTTGGCACATATTGAATTATGCTTGCTCTAATTGGGCCATAACCGGTCTCTGTTGCTAAGGGCTTGCGAACTCAGTTTGTGAGCCCATATACCCGGGTTCGAAACACAGCGGTGCTGGTTTTTTCAAAAAGGTATAGGAGCCGGTCGTTCAGAAAGCAATGGCAAACTACTGAACGTAACATTGGCCCAGGAATCATGAACAGCAAAAATGCTGGGGTTGACTGCTACGTCCTGTGAAGGACATGCGACTTAATTTTTTTTAATAATTGGGCCATAATTGTACCCCAAAGTTTGCTTTGCCTATCACAAATAAACTAAGCAGTATTTAAATAACTGTAACAAAATAAAATGTAGTTACGTATTGGTTTTCATTCTAACAAGCATAATCTGTACAGTGTTTTTCTGAATTTTTCAATTTTGTGTGAACATGTGCTTCAAAATATGTTATAAATATATACTGATAGCAATGAGTAGCAGCTCTTGTGATAATTGTGAAGAAAAGTAGTTATATATCATTTTTCGTTGAATTAAATTGGATTATCTTCACAAAATGAAGGAAATTTACCTTGGCATGTGAACATTTTGATAAGGCTTCCGGTACAATGGCGACAAAATGAAGCGTTACTTTTCGGAGGGACGCTATTTAGTGTTATCCTTTGGATTTTGTGTGATTTCCTATGGATTTCCTGTGAATAGTGTTTTCCTGTGGATTATGTGATGTTATTTTGTGTTCCTTTTATTGGAAGTTTTCAAAAGAAGCCATGGAAGGCAGGTGGTGGATGAAATTTTGAGGGCAGCCAACAGAAATTTGTGGGCCATGGCCTCGAGCTTCACGACGGCAGGCAGAGGAACTCTTCTTGAGTCAATGGCTGCGGTCTCTGACCAGTAAGGTCACTGCCATAGAGGAAAGCAACGGCAAACTACCTCTTTAAAAGTGCCTAGTATATCATGATTCGCTTAAAGACTGATCATCGCAAGACAAGGACAGAGACGTTAAAATTAGCAACTTGGAACGTTAGGACGTTAAACGACGACGGAAAATTAGAGAATATAAAACAAGAAATTGAAAGGGAAAAAATTTATATTTTAGGTATGTGTGAAATGACATGGACAGGAGCAGGCATCAAGATAGGAGAAGATTTCAAGATTATTTATTCTGGAGGTGAAGATCGTCATAGAGGAGTGGCAATTATTTTGGACCGGAAAACAGCAAAATCTGTTCAAGGATATTGGGCTTTGTCGGACAGAGTTCTACTAGTTAAATTAAGTGGCAGACCTTTTAGCATAAATATTATTCAAGTATATGCCCCAACAGGAGAATCCAGTGAAGATAGTGTAGAAGAATTTTATAATGACATACAGTCTGCCTTAAAGAAATGTAAAAATTCAGAAATAAACATCATAATAGGGGACTTCAAAGCAAAAGTAGGAAATCAAGGGGATAGATACATAGTAGGAAACTATGGTTTAGGAGAGAGAAATGAAAGAGGATACAGACTCGTAGAGTGGGCAAAAGAACAGGAAATGATTGTAGGAAACACCTGGTTCAAGCAACACCCTAGAAGATTATGGACATGGAGGAGTCCTGATAGCAGGATTAGAAACCAGATTGACTACATTCTGATTAGCAGAAGATTTAGAAACGCATTAACACTAGCAAAAACAGTTCCCAGTGCTGATTGTTATAGTGACCACAGATAACTCACAGGAACATTGAGGATAAAGTTGAAGAAAGTCAAGTATATAACAGGAAACACTAAATATGATTTGCGTACATTGAGTAATGACAAGGAAATACAAAACAAATTCAACATAGAAGTACAGAACAGATTTGAAATTTTCTCTGATCTAGAGATCCTATTACAGGATGTGGATGATCAATGGGAAATGTTGAAGAATTCAATCAATGTGGCTGCAGAAACAACTATTCCAAAATTAAAGAAGGTGGGTCGTAAGAAATGGATGACTGAAGAAATTTTACACCTCATGGAAACAAGAAGACTCAACAAAAATAATTCTGTCAAATATGAAGAAATTCACAGACAAGTCAGAATATTATGTAAGGAGGCAAAAGAAGCATGGCTTGAGGAAAAGTGCTTAGAAATTGAAAACCAACACAACAGTCAAAATACCAAATTAGTGCACAAAAGAATTCAGGAACTTACTAATAAAAGAACAAGTACATCAACAGGGTGTCTAAAAACTGAAGATGGCAAAATCATAATAGAAAAAGACCAGATTCTACATGTATGGACAGATTATGTGAAACACCTTTATGATGATAACAGAGACGAACAGTATGATATTAGATTTAATAATCCCCTCTGCCGTGCGTCCACCTTGACGAGG
This sequence comes from Cepaea nemoralis, assembly GCA_014155875.1. Lineage (NCBI taxonomy): Eukaryota > Metazoa > Mollusca > Gastropoda > Stylommatophora > Helicidae > Cepaea > Cepaea nemoralis. Next base: position 241,400 of record JACEFZ010028331.1, read on the forward strand.
TAGAGGGGCTTGAGCGTTCCAATGACCCCAAGAGCTATGCCGACGGTAGCACAGCTACTGGTAGGGTCACCCATGTCGGACAGGTCAAGGGAGAGGGACCAGACGAAGTGACGCACAAACCTGCTGCCTTGTAGGTAGACTGGGGACAGTCAAAGGCTAGGGAAAGCATCCCGAAAAATGCTTGTCGAAATCGGATGTACTGAGCCACAGGCTTGACAAAGAAGTGCAACGTAACTTTATCATTTCATGATGCCACAGATGAAAATTAATCGTTATGGTGCTAATCCCGTGAAGTCCCATCAGGCGGTGATAGTGCCGGGCCCCCTGCCTCGAGGGGGTCCACCCATGACTACTGGTGGTCACCTTCCCCTGTGCTGTGGAGTCAAGGCACAGAGGAGTAGGTTAAGAGCTATTGACCAAACACCCCGGACTCTCAACATACTACAATGGAATGCCGAAGGAGTTTATAACAAGAAAGCCTCCCTAACACAGCGTCTTCATAAAGATAGAATAGATGTGGCATGCATTCAAGAGACACACCTCAACGCCAATCGCACATTTTCAGTCGAGGGATATCAGGCCACACGTTTCGATCGCGAAGGACACAAAGGAGGAGTTGTAATACTTACACGAAATACAATACCTTGCAGCGAAGTATCTGTGATCTCTGACAACCAAACGGAAATTATAGGTGTTGATATAATGATAAAGGACATGAAAATAAGAATTTACAATCTGTATAGCCCGGCAGATAAGGATCTTACACTCTCAAACATGGAAATAACTGACACAAATTGCATTGTTGTCGGAGACTTTAATAGCCGCTCAGAAAGATGGGGATACCCAGATACTGACAAAAGAGGAGATGAAGTGGAGGACTGGGAAATAGACTCAAATCTCCATCTACTCAACAAAGCGGATGACACACCGAGCTTCTACTCCAGAAGATGGATTACCACTTCTACTCCAGACTTAGCTTTCTGCACAGGAGACATCCTCCACAAAATCGATCGCCATGTGCTTGACCAATTAGCAGGTAGTGACCACAGACCAATCAAGCTTGTAATAAATATGGAGTATGTTCCACAGGAGCAAAAGCCTTTGCCTCGCTGGAATTACAAAAGAGCAGATTGGGACAGATTTGCCATACTAACAGACAAATATTGTGAAAACATAAATACACGATATGGCAACATGAAGCAAATGGTGGAAAGTCTAAACAGAGCAATAATACAGGCGGCCACTGAGTCTATTCCAAGAGGAGCGAGGAAAAATTACAAACCATACTGGACTGAGGAACTACAAATTTTGGAGGACAAAGTTGAAGATGCTAGGAAGACCGCAGAGAGAGAACAAACAACTGAAGCAAACATCTCTCTCAAAGCCATCTCAGCAAAATATAAAAGAACAGTAAATCAAACAACAAGAGATTGTTGGAGGAAAAAAACAGAAAACCTGAATTTTGACAGGGATGGAAACAAACTATGGAAACTAGTGAAAGCCATGAACAATGAAGGACCTAGAAACAAACAAATAACAATTAAACAAGGAAATGCCTTGCTTACAGGAAAAAAGGCTGCAAATGCACTAATGGAACACTATGCCAGTGCAAACCACATTGATATTACAGCCTGAACAGAAGAAAGCAATCAAAGATAAACAGATACATCATAGATATACAGAGACAGCAGCAGAATATATGATGGCAAATCTAACAATGGAAGAAATGGAACAGGCAATGAATACCCTAAAAAAGAAGACATCACCAGGAAAGGATGGAATCACAAATGAAATGCTAATAGGACTAGGCACTAAGGCAAAAAAGAAACTACTAGCAGTCCTAAATTACAGCTGGAAGAGGGGAATAGTCCCACAGGCATGGAAGGAAGCTATACTAATACCAGTCCCAAAGAAAGGAAAAGACCTGGAAGAACCAAATGGCTATCGACCTATCAGTTGTCTTCGCAGCTGTGTAGGAAAATTAATGGAACGCATTATCAATGGCAGGCTAACATGGCATCTGGAAGAAAACCAACTCTTAACACCTCACCAAGCAGGATTCAGAAAGTACAGATCCACTGAAGATCAAATAACCTATATAGCTCAGGAAATAGAGGATGCCTTCCAAGAGAAAAAGCACACACTAGCGGTCTGGATAGATTTAGAAAAAGCATTTGATAAAGTATGGAAGGAAGGACTGAAAGTAAAACTGCAAAAAATGCATGTTTGTGGGAAAATGTACAAATGGATCAGCCACTACCTTGAAAACAGAACTGCCAGGACAAAAGTACAAGGACAAACCAGCAAAATGATGCTGTTGGAGCAAGGTGTCCCCCAAGGAGGAGTTCTTTCACCAACATTATTCCTAGCATATATAAACGACATCACGGAAAATTTTCCAGCCAGAGTACACACATCATCCTTTGCAGATGACCTAGCCATATGGACATCTGAAGAATATATTAGTACAGCTAACAGCAGAATACAGCAAGCCCTATTAGCGCTAGAGGACTGGTCAAAATCATGGCTAGTGAAGATAAGTGAGGAGAAAACAACATGCACAGTATTCTCCCTCTCAACTAAAACTCAGCAACCTAAGCTGGTATTGAATGGAAAAATATTGCGCCATGAAGAAAATCCAAACTATCTAGGAGTCACCTTTGATCGTCGCCTGACATGGAAGACACAGGTTGAGAAAAATCGAACAAGAGCAAGGCAAAGAATGGCAATCATGAAAAAGCTTGCTGGTACAACGTGGGGAGCAGATGAGACAGTTCTCAAGAAGTTATATACTGGACGGGTGAGGCCAGTACTGGAATATGGCATTGCAGCTTGGGCAACAGCAGCTAAGTCAAACTTTAACAAAATAAGCATAGTCCAAAATCAAGGAATGCGAATCATAACTGGAAGCCTGAAGACAACGCCTATTAATGAACTAGAAAAGATCACTTGTTTACAACCAATGCAGGATAGAAGAGATAGCAGAGCCCAGCAACAAGCTGAAAAATTTAGAAGATTGACAGACCACCCTATGTATAACAGGTTTAATGGTTTTGGAAAAGGAAGACTGAAGCGTAGCAACTTTGTAGAAACTGCAAAACGAAAGATTAGGGCAGATCCCATACTTAACATATCAACAGTCAAACCCATTTACAATGCAGACAAGTTCCCAGCTTGGAGACAGCAGCTACTGCCTGAGATGATAGAAAACATTCCTGGTATTGAGAAAAAGAACACTCAGCATGAAACCGAAAGAAGAGAAATAACCCTAAACTACATAAAAGAACATTACCCAAGCAGCAATTGGACCCATGCATATACAGATGGATCAGCCAAAAATTCAGTAGAGAATGGAGGAGGAGGAATTCTCCTAAATTTAAAAAATGGAGTGAAAAAAACACATTCAGTGGCAACTGGAAAGTTTTCAAGTAACTTCAAAGCGGAGGTAGAGGCTCTGAAAACTGCAGCAGAAATGCTCTTGATGGAGGAAAATAAAGAGACGCAAATAGCTATCTTTACAGATGCAAAGTCAGCTGTCTCAATACTGAAGAGCAATTACAGCACAGAAATAGCTGACCTAAGAGCAGCACTCCATGGTCTATGCCAGAAATCCAAAAAAGTTGTAATACAGTGGATACCATCACATTGCAGTATACCTGGAAATGAAGAGGCTGACAGACTGGCAAAAGAGGGCGGACGACTACCACAGCCTGACATAGACATAACCTATAACGAGGCAAAGAGGTTGATAAAAAGCACTTATAGAACCAAATGGGAATCAGAGCATCCAGGTCACCAGAAGGATGATGCATATTACAAACTCGACCGAAGAGAACAAGTAGCAATCTTCAGACTCCGCACAGGACATAACAGGCTGAAATACCACTTGTTCAATAAACTAAAGATAGGAGATACCGATGAATGCAATTGTGGAACTGGTAAAATGACAGCTAAACATTTGCTGCAGGAGTGCCCAATATATGCAGAACAGAGAAAGATACTTTGGCCCACACCTGCTTCATTTGAGGACAAGCTCTATGGAGATATCAGCAAGCTCAAGTTGACCGCAGCTTACTTTAACTACATACAGGTTGACATTTAAAGGTGCATGAAGAAGTATTTAGACTGCCGCACTTCATACCACAGGTATGTCGGTTACAAAAGCGCCCCAGAGGCATGAAATGGAATATTGCTTGGATGACAAATCCATTACGTGGAAAGTCCGAACCAAAAGCTCACTGTGTGGGCTTCATAAAAGGTGGAAAAAGTGTCCCAGTGGCACGAAATGGAATATTGCTTGGATAGCAAATCCATTATGTGGAAAGTCCGAATCGAAAGCACACTGTGTGGGCTTCATAAAAGGTGGAAAAAGTGTCCTAGTGGCACGAAATGGAATATTGCTTGGATAGCAAATCCATTATGTGGAAAGTCCGAATCGAAAGCTCACTGTGTGGATGTCATCTGCAGACTGCATACTTCTGGTTTCCGGAAGAACAGCCTATGGTGAATGGAAGGCCCAATATACGGAAGTGAGGCTAAGCAGCCATGTGCAGGACGTGACGATTCCTTGGGTGAGCCCAGTACCAGAGCGCTGTGTGTTGGCTCTGCAAGTATGGAAGCCTCCTTGGATGGCGGGGAATGCCCATGGTCTGCCCCTGCCTTCCCTTGAGGGCTGACCAGGATGTCTTTGGCTGTTCTATATGGGCCAGCTGGGATGGGGGATAACACCACAACAGTGAGAGCCAAACGTCCTAAGAAACCCCTGGGAAGGTTAACCCGGTCAACAAATGCCCGCAGAAGTCGGATGTGTTGGCCTAACGGTGCAAGAACGCAGCTCTGCTGTGGACAGGCACAACGCAATCACGTCCGGAAAAAAACTCCGGATGAACGAAGAAGAAGAAGATTTAATCATGAAGGACCGCCAATTTTGGAGGTGGAGGTTCGAAATGTTCTTAAGCATATGAAAGCTGGCAAGGCCCCCGGTGCAGATAACATCACAACAGAAATGATTAAAGCTTTAGAAGAATTTGGACTAGAGCAAGTCACCAGACTGCTGAACACATTATATGATACTGGAGATATACCTCCTGAATTATGTAACTCTGTATTTATTGCAATCCCAAAGAAATCAGGAACCTTGGAATGTGATCAACATAGAACAATTAGTATAATGAGTCACATCACAAAGATTTTGCTAAGAATTATCATGCAAAGAGTGAGGAAGAAGATACAACCTGAAATAGAAGGAAAGGGTACAGTAAATGCTGTGTATATGCTGCGAACAGTTATTGAACGTGCTATAGAAGTAAACAAGGATATACATCTTTGCTTTATTGACTATACAAAGGCTTTTGATAGAGTTAGACATGTCAGCATGGTGGATATGCTTGCAGATCTACAAATTGATGGGAAAGACATTAGACTTATAAAAAACATATATTGGAAACAACAAGCTGCAATAAGGATTGATAATGAAGTGGGACAGTATCAGCCAATTAAGAGAGGTGTTAGGCAGGGATGTGTGATGTCTCCAGATCTTTTTTCCCTATACAGTGAAAATATTTTCAGAAATGTAGAGGATATAAATGGAATCAGCATTGGAGGACGAAACATCAATAACATTAGATATGCAGATGATACAGTATTAATTGCAGACAATGCGCAGGACCTGCAACAATTAGTAGATGCGGTTGTTGTACACAGTGAGCAACTGGGGTTAGAATTAAATTGTAAAAAGACTCAGGTTATGGTCGTCACTAGGAAGGAAGAAGTGCCACAATGTAATATACAAGTAAATGGAAATATTCTTCAACAAGTGAATCGGTACAATTATCTTGGAACAGTCATAACATCTGATGGGAGATGCCTTGAAGAGATTAGAACAAGAATCGCCATGGCGAAAGTAGCCTTTAGCAAGATGAAAAACATTCTGACCAATAAAAAGATGTCAATTGAAACGAGAAAAAGAGTGTTGAGGGGATACATAGAGCCTGTTCTTTTGTATGGATGTGAAACTTGGACAATGAGCAGTCAAGCTGAAAAGCATCTGATGGCTGCAGAAATGTGGTTTCTGAGGAAAATGCAAAGAATACCATGGACAG
>JACEFZ010028331.1:252500-254393 GCA_014155875.1 Cepaea nemoralis
TACAGATATGGAATGGTAGTGCCCATTGGGTCTCACTGGTGAAGTGGTTAAGATATGCTATCTGCCCATTGCTCAAAAGGTCGTAGGTTGGTTTTTTTGGACTCCATCATATGGGTCACGAGTGCAATTTTTTTTTCGGAGACCACTGGGTGTTGTTGCTGGAGATGTCCAGTTCATGCTCTGTGTGATGTTATCAGCAGGCGGTTAGCTGATCTGTGAAGAGAGATTGAGCTATCATAGGATAAAATCTGATGCAATGAAGTAGATCTTCTTGTCTTTTAGCCACTATTGTGTCAGTCCTAAAACCCGTGACTCAATTGCACAATACACAAGAAGAAGAAAGAATGCCTCTGTAGAAGATGGTCATACAAGATTTATTACAAATAATCATTTAAATAATAACTGTGGAGTGTTTTACCCCTGAGGATCATCAGAGATTGCAAACCATGATGATGATGTTCCTACCTGTTGCTGAAGAGCAGCTGCAGCTATTCTCTGGCCAAACCAGCTTCATGACATTTATACATTTAAGAGCAGCAATGAAAATATACAAGAGTACTAACCATTCTTTGCATATGTATTCACAGGCTGCTGCTTCTAAGCAGCCATTACAATAAATTCCAGTTTTTCTCGTTTTCTTATTTAGTGTAAAGATTCACACCCAATTGTTAAAATAGGTGTTAAAGAACATGTAAAAGAACTCTTTATTTAACTTTCACTAACAGAGACTTATTGCATGAAACATTCTTCATTTCGCATGCAGTTTTTATTTGTCATATTCTAATGTATATTTCTATAATACATCTCATGCTACTAGTTTAACTACATACTTAAATGTTGGTACTTTCCTGAAATTACTACCAATATACTTTATGGCATGTAAAAATGTAAATGTGTTTACTCACTCACTGACTTCAAATTAAGACATCTTGAATACTCCCACAAAAAAACTTTATTTAAAAAAATCCTGTAATGGCGAACATCTTAAAACAAAATATAAGTTTCTGAAGAAAACTATTCACAGTAAGGATAATGTTGTTATGAAATATAAATTATGTGTCTTGTAATGGAATAGAAATAATTAGATTTATGGTAACCTCAACATACCAACATGAAGGATGGCATCATACATGCCAGTTACTGCATCCATCTCAAGTCTGGCAAGCGACTGAGGATTTTCATTACCCATGTCACCAAAAATGGCAAGTCTGGGACTCCAGGTATTACCAGATGGCCAAGTGCGAAAATAAAATAAGTCTGAATAGCCATAGTCTTTACTGCCAACCATGTAAGCTGAAAAAAATATAAAGGTAATCATATTAAAATATTCTAATTTTATTAATCTATTTCACACAATTTCATTTCGCACGTGGAATTATGATTCTGTCCTCTAAACAACAATAGTTTAAGATTCTGTATTACTTGTGCTGATGTATTTTGTCCCTAGGAGTGGAGAGCTACTTTATGATAAAAGTGATGTGGTGATAGCTCTCTGAAATTAGGTGGAGAGTGCAGCTGAACAGTCGGAGTATCCATTTCTGTAAAGAATGGTACTGAAGCAGTGGCGTGCAGAGCGGGGGGTGCGACGGCCCCAGGCATCCAGCCGGGAGGGGGGCATCCAATTAGGGAGAGAGGGCAGCACAGTGCAGTGGCGGGGGGGGGAGTGGGGTGGGGGGGGGAAGAATGAGGGGATGAGATTTCGATTTGAAAATTTCCACATAATGGATTTGTTATCTAGCAAATTACATTGTCATGCCAATGGGATCGCTTTTGCACCTTTTAATGTGCTCACATTCGGACTTTTCACGTTATGGATTTGTAGCAAGCAGTATTCCATTTGTGCTACTGGGACACTTTTGCGAGCCGACCTTACCTGTGGCAAATTTGCTGTGG
>JACEFZ010028332.1:0-145000 GCA_014155875.1 Cepaea nemoralis
ACGGGTTCGGAAAAAAAGCAACCCTGGGCAGGGGGGCCGTTTGGCTCAATGAAATAATTTGATGCAGAGTGATATAATCCGGAGCAATATTGTCGATCTCCTGGCCTTAACATTTCCAACAAAATGTGTCTCACCGTAGATACATTATATCAGGTCCCTTTACTTTATTATTGATTGTTTCTGGATTTTAAGGGTTTGAAGATTGAGCAAAACCCCACTACTGGCAACGCTGATCGTATTCCCGGTACGAACTTGGGCCTGTCCTCATCAGATTGGCAGCACTGGGACCGAGTTTCGCTCTCGTTGAGCTCGGCGATCGGTAAAACTTTGAGCAATAGACTACAATGGGTGAAGTTGTGATATTCCAGTTTGATAATTTGGTCGCGTCTAGCGAGATCCGCGTGGTCAAGGGTTACACACCCGCCTCACACGCCAGTGATCCAGAGTTCGATCCCAGGTCCAGCCAAGGATATGCGCTACTGACGAGCTCAACTGCTCAAACGAGAGAGAAACTGGAGTCTAGTGGTTCCAATCTGATGTGGACAAGGCGCAAGGTTCGTAACGGAATAATTTACTTGTTGTATTCTATTTATTTTTAAGTAGCATAGTTCACAATGATATTACTGTGTGTGTGTGTGTGTGTGTGTGTGGTTGTGGTTGTGTGTGTATGTGTGTATTAGGGACGTTCATTTGAAACCCGTTCCAATGGCTTTATTACAAAAGCAAGAAAGACACATTAACAGGTGTGGTAGAATTAAACAATGCATTCATTTTGAATGAATTATGCACCATGGGTTGGTCAGAAGAAGTCACCGTAAAATACAGGCAATCATCCCATTGTTTAGGTAGGCGGCGAATGCCGTCCGCAAAACAAGATTGTGGTTGCTCACTGAACCAAGTGTTTACCGCGTTCATTACGTCTGCATGTATGTGAAATCGTTGCCCCTTCAGATTTTATTTTTAGAGGTCCGAACAAATGAAAATCACATGGTAAGAAATCAGGACTATAGGCTGGATGTTGCAGAATTTCCCACTTCTTCCTTGCTAATGCATCCTGCACAATCTTTGAGACATGCGGACGAGCATTATAGTGCAACAAAATCACACCGCCAGAAAGCATGCCGGGACGTTTATTCTTGATGGCTTTTTGCAGCTTGTCTCGAGTTTGTAAGTAGTGGGTAGAGTTGATGTTGACACCAGATTCTTTAAAGTCGGCCAACAATAGCCCTTCATGGTAAAAAATTCGCTCAGCATAATCTTACCAACGGAAACCTGTAACTTGAATTTGTTTTGGCTTTTGGTGATCCGGCATGCTTCCATTGCATGCTCTCTCATTTGCTGCTCTCATGTGTAGTGACACCATGATTCATGGCCTGCTACTATGCGGAAGAGAAATGCATCACCCTCCACTCTGTAACGCAAGTGGCTCAAACACCATCCCATGCGTTCCTATTTTTGGTGGTCGGTCAACATCCGCGGAACCCACAGTGAAGTCACCTTCCGATATTGCAGTTTCTTACGAACGACCTTTTGAATTGTCCCAATTGACACATTAAATTCTTTCGCTAGCGAACGTATGCTTCGACAACGGTTCATCTGTACTGCTGCATCAATTTTGGCTACGTTTTTTTTCTGTTGTAACGATATGCGTTTGACCTGGCCGTCGAAGATCTGTCTTGAACTGACGTCCTTTCCTAAACATTCGTACCCAGTCTGTCACTGTTGTCTTCGACACACATTTGTTACCTACGCTGCCAGAATTCTTCGCTGAATGTCCAGTGGTCGACATCCTTCAAATGAAAGAAACTGAATCACCGCTCTTTAAACTTCTTTGGACGTATTTTGGATCAACCCGGCCATTTTCCCAACGGTCAGAAACAGAAACTATGCATCATGGGAAGATAAGCACGTGATCATTTATTCATTGTTCAGTACTTATCACATGACTATGACATGATCATGTTCAACATACGCAATTTTGCGCGGTGCGGCACGAACGGATTTGAAATGAAAGCCCCTTATATAATTAAATCATTTGCTATAGGTTTATTCTAATGAAAAATAATAGTATAATATACACTGCTTCAGCCGGCTGACGTTGAACAAATGTAATCCTGGTTGTAAAAAAAAAAAAAAACCGTTAAAAATAACGTCTAAATATATGTCAGTTAAATGCGTGTCTTTGTCTTATAATTGGAATCACATAATACGCCTTCAGATAGTGGAAAAATATTCAGTTGTCACGTTAACTACCCAATTGTTATATGCGTGTAATCATATGCCTAGAACTCTGCAATGTCTACAGCTGATGGAGCTCGGCGCTGCTCCAGCCTAATTACCTAAGTCACCAGTGACAGGCACTATTTAACTGATACATTCTAATTTAGCGATCGATGATTTTCGCTAGTCTACAGTTGACTAGACTAGGGACCAGTCAGAACGTAAATGAGAATGCCCAAGCTAGAATTACTTTTACCTTAACAACCTGTTAGAAGAAATGGCGGTTCATAGGCTGCTGTATCTCCCGCGGCCCGTTATTTAAATAAATGAAATACTATTATTTACATGAAATATTTCTTAGAAGAATCATGACAACTGACAGTACAGTACGAACATTTTCCTGCCGCATGAGAGCGTATTTATGTCCACGGAAACAGTATGAGCAAACGAAATCGTCTGTCTCGTGTTGTGCCTCAATAACTGTAACACTCAGTAGTGAAATAAACAACAATATAACTGTAATCCACATTTGCACCTTAAAATAGACATACAACTTATTGTCTAAAGGATACAAACATTAACGACAATTTTCACGCTTCGTATTTCATCACAAACACATGTTAGTGATATATTACGCCTTTCATTATCTTTATACATATTTTAAGGCAATGTAGACGGACTCTTGGATTAGGTACATAATTAGCACCCACTATTAAGCCTATATTTCAAATCAGCTGCAGGCAGTTTGAGAGCGTACTGACTGCCTTGCGTTGATGTCGACGGTATGAAAGTTGATCTTTCAGAACGCAAAGGCAAACTACTGAATGTAATAATTGCCGAAAAAAATACATACAACAGGGTAAATATTATGGGTTTCTTGCGGCGTTCTGTGAAAGACATGTAAAGAACTTCCCTAAGCTTATGTAACTGAAATCTTCATATGTTCCGTTGTTATATGTTATATATTATCGTTATCGGGGACAGTATTGTAATGCATATCATCTATAATGTGCATTACAACTGCGTGTATCTGTTGTCACTAAGAATTGGGAGATACGGTGATAACGTATTGTCCATATGTATATTATTGTCCGCAAAGGTTGAAACGAACTTGGGAGATAGGCAATCTATTATTTTAGGACAGGATAGTTTAGGTGACCTAGAATAAAAATCACGTTCATTGTAATAATTAGAAAGTATTTACCGACATTGTTCTTCTCCTATTTCAAGTTGTATTTTCTTATTAACACTTTGCATGATAATTCTTAGCAAAAGCTTCGTGATACGACTCATTATACTAAATGTTCGATGTTGATCACATCCCAAGTATTCACACTACATGTAACAAATACTTATTGCTATGTACATGGCATTAACACAATTACATACTTGTCTGTAGCTATAGTGACTGTAGACTGCTATACTGGTAATGATGTTACAAACACAAATGGAAACAAACAGTACATCTGCCTCAGTTTCGACCGACCTGTCTCTTACATTGGAGGCATCTGCCATCTACGTCAGTGATGGCGCCATTGTCATCTTTCAGTGGGTTATATTTACCGGTGTCTGTCAGATTATTGATGTTTTCGGAATAGTCACAAACGTAGTCAATATAATTTGTTTTGTCAAGCAAGGCTTCAAGGACCCTGTCAACGTGAGTCTGTTTGGTAAGTGTATAGTCTTCTTCCTGTACACCTTTGGTGAATGAATTGTCTTTATTCTATTTTTTTTTCCACATTCATTATTGAAAGTTGGACAGAGCTGTTGATGGTTCTGGGTGTCATTGAGTTATTGCCACACGAACAAACATATCCCGGACATGAGATATAGACAATATTTCAATTGCTGTTACCTATTCGCAAAGTATAGTTATGTCCTAATATTGCATTGGCAATTTGAAACGAGGATAAGCACCATTCTTCAAATGATCAAATTTAGTTGTGGTTCTCTTGAGTTCGATTCGATATTTAGGAGGAAATCAAAATTCGACCCCGCTAAACCAGCTTCTACAGCGTCGGTTATAACTGAGTACCGTTTTTGTTGGGTGGATTTCTATTATCTTTCCTTTCAATACTTTCATTCTATTTAGTTCTAAACGGACTGGTTATATTGTTTCTTCTGTGCTCTTCGGGTTCGGTTGGGTTTTATGGGGCTCACACTGAATGGTATTTTCTTTATGGCGTTGAGTTGATCCTGATGAGGACCGGGCCATAGGATGACTTGCCAGATTAAGCAGCCTCCCAGTTGTTCATTGCTTTCTCTAAAAAGACTGGTCTTTAACTCTTTTACTCCTCACAAGCACTGTTTTTGATTGTATTTTGTACTCACAAGGACTGATTTTGGTTATATTTAGTCCTCACAAGGACTGGATTTGGTTATATTTAGTCCTCACAAAGAAGGTGCTTCTATAGAAGTATCGAATACAAGGGTAGACTGCTGACATTGGAGTCAGAATAAATATACAAAGTATGATTACAACGCTCGACAAAAGGACAGCACATACAGATACAGTTGAACATTTAGACTGAAGTCTTAATTAATGAAAGCACAACAAAAGTGCAACAACCAAAGCACAACAATAAAAGCATAACAAGAAAACGCACAAAAATAAAAAGCAGACGCAAAAATAGCTAGAATACTGAACTCTGAACCGGAGATTAGGATTCGGAGATAGTGGGAAGTATTGTTTCAAATGTCATGAATTCGAAGATTCGAAATCAGCTGCAGGCGGTTTGGAATCAGCCGCTTTTTACAATGATGTCGATGGTATGAGGCATCGGCAGTTCAGCAACAATGACAAACTAGCGAACTAATATTTCCTAGTAAATCGCAAACGACCATTAAATGTTGGGGTTCATTGCAACCCTCTGTCAGGGGCATGCAACTAACTTTTAACTATGAACATTAACCAAAACAAAAACTGGAACGAATTGCATCCATTCGCCACAGATCCGACGACATATGCAACATGAGTAAATTATCACATCCCATACGACTGACGTGTCCATTGCTGTGACAAGTCTTAGAAGCAGTAGTTCTGGTGAATATGATAAGCTGCGCTGTTCACACAAGTGGAGAAAACACGTAAAAAATGTTTGCTTTAAAAGTTCAGTGCACATATTAAAGGAATCTACTATCTTTGGTGTTAACTTTCTCCTGTTATTGCATTGTGTCGTTAGGGTAAGAACATATGGCCAGTTATTTATAAATTATACTTAACTGTTCTCGAACGTTTAACGCTGATTCTGGCTTTCAATAAATGTAATATATGTTAAAATGTTGCATATCCTTTGAAATACCCCAACACCGACTTGATTTATAAGGCAATTTTACGCTCATTAGTGTGTCATGATGTATGGCCGTGAATCTTAGAATGTAAATGAACAAATTAGGAAGAACTTAGAAGCAACACAGATGTGGTTCCTAAAACGAATGTTGCGAATTCCTTGGACAGCCAAAGTAACTAACAACGACTGCCTGAAAGAGGTTAAAGAAACTAGAACATTATATACAACGATAAGAAAGACAAACACATTTTTGGTCACGTGATGAAAAGAGACGCATTGGAAAATGTGATAAATGGGAAGATCGAGGGGAACAGAGGGAGAGGCAGACCAATAGAAATGATGCTAGATATATTAAGATGGTGGCATGGAGAAAAATCACATGCAGAGTTGATCCAGATAACCAGAGATAGCGATCTTTGGAAAGTCATGAACGCCTACGCCAGCCGGCACGCCACTTTATGATGATGATAATGAGTGTGCCATTGAACGTTCTATAGTAGTAAGTAAAGACCTACATTTTTGCTTTGTTAATGACACAATGGCTTCCAATAAAGTAAGAAATGTCAACATGATAAAGGCATGTCAGCATGGCCGAATGGGTAAGAATGCGTGTTCTTAAATAAACATCATTTGTGCCGATGCCGAGGTAAGCGGTTCAAAACCTACAAAGGACAGCTGGACTAAAATGTTGACCTGTCGTCCTTGACTTGGAGACGTAAATTACAAGTACCTCTGAAGTTGGAGTGGGTTCGTTTGATGACGAGGGACACTGGTTAATAGGGAAAGCTTATTCACACGCAAAATTCAGACCACCACTACTACAAATAGTGTGTATGGACTACGCTTGAGTTCAAAATGAACGAACACCAAAACAGTCATCATAACGATGCTTGAAGATCTACAAACTGATGGGAAAGACCTTAGACTTGTAAAAGAAAAACATATATTGGAAACAACAAGCTGCTATACGATAGTTCATTTAACAATAAATCTTAAATCAATTTCGAAAATCGCTATTAATGTAATTAATTTACAATTGTAACTGTTCTTCATTACCAGTTACTTAAGTTCAGATGCCAGTTTATCAATGTCTGGGCACAAATCTGCCGTGTCCAAAGTCATAAGCGCAGCTAGAATACTGTCGATAAGTCTGGAACGTTACTTGTTTTTTATAACGATCACTGCGGAAAATGACTGCTCGCATCTGTAAGTCGAACCAAAACGACAAATGTATCTCTGGGCGAATGAACGCATGTATTCAAATTGTTCGACAGGCAATAGTCGCCATAATGAAATCATATGATCAGCTGAAGGTGAAGCAGGCAGCTCCAGAAATTTACATCTCAGTGCAGAATTGCATTTCAAATCAATTACTTCGTGCTGAAGATTTTGCTGTAATTGACAGAGCTTGGCATCAGGAAATACGAATAGATGTATGAAGAGTGCAACATTATCCTCCTCTATTATGAACTCTTGAAATCTCGACTGAAACGAGGCCTCGCGTGCCACTTTCTGACAGCTGGCGGGCCACAAGTGGCCCGCGGGCCGTGGTTTGGGAACCTCTGGGTACAATTATCTCGGAACGGTCATAAGTCTGATGTGAGTTACCTTGGAGAGATTATAACAAGAATTGCAATTGCATAGGTAGCCTTTTGCAAGATGAAAAACGTACTGGCCATTAAAAAGAAAAAGATGTCAATTGCAACGAGAAAAAGAGTCTTGAGGTGCTACATAGAGCCTGTAATTTTGTATGGATGTGAAGCGTGGACAATGAGCAGACAAGCTGAAAAAATATCTGATGGCTGTGGACATGTGGTTTCTAAAGACAATGCAAATAATACCATGCACGGACTGAAAAACCAATGAGCAAATCCTACAAGAACAAATGCAATTCGTAAACTGATTAGAGAAATTAGACGTAGACTGACAAATATTTTGTGGGCATGCTATAAGAAGAAATGAATTGGAGTATATGGTGACAACTGGCAGGATCGAGGAGAAGAGAACAAGGGAAGACAGAGAAGTAAATACCTGGATGGCTTGGCAACGTTGTATGGTAGAGACAATAACATTTAAATGATCCATAACAACCCTCCGGAAAACTTCTCCATAGCAAGCAAGATGTCCCGCGTCCGATAAACCCATCTGGAGATCATCCGCCACATCCTGCACCCATCTTCTCTTTGGCCTTCTTCTTCCTCTCTTTCCAGTCATATACCCCTCCATTATTGTATTCTGCAAACTTTCATGACGTTTCAAGTGACCGAAATATATAAATCTTCTTAGTTTTATTGTCTAGCCAACCCTCTTCAATATTCAGCTCTTGAAGTATAGATGTATTTACTTTTTTCTTTACCCACGATATTCTTGGAACCGTCTATAACATTTATATTCAAAAGCATTTATGTGCTGTTCAGCTTGTTTAGTAAGTGTCCAGGTCTCACAGGCGTTTGCTGCAAAGGGAAAGACGCATGCTCTTAAAGATCTAATTTTCGTAGTTCTATCTGTCCCACTCCATAATTTATTCAGCTGTTTTAGTCTTTGAAGAGCGGTTGAAGTCGACGTTTAATTTCATTCGTTGTGTCATCATTGTTGTAATCAACGACCAAGATATTCAAAATTTTCCACCACAAAACATTAACATATATTTCTTTCTTCATAGTAGTTTTATCTGTATGCATTATATTTGTTTATGCTGTGATCAGATATAAGTTGTGATTTTCATAATTTCTTTGGGTTGAGGTTATAAAGTTTTCTTTACCAGTCTGTGATATGGATAGTACTACTGTATCATCAGCATATCAAAATCTCTGGTATTTCATGACCACCGATATTTAGGGCATCATATTGACCGCTGGTTATATCATCTCTGACATTTCTCATTATTTGAATAACGAAGACACAAACCATAGTTTGTACAATTATTGCCTGCCAAATTTCGCTGCATCTCGTCAGGTACATACTGCAGAAGCCACACAACATAGAGTAAATAGGCTTGTTTGTGCAAATAGAAAGACATGATAGTCCATTTAAATTACCATGTTAAACAATTGCAATTACTGTGCGATCATGTTTATATCTCAGCTTGGAAGATGTATCTAATTATTTTACTCTATGGTGTGTGACTTCTGCAGTATGTACCTGAAGAGATGCAGCGAAATATGCCAGGCAATAAATCGTACAATCTATGGTTTGTGTCTTCGTTATTTAAATTCATTACGGGAAAACATTGTTTTCATTTATCATTTTATTTTCGGCGTGCAGGTTAAACAAATTGGATGACAACACACAGCCCTGACGGCTCCTTGCTTGATGTCAAACCAATCTGATGTCTCGCCATCTATTCTAACCGCTGCTTGGTAGTCTAGATAGAGCATTTTTATGAGTTGTACTACATGTGATGGAAAGCCTATATTCCTCATGATTTTCCAAAGTTTATGATTTTGTACACAGTCAAATGCCTTTGAATAATCAACACACAAAAATGAGAATAGGTTTGCATTAAATTCTCTGCACTTCTCTATTATTAAACGCATGTTGAGTATGTGATCTCTTGTTCCTATTCCTTGTCTAAATCCAGCTTGAACCACGTTAATATCTTCTTCCATCTTCTTATGAAGTCTTCCCATTATGATTTTAGTAGACGTTTCCTTGCATGAATGACCAGGGCAATAGTTCTATAGTTGGTGCATCATTTCAGGGTGCCTATTTTTGGTAGTGGAATGAAGATAGGTCTCTTCTAATCGTTTGGTCATATACCATATTTCCATATCTTTTTATATAATGCGTGATAGATTTGTATGCTGTTTTCTCCTCCCTCTTTAATTAGTTCAGCTGGTATCTCATCACACCGTTGTGATGTACCATTCTTCAGGTTCTTTATTGCCCCTGCAATTTCAAGTAATGAGGATTTATTTTCTCTTTCTGCAGTCATTGGATCATGTATATCATTCATATCCCCACAATCATTCATATCAAACGTTCCACTGTAGTATTCCTGTAATCTTTCTAGAATGTGTCTAGATTCTATTAATGTATTTCCTAACTTGCCACAGATAACATTTAATTGAGGTTGAACATGTCTTGTCAATAACTTCATTTCTTTGAACATTTCGTAATCTTTTCCATTCTTATGATATTGATCTATTTTAATACAACTATCTTGTATACATTGGTTTTTGTCAATTCTTGTGTTCTTTCTTATTTCTCGTGTTAAAGATTTATACTTCATCTAAAACTATCGGTTTCTCCTTTCTTTCTCAGTTCCCTTCGTTGTTTTATTAATTCTAACGTGCATGGTGTAATCTATGGCTAATGCGAGGAAATGCAACCTAAAGACTAAATGTCATGGCAGGGCAGATAAGACCCTAAGCCTTGCTCGGCAACTGGTCTAGAATGGAAGCTTCGATAGGCGAAAAGTTAGAGCATTGCTTTGCTGATCCGGTAGCTTCTGCAGTTTGTCGTGTTTCAGATGTATTGGTGTTAACTTTCCTCTGGAGTAAACTAGGCAGGAAGAGAGAGATCATGCTGCATCGGCAACATGTGGTCTCTAAACTCAGCCAGGCTTTGTGTTATGAAGAGGTATAACTCTATTTTACAAAATATCGTCTGCCAAGACGGCAAGGTGCATATATATTATATATATATATATATATATATCTATATATATATATATATATATACTATATATATATATATATATATATATATATATATATATATATATATATATATATAGATATATATAATTCAAAGACATTCCTACTTTGTCCAACTACAGGTCTGACTATTGCTGACCTGGGCAGTCTGATAACGTTGCTGTTTACGAACATCTGCTACACACCCGCCTTCAATGAACTGGATATGTCATTCGACCCAATAGGCTGCCAGTACCTGATCAGTGCCTGGCCTCACAATACGTTTGCTCGCATTTCTGGTTGGATCACTGCCATTATCACACTGGAGAGATGTCTCTGCATAACAGCGCCATTAAAGGTCAGTGTTAAGTCATACGTGTGAGTGTGTGCACAAGTGTTTGAGTGTGTGTATGTGTGTGTTTGTGTGTGTTTGTGTTTGTGTGATCTAAAATGGTTTATTGGTTAGTGTCCTTGCCCGGCAGGTAGAGCAGTGATCTGAATTCATTCGTCAGCCGAGTCAACGAAGAACTTTTTTATTTTACAATTGCATACAAAATCACAAGTAGCCAAACAATGCTGAGTTAATAGCGGAAATATCGGAATTTCGACCCATACAAATAGTCACCAGAAAATGTCTTGGTATGTGAAAGACGGTCAGCGCAGTTCTGACCACATCAGCCACCGACGATGTATACAACTGTGGGTATAGCACCATATGCGATATATATATATATATATATATATATATATATGTGTGTGTATGTGTGTTTGTGTGTGTGTATGTGTGTTTGTGTGTGTGTATGTGTGTTTGTTTGTGTGTTTTTGAGTGTGTGTGTGTGTACTTACGCACATAATGCAGCAAGAAAAACAGTATTAAGTATGGAGAAGGCTATTATAATAAATGCATCAGGGTCTCGACTGTCGAAACCACGAGGCTCCGGCGCTTGTCCACCTACGAGAACTGAGAGTGAAATCTTGTAAAGCACGGCAATGCCGCCGTCGAGATCAAGAGAGGAGATGACATACCCAACTTCTTATAGAAACAGTGAGCTGCAATACTTTGAGATGGCTGCTGCACCGGAGGATTGAGCACTCATGGGAATGACAATTTGCAATACATAGCATCCACATATATACCTTGTTAGGAAGTACATATCCTTATGCTTGCTGTTTCTCCGCCGGATCTTTACAAACCGTTGCATGTTAATGTATAATATAGGCAGGATCTCTGGAGTATAATTTCTTTTATGTAATTACTCTTTCAGATAAAAAGTATTGTCACTTCCAGGCGAGCAACAGTTGTCATTAGCTTCGTCTTTGTTATCCTCTTCTCCAGCGTAGCTCCTATCTACGTCGTCAACAGATTGGGATTTACGTTTATTCCAACAAGAAACAAAACAATCCTGGGACTTGTGGTCACAGGAGATCGAGAGAATGTCGAACAAGTCTCCTTCCTGGTCAACAACGCCTTCCTGCCCTTCGGTGCCTTCATCATCATCATTATATGCACAGTAATCCTGATAGTTAAACTCCAGAAAGCATCAAAATGGAGGAAATCTTCGTGCTCCATCCAGGCAGACAGTGTGTCAACCCGCAATCAGAAAGTGCTAAAATGGTTGTCATGATTTCCACTCTCTTCATTATTTGCTTTATCCCTTTCAGTATCCTTTTCATCGCCATGTCTGTGGAGCCAGAACTGTCCCTTGATGGCAAGTATAGGAATATCATTATCATATTGGTGGATTCAGCTTCGCGCTGGAATCAATCAACTCATCAGTAAACATTTTTCTGTATTATCATATGAGTAGTAAATTCAGGCTGATATGCGTGCAGCTGTTTTCCACAGTGGCATGCTGGATAAATGATTCTATAAACCCATAAAGTTGTGTGGACTTGTCTGTAAATAGACTTATATGGGTACAATAAATTGCACTCGTGAATTTAATGATGGAATCCGAAAAAAAGAACAAACTCTGACACTTTTGAGCGCCAGTCAGGCGTCTTGATTTCTAAATCATGGAGACACTCATGTTGATGTGAATTGTCCAAATGAAATTTGTGATATTAACAGTAGCCTCCAGCGTAGACTGAATATCCATGCTATGCATTGTGGATTGGTTCATAAGTTGAAGGTTTGGTCACAGCTTCCGTTCTCGCTGACATACACGACTTAATATACAGATATGTGATATTATTCTAGCGTGTTGGTGTAGTTGTTAGGAAGCTACGCTAATGTCAGAAGTGTGGAAAGAGGGTTCGTCACCTGTTGTCGTCGCCTCTCTAACTGAGAGAAAGACTAACCACCTATCTCTACGCGCACTCTGGACTACAACATGTTATGCTGCTATTTCATCAAATACCCATAGGAGGTTCTTACCTCTGGACTTTAGTTTGACATGTTTTACAACTATCGCCTGGCAACATAATCCACGGGCCAAGGATAGACTACAGATATCATGACTGAGAAAACACTGAGGTTAGAAAATGCATCTGTGTGAATTGCTTGCAAACAAGGTTGTGGTTTTGATATGTTTGGAGCACTGGATTCAATTAGTTGATTAGAAGTTACCATGTCGGACAACCCGTAATTATAAACCACGATTTCACTATTTAGTCCTCGTTCTCGACCAATTCCAGTCATTCGTAAATGCTGAAATAAAAACACTAGAAAGTCCTGGTTTAGCAACTTTCCTCCAAAGAAGTAGACGCTGGGTCAGCAGAGGAAGTCGTGTCTTGGAGAAAAGATTGTATGATTAGACCAGTATATGATATTCCGAATGAATATCTATTAATATATACACCTGACCAAATTATATGTCATGCAAAATGCTATTTTTTATGTAATTAAATGATATCTTTGAAGGCTTGATATGCGCTGAGTATATGGTGCTAGGACTATATTCTATAGCCCAAACGGTACTTGGAGGATAATGTAGTCAGTATCATGGATGATAATGATACTCTAAACAGGATCTCCTATCTATCAAGTGTTAATCATTCATTCTCTAATAATCTCCTTCTGACGTCAGTGCTCTTCTGATAGCGGTTAGTAATTGAACAAGGAAATGACCTTTTACAGGCCTCAGACGCACTGGACATATGGTGCAAGACCATAATTGCTTAAACTAATCAACTGCCTGTACTTTCCATGACGTTACCCATTTTAGCCTCTGTCGACATGGGCAACCTAGGTCAATTTTAGGTCCTGACGACATGGGAAACCTAGGTCAATTTTAAGCCCTGTCAACATGGGAATCCCAGATCAATTGTAAACATTCGAATCCGCCCCGATGCGAATCGAATTCATGACCACATTCCGGCAGGCGGGCGTCAAACCGCTGACTACCGCGGCCACCTGTAACAATATAGGTACATACATGTTAAAGTGTAAGGGGACATCGATATATTTAAAAATGAAAATTTCTATTTATTTATTCGACACGAATTTTCTGAAAAAACGAAGGGACCCTGAATGTACTGGTAATGGATCCTAAATGGATCCAAAAACACCCCACTGGCTACATGCTACCTGTAAGTTATGGGCTATTAAAACACAATTTTCACGAAACATAATGGAGACTGGGACACGCCAATATTCTCCCTCAAATAATGCCACATTATTCGCTCTTTACAACTAGCCAGACGTATGCCAAAGAGACTTTATTGTAAATGAAATCCATGCTTGTGGTTTTATCAGTGCACACAATAATTATATCAAACCCACTCGTTTGGTTTTATCAGTGCACACAATAAAATTATATCAAACCCACGCGTCTGGTTGTATCAGTGTACATTAAAATTATATCATCCCAACGCTTGTAGTTGTATCAGTGTACAATAAAAGTATTTCAAGTCCAGGCTTGTGGTTGTACGATAAAGTTATTTCAAAATCACACTCGTTGTTTCATCAGTATTTAATAAAATATATATCAATCTCGAGCTTGCGGTTGTATCTGTGTACAATAACAGTATATCAAACCCACTCTTGTTGTTGTATCTGTGTACAATAAGAATATATCATACCTCAGCTTGTTGTTGTATCTGTGTACATTAAAATTATATCGTACCTAAGCTTGTTGTATCAGTGTACAATAAAATTATATCAAACCAATGCTTGTGGTTGTATAATTGTACACACAAGTTATATCAAACCCACGCGTGTGGTTGTATTAGTATTCAATAAAATTATATCAATCCTATATGCATATAACAATCCGACATTCATAATTGTATAAGTGTACAATAAAATCATATCATACTCACACTCGTTATTGCATCAGTTACACAAAAATTATGTGAATCACCCACTCGTTGTTGCATCAGTTGCACTAACATTATTTGAAAAATACATTTGTTGTTGCATCAGTGTAAAATACATTTATAGCAAACCCACATTCATAATTGTATCAGTGTACAATACAATTATATCAAACCAATACAAGACGGTGGAGAGATAACACATGTACAGACCTACAAGCACTTGGAATCAACGACTGGCAAGAGAAGGTCCACCAGAGAGAAGAATGGAGACGGAATATATTTGCAGCAAAGAACCTCAATGGCTCGGAAAGCTGAAGAAGAAGAAGAAGAAGAAGAAGAATACTTTGGTTGTATCAGTGTACAAACAAATCATATCAAACCGTTTTTTGTTGTTTTTTTTTGCATATCCTTTACAGGACATCGCTGTCAACAGCAGCATCTTTCAGCTGTCTGTTGATTTCTTGGCAAGATTACGCTCAGTAGTTTGCCATTGCTTTCTGAGCGGCCGGCTCAGTATCCCGCTAGTCAACAGCGGGGGTCGAACCGCAACCAGTTCTCTCCCGCTACGAGACTGCGTGATAAACGGGATTACGGAGAAAGTGTTGTAACCCCTCGGCCAGAGAGACCGGCATCAAACCGTTAGCATTATGAAAATGAAATCATCTGTATTCCCATTGCGAAGTGGATGACTAAGAAGTGGAATAGTTGATTTTAAACCCGTAATCCTTAGTCATCAACGAGCATGGTGAGACTGTCTATCTAAGTGTAGTTTCAGCCCAAAGATACTGGGCATCAAACCGTTAGCATTATGAAAATGAAATCATCTGTATTCCCATTGCGAAGTGGATGACTAAGAAGTGGAATAGTTGATTTTAAACCCGTAATCCTTAGTCATCAACGAGCATGGTGAGACTGTCTATCTAAGTGTAGTTTCAGCCCAAGGATACTGGACATTAGCAAGGATGGAAACACTCACCACCAATACATCATATTACATGTGTGAGCCATCAGCAGCCTTGACATTTATGATCGTTATTTTCTCTGCAACTTGATGATTTAATCCACCAATTGCGTAGCCTTTTAGCAAATTGTCTGTGCAGAAGCCATTGGTGTCCAGACAGGAGACGCCGACAATAGCAATATTGGGAACAATATAGCTCTCGACAATGAGAACTAAACCTCTCTCAACCATCACACAAGAAGATTATAAACTAAGTGTAAATTATCACAACTATGTAACTCTCAGTACCACATTTATCTAATATCCAGGTTATACTGCTACCTCTCGGGTTGAAGTGTTAAGACATGGATTATGTCACACAATATCACGAGGTCGAGTAGTCACAAACCATTTTAGTCACATTTCCTCCAACGGAAGATCTATCAGACTACTTATTTCTTGCTTGAATTTAATCTTGATAGATAAAGGTGGCGATTAAAATTTATTCTAGCCACTAATATGTATTGCATTTCTGTCCGCTGTGAAGGTAAGATAATTCACTGACCACTGAAGATTTTCATCCTTCATTGTACTTTAGGACACCCACCAAAAAGACGATAATTTCTATCATGCATATTTCTCGAAAACAGATACATTTGATCTTCTCCCGTACACGGAGATCGTACCGTTTGTGAAGAGTCTCCTGATATTATCAGCACGATGAAACAGGAGCGTTCATGGACGAATCAGTGTGTAATACACGGGATTATTTGGTAACTGACATAAGCCTGGGTCATTAACAATGAGTTGAGTGACCTGGGCATGAGAAAGAATGGAGATGAAAGTGGGAGACAGTAAAGTGACTGACCTGGCTATGAAAAAATAGCCAGTCCTGAGAAATAAAATAGTGAGGGTAGAGAAAAACCCCTTAGGGGGGATGGGGCGAGAGATAGTGTATTTGTGTGTGAAGTCAAGGGACTTCAGGGAGTTGATGTTGGAGATGCCGAACTGAGTCGGTAGTCTAAGGAGAAGCGGAGTTAGAGATCTCCGTGTTGTGTTGTTCTCCTAGTTGTGAAGACAGGCCTGAACCAGAGTGGGTTCTATAGTGAGTGAGGGCCTGAACCCAGAGTGGGTGATATAGTTAGTGGAAACTAAGACCCAGTGTGTGGGTGTATTGTGTGAGGTCCAGCGGTGGATAGGAGCTGGATTACCTGTCTTGTGGATTTGATATGAAGCAGGCTTGAGAAGGCATTGATGTGTGCTGGTTAAATTGTGAGGAGGATATTTATATTCTATGGATTACATTATTTCTGGATGTATAAACATGTTCCGTCTGTCCGTCTTATTTCTGGAATAAATGATTATGTGCGCCAACTCAATTTTGTTTCATGAATGGTAAAGGTGCACTTCTGGGGTGAGTTGGATTAAGAGACAGTTAGATAGCTCAATTGACACCCCATGAACATCGTTACCTAGACAACGACCATCACACGACAATATCACGCAAGATCATCAAGAACATTGATATTATCATCAAGAACGACGTGTGACATCTGGGGTCTCTCCTGGCAAGAACGACGGGGATATATTGAAAACTGGGAGCTTGTCGCTTAGTAAGGAGTATCTGAGAGCTCGTCTGATCAAGAAACCCATTGCATTATAGACATTGGTGTCATTCTGAGATATTTGTGGGCTCTTCGCTGAGAGAGGAGTTAGTATCTGTGACTTCGTTCCATCAATTTAGACAGTACTGCGTCAAGAGATTAACAGCAACTCTTTTGTGTGTGTAAGACGCCACATCGAAGAAAAACTGTCAGCGCGCGGGGAAAATACGCGGCAGAAATCACAAGCGAACAATCAGTTCACGTCAAGTTCACTACAGATGAATTGGATACCAACCATATCGCTGAAGCGAGAGGGGGTGTCAGAGATTTAACGCAGCACAGATCAACCGGCAGAGTCGACAACGGTGAGTCACTAGTCAAAACAGCACAGAGGAAATGTCGCGTGGACAGTGAGGTGTTTGCAACAAGAGCGGTCAGTCATAGTGTGTATGTGTTTGACAGGACAGGATTGAAGACAGCGAGCAATTTCGTCGCAACATCCTGTGCGTGGTGGGATATTTTGGTGTGTGTGCGAAGGCAAGCGCACTGTGTTTGTCGCAAGTTGACTGGTCAAGATTTGTCGACGCAGTTAATTGGACGGGTGGAGACACAAGCGTCCAGGTACGGGGCAGATTTACGTTAACCCCTACCACAGCCGTGCGGGGGCAGAAGTGGAAAGTGTTTGTGTATGGCGGAAAAGTTCCGGGCATTTTACAGACAGATTAAGTGTGACTTTCCACGGAGTTAAAAGAGCAGCCGGGTGGGGATGTCAAGTTTGTGTGCAAACTGTTTTTACGGAGGAATTCTTCACTGAGAGTGATAAAGAGAAATTGAGGTGACATTGTGAGTTGGGGGTGGAAGGAGGAAAGGTACTCAGGAAAATTTCCACGGCCTAGTGTGGTCAAGATGACTCATTGTGAATGAACAAAACAAGGTTGTTTTGAAAGAAAGCCAGACTTGATGTTTCGTCTTTGTTCAAGCCCTTTGTCATCATTATTATGTTATGAGCAAATATTTTAACGTGGCGTCATCACAACCATGGTTGTATTTCTTTGCCAATAAGGATTTATATATCCAAGTTTAAAGCGCTGAACATTGGCTGCCATTCTCCTTTTCTTTTTGGTGAATCTTGTCGGGTAACGGAAATCTATAACATTTATGATACAGCAAAGCACCATCTCCGCAACGAAAGTAACAACATATCGAAAGAACACTTTGGATAATTATTATTACCGTCAACGTTTCCGACAGTTGGAACTCGTGATCACAACGCGAAATGAAGTAACCACTCAACAAAACAACAAGTCGCTTTGAAATCTAGCGTCGTAAACATTTAGGAGAATTTAACACAGACTTTTCCAGCATATTGTGAAAAACTATTAACAGCAAAATAAGAACTTTTGGCGACGGATTAATAGGCACATATTTGTCGGCCAACCAGTTACACATTATTTTTTTTGCTCCCATCGTCATATTTATTGTTGTCGGGTGTTACGCAATTATTTGTATGTGGTCCAGTGTTTGTCAAGAGTAGGGGATTTTTGTGTTGTTTCTCGAAGGCCGGGAGACAGGGCGAAAAGTTATTTTCTGAGGTGCACCATATATAATTTCTGGGAAGAAAATCGAAAGGTCGGTTTATTTGGTTCTGCAGGGACGGTCCTGAATTATATAACGTGCCAGTTTGTGTTGACGTCAGATTTCTGTATATTTTTATGCTATAATTTTTTTCTTCTCTTTCTTCTTTTCGTTATATTTACATATGATATTGGTTGTGGTCGGATATATGTTATTATTGTGATCTTTCGTCATGTCTGCTGTCTAGTGGTCTTTGTCAGTTTATATTTATATATTACGCGCACTGTGGGTGTCCCTACACAAGCTTGTGGTTGTTACTGTGGTTTATTTCTTTGTGATCACCGTCTCCGTGTACTTGGCTTGTGAGTCTAACGTTTTTATAGAAAACACTTAGTGTTATCATCCATTTGTTTGTATATGTATTTATATGTATGTTTAACAATATTTCCAGGAAATGTTATACAACTATTTGTTATAGATATATGCGAGGGAGAGGTGATATTTCCCCTCACTATCCTAGTGCGTATAGAGTGACTGGTGAGTACAGAGTGATATTTTAGCACTACGAATTTACGTACACAGGGAGTGCTGGTGTACTTAGGGAAGTGACACAAAGACTAACAGCAGAGTCGTCACATTTATAGTTGGCTGACAGACAGCAACGGGTCCACAAGTACAAGATGCCTACTTTAATGGAATATATTGAAGCAGGTGAACGAATAGGCCTGAAAGGTAAAGAGTTACAGGAGTATGCAGAAGCAAAAGAACAAAAACAGACGGAAAGAGAGGAGAGGCATACTGAGCGCGAGGCAAAGCGTCTACAGGAAGAGAAAGAGACACAAGTAAAACTAGCTGAAATGGAAAACAAATGTATACAGGAAGTAAAGTTAGCCGAAATAGAAAACAAGCGTCTACAGGAAGAGAGAGGGAGAGACACACACAAATGGAACTTGAAAAGTTAAAACAAACAAATGCGGTGGAAATCGAGAAAGAGAAGATTAAGATGGAAGCTGAAATTGCACTCAGAAAATTAGAATTATCTTCGAAAGGTCAAAGTGGGGAAAGCAGAAGACCTTCGCAGTCGTCACAGAGACTAAAACTGCCATATTTTACAGACCGGGACAACTTGAAAAATTTGGCCAGGTTCGAGGCATCAGCCAAAGCGTTAGGTATTCCAGAGAAGAGTATGCGATGCGACTTGGCGAGTTTCTTACGGGTAAGGCACTAGACACCATGTTCAATTTACCTGTAGAAGAAAGAAACAACTACACTATCTTACGTCAACGTTTGCTGACAAAGTTCCAACTAACTGAAGCATGGATATAGAACAAAGTTTAGACAGTTAGTGCCAGAGACAAATCAAGATTTCACAGACTTTGTTAACACATGTAAAGAATACATTTAACAAATGGATGGAGCTTGCAGAAGTAGGGAAAGATTTTAATAAATTAGTAGATCTAATGTTAAGAGACAAGGTAGTATCTGCATGCAATTCTAACTTAAAGGCTTTCTTTGAGGAACGTAAGCCAAAGGACATAGACACAATGTCTCAGTTAGGGCAAAATTACATGACTGCACATCCTAACAGTATCTATTGGGAACTAATTGAGTGAGGAAATAGTCTGTGCAGCGTACACTAAACAGGACCAGAATCCAGTCATCAGACCAAGGGACGAAAAGTGTGGATTCAGCACATAAAGGTGAGCAGCAAGAACTTCAAGATAATGGTTTCCGAGGAAACAATGTTGGTAGAGTAAGACGGTACCCATATAGAAGAGGGAACTTCCAGAGACGTCCAAATTATGCCGGATGTTGGAATTGTGGGAGCTGGAGACACAAGGCAGCGAGTGTGACGTGCAGCAACCATCAGATGAGCCAACAGTAACGCAAGGAAGGAAGATCATCTGTTTCAAATGTGGAATGAAGGGGCATATTAGCCATTCAATGTAGGATGAGAGAAACAGAGCACTCAAATGCAGCGCAAGTAATTGAGACGCTGAACAATGAAGATTGTAGTGGGTGCAAACCTCTTTTTGAAAAAGACAGTCAGCCAGTCCTAATATGTGGTCATACAGTGAAAGCAGGATCAGCAGTGCATGAAGGAGGAAGTCTGAAGCTGCATCAGGGATTCGTCAATGATAGACCAGCGTTAACAATTAGGGATTCCGGATGTACGTCTATCGGAGTTAGGAAAAGTTTAATTGATCCCTCGGATTATACAGGGAAAAAGATTAGATGCATAACATTCAACGGCACAGTAGAGTTCTACCCATTAGCTATAATAACAGTAAAAACACCATATATCACTAGAAGAGTGACAGCGTGTGTTTTGGACTCACCAGTGGCTGATTTGATCATAGGAAATGTTATAGGAGTTAAAGATTGTACAGAAGAGGAAATAGTTTATTGGGACCAAAAATATAGTGTAAGCAGTAATGAGGTAGTTACCACAAGAGAACCTAAATTAGAGAGTATAGCTGAGGTAGAAGAGGCACTTGAAGTAGACACAGGAACTCAGGACAAGCTGAGCAGATGAGAATGGATCCAAAATATAGTGCTAGTGGCTCCCGGAGACAAGATACTACTCTGAACAAATGTTCCCATGGGGGTAGGAGAGTAGAACATAGGCAGTCAAAGAAAGGTAGATGGTGCTTCGAGAGGAAGAACAATGTTCTCACTCGCAGGTTTTCAGATAGCAGAACGGCACGTGGGCAAGTAGCAGTACCTTTAGCACACAGAGACCTATATACTAGAACAGCTCAGGACAGTGCATGTGCAGGACACATAGGCATAAGGCGTATGCAGCAGAAAGCAAGGTGCCAGGATATACTGGGCCAAGATTGAATAAAGAGTTCAGACTAAACAGAGACTCAAGTGTAACGGTGCAATATGCAGATAGGTAAGTTGAGTCAGGTCAAAAGAGTGTTCGCGACATTACTGACCCAGGACTAGGGATAGAAAACAGATGTTGTAATTGTAGAGGTACCATGAGTCATGGGTACATGAAAGGTAGACACAGCATCGACAGGAATCAGACGTGGGTTGATGCAAGAACAGAACCACCTGATATAGGGTCGGTACACAAATAGTATTGTGGGGTCGTGAAGTAGTAAGAGACCTGTGGGTACATAAGTATAATGCTTTTCTATGATGTATTATTATTATGTGATGTATTAGTTCATGCATTGGTACACAAGATAGAAAGTTGTTTGTATTTATGTGTGGGGAATATGGGAGTGTACTATGAGCATTTGGTGTATTATTTAGGGTGGTAGATAAAGTGAGGTGGAGCCATACTTAGGGCTACCCAGGCAATATGTCTGGGTCACATGTCTAGTAAGTTTTAGTCTCCCAATATTTGAAAACGAAGTTTTCTTTTAAGAGGGGGGTGATGACATAAGCCTGGGTCATTGACAATGAGTTGAGTGACCTGGGCATGAGAAAGAATGGAGATGAAAGTGGGAGACAGTAAAGTGACTGACCTGGCTATGAAAAAACAGCCAGTCCTGAGAAATAAAATAGTGAGGGTAGAGGAAAAACCCCTAGGGGGGATGGGGCGAGATATAGGGTATTTGTGTGTGAAGTCAAGGGACTTCAGGGAGTTGATGTAGAGATGCCGAACTGGTCGGTAGTCTAAGGAGAAGCGGAGTTAGAGATCTCCGTGTTGTGTTGTTCTCCTAGTTGTGAAGACAGGTCTAAAACCCAGAGTGGGTTCTATCGTGAGTGAGGGCCTGAACCCAGAGTGGGTGATATAGTTAGTGGAAACTAAGACCCAGTGTGTGGGTGTATTGTGTGAGGTCCAGCGGTGGATAGGAGCTGGATTACCTGTCTTGTGGATTTGATAGGAAGCAGGCTTGAGAAGGCATTGATGTGTGCTGGTTAAATTGTGAGGAGGATATTTATATTCTATGGATTACGTTATTTCTGGATGTATAAACATGTTCCGTCTGTCCGTCTTATTTCTGGAATAAATGATTATGTGCGCCAACTCAATTTTGTTTCATGAATGGTGAAGGTGCACTTCTGGGGTGAGTTGGATTAAGAGACAGTTAGATAGCTCAATTGACACCCCATGAACATCGTTACCTAGACAACGACCATCACACGACAATATCACGCAAGATCATCAAGAACATTGATATTATCATCAAGAACGACGTGTGACAGTAACCAAATCAGATTAAACACTGAGTTATAATTGTGGATCACCTTAACAATAGAAACTGGTATGTTTTGTTTGGAGTAGCTTGCTTGGCTCGAAGAGACGAAAATCAAAAGAAAGTCACACATTGTGTGCCCTGGCAAGCGGGTGTTCGAGGTAATGAACATGCCTTTAAATTGGCTGATACACTATTTTGTGCACTGAGATATATTATGATTTACGTATGCAGTGAGGGGGGTCTCTGGAATCGAGTGGAAAGTGCAGCAAAATAAGCAGAAGATCCACATCTGGAGATCACGGTTCTGCGCTGTTGGATTTTGATTCCGTATTCATATTTATTTCATCAAGAGCATGGAATCCAGGTGCTGTTAGATAGTCTGCAACACGGTAAAAACTTCACAATGGCAAAATAATTATTGCTCTATATTATAAACACTATATACAAATCCAACCCTATTTTTGGTGACTTTTTGTTTCGTCCAGTGTACATTATGCATACTGTTATACTGCTTACTGAAATGGTTGCTGGATCAGTTTAGAATGTTATGGAAATTGCACAGAGGCGTCACTGGGTTGGCTATAACGTCTCCTTATTCATTAACCTATTAGATGTGCAGGTCAAAATATCCACGCTATTCCGACAGCGTCTTTCACAGTGGCTTCAACCACAGCATTCAGCAATCTGAATATCCCATAGTAATGCTATACACATATACATTTCCTTCCCGCCTTCTCGTGTTCTTGGTCTTTTAATCCCTCACAGCTGGGATAAGAAGACATTCCTAGAAAACATGCGCTTCTTAGACAGTTCATTGCTCTCGCTATGATATTTAACCGATTCTGTGCTAAACAAAAGGTAGGTTTAAACCAAACAGAAATGCGTTGCTTAAATGGGAAGCAGAGGTGTGTCACTGTTATTACTTTAGAGTTGTTATCATAGTAGCAGACAGGTTCTATTGTAAAGCCCTGACATTTCTGCCATGTATTAGCCCATGACATATATGGGAGGTCTCTTAAGACGATTAACCACGACATGACACTTATTCAGTTAACAATATTGTTCAGGGGGCGTTCTGTTATTTTTCACAGACTTTAACTCAGTAATATTACTTTCTAACGAACACTACCTTGGATTGATATTGAAACATCCCTGAAGCAGTGTGTTTGCTGCTATCATCTCCATTCGTTGTTACTGTCCTTGTCAGTAATTTACAGAATAGGGAGAGAAGCATAACACCATTGTACAGTTAAATACATGGGTTCTATAAAATTAGAGTTACGAAATTGTGTTTGTTACAGACGTCTTATAAAAGTTACGAGAAGTAGTGCATTGTATATCGATATGAAATGTCTACAAATATTCGAGCTTTCATTAAGCATGACTATTTTAGTCCAATCACCTGTTGCCCATCACAACAGTTTCAGCTTAGTCTATTCGCTTCTTGTATGTTGGGCATTGCGTTGAAGTCTATTAACAGTGACATATACATCACGTGAGGACGAGATATTACTAAAGTGAGTCTAATCTCACCCAGCAGTTTATGCTGTGCTGAATCAGGACATGCTTACACCCCAATACGCCTGTGCGCAGATGTGAGGGTCCAATACCAATATTGCCTATTCCGCTGGTTTCTGATATTGTAGTGGGGAAGAAGAGCCCTGCAACATATTTTATGTAAAGATGTACTTTAGTGTCTAGTCAAGATAAGTATCTCTTCGCCTAATCTTACTAGATCTGTCCAGGGTTTAGACCACGTGAACACTTGCGCATTGACCTTAAGAGTAAACCTACCCATAGGGTTATCAATCAAACAACTAAATAATCAAAAAACTAAAATTGTTGTTGGACCATAAGGGCCCTATAACGAAATACAACGAAAAACTGTCATAAGCGAACGCCTATGAACATCTACAAGTTTTGTTATTTACATGAGTTATTTAAGTACGTAGCGACTGCAAAGCGTATGTTGTTGCTATTGTTGCCCTTGATGCTTCCGTGTATTGTTATAATTATGATAATACCTCTATAGATAAAGCCCACGAGTAATTGTCATTAGGTAACGCCAATGATGATTTATATGTAGAGCTACTCAAATCCGTTATGTAAAGACGTAACGATTGCAAAGCAGCAGTTGTTACTATTGCTTCTCTGGGTAATTCTGATATTGCTGTAGGCAAGGTGGTGTTCTTTTGTCACTTTTAGCTATGGCCCGGTGTTTTAATTGTTCGTTACATCGACATTGTTTATAAAATCTCATGTTCTATGAGACAATCCACACATCGACAGTTGTGGTTAAATCTGAAGTTCTTTTGTAGCTTCCTCAGAACAGTTTGAATCCGTTTATTTAGTCTTCAAACGAAGGTACGGACAGCAGGCATGTGAGAGGAAAAAAGAAACTATTCCCAAAGCAGAATCTGTCTGCGGTTATGTGCAGGGCCATGCTATGGTTGCAGGCACGAGTGAACGAAGTGCTAGTTGGCCAGTCTTTTTATTCCTGCAGTGAACGATGAGAGCTGGCCTCCAATCCATGTCCGACACACGCTTCCATTTTCAGCGTAATGGCGGAACCGTTACACCTACGCACCCGAAGTGTTCTCATGGTACGTGCGCACGCAATGAATCGGACTGTTCTAGGCATGACTGCCGAGCTTCATTTCAGTGTTTGATATAGTGGTGCTGGTGATTGTATATCAAATGCTACAAATCTCTTCAACCAACAAAACATGTGCCAATTATCTATCCAACACAAGACAGTCTGCGGACTATGTTCCATCTGACGGCCAACTGTACATGTAGTCAGTTTCATTTATGTCCGTTTAGTTATATTAGTTGCAATTCCCTTACATGACGCAGATGTGAACCCCTGATTTTCTTTGGCTTTTTGTGATTTGTTCGCAAGTTTACGTTCGATAGTTTGCCATTGCGTTCTGAACGGCCGGTACTTATACCTGTGTATGGAAACCAACATATGGCGGTCTGCTTCCAAATCTCCCGCAGCTGTGTTTCGAATTCGGTGTGCAGGATTACGAATTGCATTCGTAACCCCTTCAAGAAATTTGAATCCACTAGAAATGCTGTCACTAGAAGAATAATTGAAACTTCTAACAATTGCCGTATCATAAGCGACACTGAATGATCAAGTTACTTCAGAAGCAGAACATCACGTATTGATGAACATCGAAGTAAAGTTCCAGTGAACGATGTGTACGTGGTTCGGCCTGTATCCAACATGAGCAGAACATCACGTATTGATGAACATTGAAGTAAAGTTCCAGTGAACAATGTGTACGTGTTCCGGCCTGTATCCAACATGAGCATACATAATGATGCCACCAGATGCTCAGTTAACTTCATTATAAAGATCCACAGCTGTTGTGATGACATCACATGTAACCACGGCCACAGCTTGATATGTAACATTAGCCACAGCTTGAGATGCAACGACGACCACAGCTTGAGATGCAACAACGGCCACAGATTGATATTCTTAAATATTCCTAGCGGGAATCTCCGTGGCTAAGTGATTACGCCGGCTGCCTAGTGCTCCGATGGTTGTATATTCGATTCCGGGCTACGACATTCGGCGCCAGGCTACAATTTTTTTGGACTCTCCTGGGTGTTGTAGCCAGAGATACAGAGTTCGTGCTTTGTGTGATGCTTTCTGCAAGACGTCCTTCAGAAAGAGACTTAGCCATATTGGATAAAACCCGGGCCAATGAAGTCAACCCCTTTGCCCTTTTTAATCCTACGAAATTGGATATGTGCAATTCCTTCTACAGCAAAAATAACACTATGGCTTCAGCATTTTGTCCGGAAATGTCCCATTTATCACTTCTAATAATCGATCACCGCAGGAACCGTCAATGTTTTGAAATTATATTCGTTCATCAGCTTCCTGACGATGAAGAATCCTATTGGAAGAACATTGGTAATTGTGTATGAATAATACAAATGGGAATAACGATTATTCTAGTATTAAACAAAGTTACCTTGCACAATATCAAGTAAATGATGACAGTATATTCAGTTATCACTAACCTATTGACGTCTTTTGAAACATGTTGACAGTATCTTTTCTTCTTCTTCTTCTTCTTCTTCTTCTTCTTCTTCTTCTTCTTCTTCTTCTTCTTCTTCTTCTTCTTCTTCTTCTTCTTCTTCTTCTTCTTCTTCTTCTTCTTCTTCTTGTTTCCATCTACAAGCTCACATCCTCTGTTTCCTTCTCCTTCCTCCCCTCCTCGTTCCCTTGTTATTATTATTCTTCTTCCACTACTTCCTTGTCTCCTTCTACCACCCTTTATCTTCTTCGTCTTCTCCTCCTCCTTTTCCTTCTCCCTATAATTATTCTTCCTAGTTATACATTTTCATAAGTAAAGTCAAATTTGACAGCGGGGTTTTTATGGTATAATTCAGTGTCTATGAGACACATTCATCAGACGACTAGAGTTGTGGCCTTCAAGCGCTTGATACTGTTCAGTATTGTGCAAATAGTACAGGTAATGCGTCTTTCCTACAGCGTTTTGAATATAGTGCACCTGGTTCTAGACCTGAATTTTAGGGAACCACAGCATGCAGGCATACTAGCGTCTCGGTCGTGATATCAAGATCTTGAATCACATCGAGGTAGGAATATTTATTGTTAAAAATTATCACGGTTCCCACGACGACCCATCCTACGATGATTGCCAGCATATTTCCTGAAGTGTAAAGTCAGTCGGTGTGATATTAAGCACATCTCACATGTAGTGATGGTTTCTATATGTAAATATGGGACTAGAATCATATACGTCCATTACTTTACTTATATAAATACATTTGTAATGACCAGTCGAACCTTGGATAGTCATGTGGTCAGAATCATATCGGCCACTATTTCTCCCAGAACATTTCCAGGTTCCAATTCTAGGCTGGCATGCTCGGCAGGCATGCGGATTAACCAATTTACCACTTCGGCTCAGTTCAGTATTGCAATATAGAAAATAAAAACGAGGGTATTAGCGCAACGAAATGCCATATCGTATAAGGATTTGCTCACTAAATCGAGGTCTCCAGTAAAGTGTATTAATCCAATCGAGAACTTCCATCCCTCTCCCCACAATGCCAACATTACGCTTGCCAACAACATCATGCTTAACCCTCGGTCTCTGGGCAGAGGGCGAAAACATTAAAGGAGAACCCGAGAACAGCGCACCACCAATGGGACAGAATATTTTTGGGCAACATAACATAATACGGTGATTTTTGTATAAAATGAATGGGTCTGGTGTCTGCTCTCTCGAATTCCCACTCACGGTGTGGACATGTATGAGAATAGGGCGGTTCCTAGATGGGGCTCTGCAGATTCAAAGCAATTTCAACAGTATGGCTAGGGAATATGGTTGATGACTGGCTTATGCCGGAGATGTCGGAAGTATAGGTCCGGGAAACGACTACTCACTTTTGAGAATCGAGCAAGGCGGCTTTCAGCTAGCTTATGACAGCACGGGATAACCAATTAAAGACAGCCTTGACACAGATTATCCCCCTAGTCAGATTATTAAGTGGGTAAAAGGAAATGCCTCGGGAAGAGAGGACGATGTGATACTGACGACATCACCTTGAGAGTTCCGATTGCTCGATGCAAATATGGACCTGCCTCAATATGCCCAATTGACCTTATGGCATTGTGGTGAAGTTACTTGGAACACCTCACATTCGTTAATGACAAAGGAAGAAATATTAACGCAAATGTAAAGGTTTAAAACATAAATACAGTTAATACATATACTGTTTAAGGATAGTATAGCGAGGTAAACAAAATTGTACGACCACCGGAGATCAGCCAGGGGAAAAGGTCAGCCAATCAGCTTAGCGCTAGAAATCACCTGGGTTGAAGCGGTAGTGCTGGGTAAAAGTTAGTATCTCAGCCATTTGATTCATACTAGCTCGTGAGAGCACATATGTGTCTAGTAACATCATAAGAGCCCAGTTATTTAATGTTATGTAATGTGCACAGTTCCTTTCCACACCCACTATCAAGAATTTGAACGAAATATGTGTTATTGATTAAAGAACTAATATAATTGGACAAGAACTTGATCTCAAGTTTCTTACTGACTTATTATCATCATTATATGTTCACTCCATTTTGAGAAGAGGGTTAATGATCAATAAAATTATCACAATTATTCTAGATGTTACGCAAAAGAATTAGCTTTTACTTTACCCAGTCAATATAGTAGTAGACTGTTTATATTGGGGGGTACGGGGTGTCAGGCATTGGTAGCACCTTTGGTAAGGATGGCTCTCATGTCCTTTCAGGACCCATCCCCCACTGGTCCAAGTCTGACACCCAGCTCGTGCCTGTGGCTCCTAGTAGCTGTCAGCATGCGACAGCGGCCACCCCCCGGGCAACAGCTGTGAGAGGCTGGCTAAACCAGGCATGGGTATCCGATTTGGTGTCAAACCAAGAGGTAAACTAGGGTATGCCTACCCAGCATGTGAAGACAGGATTCGGCAGACTGCGCGGAAGAAATCATTCCTGATTCAACGGGCAAGACGGCGTTTACCTGCAAAGCGTTGTGGAACGTAATGAGCACGGCAAGGCACGTAGAGCGCCCTGGTCATCCACTGCACCTGTATTCGTCTCCAATCGTCTCGACTTGTCTTGCCACTGGACTCAGATGGACTCAGGCGAGAGAGTGAGGTCGACGAATTGCGCAACTCTTCCTCACTTTAATCCAAGTCATCGCGCAAGTCATTCTTCATCCAACGTCACATATCACCTTCAAGCCCTGTGGCGATGGGCGAGCGGCAAAGCGGCAGGCGTGGGTACGCTGGCAGCCGTAGTCGCAGACCTGCACACAGGCGGCTCAGGCCATATGGTCGTCTTCTACTGACCGGAGCAGCAGTGGGATTCGGCAGCCCCCTGAGCGACTGAGCAGCCCTCTATAGGAACACACTGCTCACCTCCATAGCATGTGGAAGGGACTAGAAAAGGTGCCCTAAACATTGTCTGCTTCATCACTACCTAACCAGCTAGCCGCGGTTGGTGGGTACCCTAACTGCGGTCGACATACAAAGAAAGATAAAACAAGCAAAGCTAAAAGAGTAAACCATATTCCCTTAACAATTGGAACTTGGAATGTACGCACCCTACTTGACAGAGGCGGCGCGTCAGGTCCAGAGAGACGAACAGCACTGATTGGGAGAGAGCTGGGCAGGTACAACATCGACATTGCAGCCTTGAGCGAGACATGACTTGCAGAAGAAGGCCAAATCTGTGAAATTGGTGCCGGCTACACATTTTTCTGGAGTGGAAGGAAAAGCGAGGAAAGACGCCAATCCGGTGTGGGATTGGCCATTAAGTCGGCCCTGGTCGGCAAATTAGCTGGATTTCCAAAGGCTGTAAACGACAGGCTCATGACCATGAAGTTGCCTCTGCTGAATGGAAGGAAGCACGCAACCATTGTGAGTGTCTACGCACCAACTATGACCAACGAAGATGATGTCAAGAATAAGTTCTATGAGGACCTGCACAATGTATTAACATCTGTTCCCAAAGGAGACAAACTTATACTCCTTGGGGATTTCAATGCCAGAGTAGGCACGGACACCACCTCTTGGAGTGGCATTATTGGAAAGCATGGAGTCGGAAATTGTAACACCAATGGACTCCGCCTCCTTCAGACATGTGCCGAACATGATCTCCTGATTACGAACACAATTTTCCGTCTCCCCATGAGAAATAGGACATCGTGGATGCACCCTCGCTCGAAACACTGGCACCTCATTGACTATGTAATCGTCAGGAGGAGTGACAGACAAGACGTTCGAGTGACAAAATCCATGTGTGGTGCCGAATGTTGGACAGACCATCGTCTCATTG
This sequence comes from Cepaea nemoralis, assembly GCA_014155875.1. NCBI lineage: Eukaryota > Metazoa > Mollusca > Gastropoda > Stylommatophora > Helicidae > Cepaea > Cepaea nemoralis. The sequence continues at coordinate 30,554 of JACEFZ010028332.1, forward strand.
TCTCGAAAATGAACATCCACATCAGGCCACCACGGCGTCCTCAAGGGGCAAAAATGCAAACAAAGCTAAATGTCACCCGCCTAAACAGCAAGAAAATGCAGCAGTCGTTTGAAAATATGCTGGAAGACCGCCTCAAGCCCAATGCTGAAGCAAACAGGATACAGAAACAGAATGGAGAGCCCTAAAGGACACGATTTACAACACTGCTATGGAAATCCTGGGTCCAGCCCCCCGAAAGCATAAAGACTGGTTTGATGAAAATTCCGAAGACATCAACCAATTGCTGGCCGAGAAACATCTTCTCCTCAAGGCACATTTGAATGACCCAAAGTCAACATAAAAAAAAGATGCTTTCAAGAACATTCAGAGAGTAGTGCAGCAGAAACTTCGGCACATGCGGGACTCCTGGCTGAGCAGCAAAGCTGATGAAATTCAGGGCTTTGCTGACAGACACGATATGAAAAACTTCTACGACTCACTGAAAGCGGTCTATGGTCCTTCATCACCAGGCATAGTTCCCCTCCTCAGTGCAGATGGGGGAACATTGGTCACCGATAAGAAAGAAATCCTCCAACGCTGGGCAGAGCATTTCAGCAAAATCTTAAATGCAACTTCCTTCTTCGATGATGAAACCATCAATTGCCTTCCTCAAGTTCCCACCAATGAGACTCTTGATGACCTGCCAACCATAGTGGAAATAAACAAAGCCATCCAGCAACTCTCCAGCGGCAAGGCACCTGGTCCTGACTCCATCCCAGCAGAGATATACAAGGCAGGTGGGCCGGTCCTAACAGAGCAGCTTCACCGAGTCTTCACAAACATATGGATGAACGAGACCATGCCACAAGATTTTAAGGACGCGTCAATAGTCCACCTTTACAAACGTAAAGGAAACCGCCAATCCTGTGACAACCACCGAGGCATCTCCTTGCTTTCAATTGCAGGGAAGATACTCGCCAGAATTCTTCTCAATCGCCTCACAGCCCATCTCGATCAAGGTCTTCTTCCTGAGAGTCAATGTGGCTTCAGAAAAGAACGTGGAACTGTTGACATGATTTTCGCTGCGAGGCAGCTGCAAGAGAAATGTCAGGAACAGAACTGTGAAATGTTCTCCACTTTCATTGACCTTACCAAGGCTTTTGATACAGTCAGCAGAGAAGGACTGTGGAAGATTATGGCAAAATATGGCTGTCCACGAAAGTTTGTCCAAATAGTGCGGCTATTTCATGACGGCATGCAGGCAAGAGTACAGGAAAATGGTGAGCTGTCTGAACCCTTTCCTGTCACCAATGGAGTGAAGCAAGGATGTGTCCTGGCACCAACACTGTTCAGCCTCATGTTTTCAGCCATGTTGATGAATGCCTTCGAGAACGACGACATTGGAATAGACATCAACTACCGTATGGATGGAAAGTTATTCAATCTCAGAAGGCTGAAAGCTAAAACCAAAATTAACAGTGGCACAGTCAGAGAGCTCCTGTTTGCTGATGATTGCGCTCTATACGCCAACTCAGAGGCGGACATGCAACATAACGTTTCAGCTTTCTCACATGCCTGTGCCAACTTTGGGCTCAATATCAACTTGGAGAAGACTGTAGTTATGTACCAGCCAGCTCCAGGGAATAATCACACTGTGCCGAATATCAAAGTGAATGATCATAGACTAAGTGTTGTGGACAAATTTACCTATCTTGGCAGCACCGTGTCACAAGCTGCCACAATCGATGACGAAGTGAATGCAAGAATCTCCAAGGCCAGTGCAGCCTTTGGCAGACTGTACAAGAATGTATGGGACAGAACTGGAATAAGCCTGCAAACAAAGCTAAAAGTCTACAAAGCAGTTGTATTATCCACACTGCTATATGCTTGTGAAACCTGGACTGTTTATCAGCGACACGCTAGGAAATTAAACCACTTCCACACAGTCTGCCTTAGGAAGCTACTGAAGATTAAATGGCAAGACAAGATTCCAGATACTGAAGTCCTAGAAAGAGCATCCATGCCCAGTATCCACACTCTACTGATGAAGAATCAGATTCGCTGGGCTGGTCACTTGACTCGCATGCCAGATCACAGGCTCCCTAAACGAATTTTTTACAGCGAACTGCGTTGTGGTAAACGCTCCCAATGTGGCCAGAGGAAAAGTTTTAAAGACACTCTGAAAATTTCACTGAATGCTTTTGGAATTCATCATGACACCTGGGAGGCTGCAGCCAGAGACCGAAATTCGTGGCGTGCATCATTGCGCAAAGGTGCAGTTATATGTGAGGCAACCAGGACTGCAAGAGCTGTGAAGAAAAGGCAGGACAGAAAAACCACTGCAGGAAATCCTCCTCCAGAGACGTCAAGCATTCTTTGTCCACATTGTCAAAGAACATTTCGAGCCAAAATAGGCCTTATCAGCCATCTTAGAACCCACGGCTCCACACCTTCAACCCCACTGGATGAAATGAATGGTCATCATCATTCTTGATGGACAAACAACAACAGACTGTTTATAAGAGTTAATGAGTGAATTATGTTCATATATTTGTGTCTTTTGTGTCATGTTGTATAAGAGAGCACTGGGGGTTCTATAAACTTTAGCAGGATTTGTGGCCTGGATACCTAGACCAGCTTGTCTTGCACTTTTTACACCGCGGCTAGTCTTACCTTCCAGTCCAATACCGCTGTAGGGATAGTTGATTCTATTCAGGAACCGGTATCCATACCTACCTAGTATTTAACGAGCCAATTTCATCGGCTACTTTCTTCTGTTGGTAGACTGTCTGTTAGGGCCAGTCTAAGTGTCTTCTTTATTGCACATGGGGGTTATCTCTCTCCCTTCGAAGACCATGCTACAAGTATGAAAAAAGGTCATTTAGTTAATCTAACTTACGTGCCTTTGATTATGTACACGGTCATCATAATCCATTATCAACTGGATTGTCATTAGAACTTTGCTCTAATAAAAGTATTTTGAATGGTATCCGTATCGCAGGCCAGATGCCATGTGTCTGTTGCTAAATATGAACTATTGCATCTTAAAACTGTCGACGTGGTAGTTTTTCTCTTCTCCGATTTCACAGTATCCTCACTCAGTAGTCATCTTTCAAGACATCTATATCTTTGTAAAGATGCCCAATGGCTTTATATATATGTATATATATATATATATATATATATATATATATATATATATATATATATATATATATATATATATATATATATATATATATATATATATATATATATATATATATATATGTATATATGTATATGTATATATATATATATATATATATATATATATATATATATATATATATATATATATATATATATATATATATATATATCTTAACAACTCATCATCTTTATGTGCTATGCCGATAACTGTGGGCTGTCATGTTTCATCATCTCATACGATCAACAAAGTCGTGGATCAGCTCCATGTTCTTGTCTCGACCGTGTCACGTGGCCAAGCCATCCATATATTTACTCCTCTTCCTTCCACTTGTTCTTTTCCCCCAAACTTGCAGTTGTCACCAAGTTCGCTCATTTATTTCTTCTTATAACTTGACCCAAAAATGTAACAATGCCGTTCAACTTGTGAAATTGTGTTAAGGTTGCTAAATGTGCAGTGTTGGACATAAATGCTAATAATGTTGTATTCAATACTATGGATAAACTATTCACGAAACGGAGAAGCGTCAGTGATAGCTTGAACTAGCCAATCACAACACTGGAATTTAAACCGAGTGCGGGCGCTGCTAAAATGTGTACCTGCGGGCGAAAATACAATACTATGTAGCCATGCTTGAACAGGGGGAAGCTTCTGGACTGGAGGTAGCTGCAGAACGTGGGCGATGTGGGTTAAGATTAAGATCTACCAGAACTAAGAACTACGCACTAAACAAAGAGAAAGCAGTGAAAAGCAAGTTAAAGAATTGCTTTGGCTCTCCATCACTGTCTGTCAAGCGTATGAACGACGGGAAATGCATTTCCATTACTTTCAATAATACTCTGCATTATGAGGCATTTCGAACATGCCTGATCAAACATTATCAGGGCGACCAAGTTGAGTACAGGGTGGACCGACACGGCGCTCAAGTCGAAATCAAAGTATCAGCTTCGTTACACACTTTGCATCTCTACAACTCAAAAACAGTTTGCTTGCTCAGGGGGCAGTTGACGTCATGTCTGAGTGGCTCTCGACTCATTTCGTCGAAATTCAACAGACAGCACAGAAATTAATAGGTGACTCACTAAACACACCTGCCGATCTCAGCATGCTAGTGGCTGGCGAACCTACACAATCTGAAGCTGTAGCCATTACAGCATCAGGCCATAATGACACCATAGTCCAACAAACCATGACTCAGCACAGCGACAACATGAATGAAACTTCTAACCGACCAGTGTTGCTAGCCATTGAGTACCCGATGAGTATGTGTGTAGAAGACAGTATACAACCAAATGAAATAAATTCAAATCAAATAGAGGTTGCACCATCGGTACTAGATGATAGACCAGCTACTAACCAACACTCGTGCGTCTGTCAGCAGCATATTAAAAAGTTAGAGTCAGACCTGAAAGTACTTTTTGATGCCGCCTCTGACAACACAAACAAGATCGCCACGATCATTAGTGACTATAACAACCTCAAGTCAGAGGTGACTCTCCTGAGAGAAGAAAATGTGAAACTAAAACACACCGTTGAGACGTTACAACGCTCGCCCACTACTGACCTGGCAGCACACGCAGATAGTCTAGAAGTAACAGAACCAGTCGTAGGCGCGTCAATTACTCAGTCAACCAAAACACATCAGCAAATAGAAAATGTTGCTCGACAGCACTCAACATATCCTATCGAAGTAAAGGTCAGCAATAGATTTGAAGCATTACAAGAGCAACTATCAAACAACAGCCTGGACGACAGAGCATTGCCGAGAGAATACGCCCACATTCAAGAAACATCTGATAATATGCAAGAAGACAGACTACAGCTGGATTGTCACCAATGGCAGAAACAGCGTGCAAGACGTGTCAGAACCCAACATACACAGAAAACACCGGCTGACTGCACCCACTTGATAATTGGCGACTCTTTGATTGGAGGAATTTACAGCGACCGCATGTCCATATCAGACACCGACAAAGCCGCAACAATTCAGCTTCCAGGTGCAGGAGTAGAAAGACTAACAAACAGTATACGTAAACTGGAGGTTAATACAGCCATTAGAAAAACAACGATTCATACAGGAATACAAGACACTATGAAAAACCAAAGTATAACAATTTCTCAGTTAAGAACACTACTTGACTTACTACGTTACACTTTCCCAAATTCTACAGTTTTTTTCTCCTCCATCATACCACCAAGTTATGGCTCTCAACGTCGATTGGCCGACATAAACAATAACACCCTAGAGACTTTTTGCAATCGGTATCGTGTACACTTTATCAACAACACACCCTTCTTCACATCACAGACAGGAGCACCAAGGAAACGATTGTATAGAGACCAAATACACACAACAACATTAGGAACTAGTCTTCTTGCAAAGAACATTAAATATCCTGAAAGGGCAAAAAACCTGACCAACACACAAATGATAAATTCTGAAGAACCTAGGCCAACCCAGGCCAGCCGAAACTCCCCCATTTCACCAGGTAAACGTCTGCTGACATCTGACCCCCGACCTCCGGCCACTCAAGAATCACACATGCTACCAAGAATAAACCAACCCATCCTTCCTACCCCCATCTTAGCACGGGAAGGAGATAACTACCACAATAGTTTTCCTGCCCTCCCCTGCAAGGAGCCTGCGTTGCAAATATCGGCACACACACACGGCAGTAATACCACTTTGACACATCCCCCTCACGCCACAAATGGGCCACCTAGCAGACAGCAGGAAGTTCCGCATCATTGGGGTCCAGAACTTTACGCCAAAAATGGGTCACATATCAGACAACAACAGGTTCCGCATCATTGGAATCCAGAACTGCTACACTTGATGCAATTTAGTCCGGCCGCACTGAATCAAGCTTTTATGATGTCTCTACAATACAGACCTGTAAGATAGGATATGTATTAAACACTGAGCCCTATACGCAATATACCAGGAAAAAGAGCTTCCTCCTTGAACTTTAACTGCTTACTATTTAGAGTTTTATCTCCCGTGTGGGATACCCAACTTTAAACAGGAACATTGACTTGTATAGTCATTTATTCATTCTTTCTGATAGCAGCTGGTTACATAGCTTGCGAAGTAGTTCGAGCTACGTAATTGTATGTTCATACGCTTTAATTCTTTTTGTTCTGTATTTGCACTATACTTGTTGGTCTCATTAGTTATATCGTTATAATATTGTAATTTACATATCGATTTCTATTACTGGTATTTTGCAAATTAATGTAATTGTGTATTTTTATGATCTTGTATTTTTACCTAATTTTGACTAATTTACACTTACTTCTTGGGTGAAATGTCTGAGAAGTGGCAACATTGGCTCAATAAATCAGGAATACATTTTGGACACTTAAACATATGTAACTTATTCAACAAGCTGCCAGAGTTATCTTCTATTCTTAATCAAAATTTCCATGTATTCGGCCTTAGTGAAAGTAGACTAAATGAAAACATTTCAGATGAGGACATCTCTATTAAAGGGTACAAAGTGTTTAGAAGAGATCCCTGTAGGAAACAAGAGACAGGCATAGTAGCCTATGTTTCTAATCTACTAAATGTTCACCGTAGGCTAGACTTTGAAACTTGCGAAATAGAATGTATTTGGTTGGAGTTAAAACTTCGAAACATCACACCCCTGATAATTGGCTACCTCTATCGAAATCCCAGGGCTGGATACGTTTGGTACGAAAACTTCACTACCATGATGGATGTGGTTTTCGCTTCCGGGAAGGAAATTATACTACTCGGAGACTTTAACATTGACACCAACAAATCCCATATAATCTGGGGAAATATAATTGCATCATACAACTTCCAACAAATAGTAAAACAAGATACTAGAGTAACAAACTCATCTTCAACACTTATAGATCACATTTATGTAACTTGCTCGGACAACATCATAGAATACACCGTGCCCAATTGTGCAATGAGCGATCACTACCCAATATGCTGCACATGGTCTAAAAAAGGAATTAAAACTCCTAAACATAAACACATAACTGTAAAATATAGAAGCTACAAAAATTTCAACCAAAACGCATTTTTACAGGACTTGTTCAGTTCACCTCTAAACAATGTTTATCAGCTTCCAGACCCAGATGATGCTCTGGAATCCTGGATGAAGATCTTTATTGATGTGTTTGATAGACATGTGCCAATCAAGGAAGTTCGAGTAAAACATCACGTCAAACCACCTTGGATCACCCAGGAAATTCTTGAAATTATGAGAGACAGAGATAAGGCACATAAAAAGCGGGATCTCAGCACATACCGTACTCTTAGAAACAAAGTTCAATATACCATACGAAAAGAAAAGAAAAATTACTTTAAGAACTTAGTCATGGATAAAACAAATAGTAAGGACATATGGAAGGCAATTAACACCTTGACAAACAAGCATAACTACTCAAATTCATCACCATCAAATCCTATTTCATGCGACCAATTCAGTAACTTTTTTCAGAATGACATAGATCAGTTGAAGGCTACAATACCAAATTCTCCTTGCAACTTATCTTTACTGTCATCGTTTTGCCAGACTAGATGCCCCCGAGATATCCTTTCTGACATACCGCTAATGACAGTCACTGAAGTACTCATTTACCTCAGTAAACTAAAAAACACAAACTCATCTGGGTTAGATGGAATCAGCAGTCGGATTCTCCGCTGTGCTGCGCCAGTGATCTGTGTATCACTAACCTATGTATATAATCAGTGTATCACCAAAGGTCACTTTCCATCAGCTCTCAAAATCGCTAAAGTGTATCCTCTCCTTAAATCTGGTTCATTGGACAATGGTCTCCCGAACAATTATAGACCCATTTCTTTACTATCATCACTATCAAAACCACTAGAAAAACACATCCATAAGGTAACATTACAGTATTTAGATAGCAACAAGCTTATAGTTGACAGTCAATCAGGATTTCGACCAAAATATTCTTGCCATACGGCCCTAACAAACATGATAGAAAATTGGCACCATAATATAAATAACAACAATCTATGTGGAGCTGTGTTTATCGATTTCAGAAAAGCATTTGATATGATAGACCATGCCATTTTAATTAAAAAACTAGAGACAATGAAAATTGGCCCTAATGTTGTGACGCTAATAACATCTTTTCTGTCAAACAGAAAGCAAGTAGTTTCATGCAATAAATCTCTGTCCCAAACCACTACCTTCAATACTGGAGTACCGCAAGGCTCTATTCTTGGCCCTCTATTATTCGCCATATATATTAATGATCTACCTTTGCATCTTTCGTCGTCCTGCGATCTATTTGCAGACGACTGTACAGTGTATACAAACGCTGAAAGCAGTAATTTGCTGGAGTCGTCTTTGCAACAAGAATTAAATAATGTAGTTAGGTGGAGCTATGCGAACCGTATGCAAATTAACATCACTAAAACAAAATCTATGTTATTAACAACAAGACAAAGACTTCAGACTCTAAATTCACACAGATCACTTCAACTTCACATCGATAACATGCCAGTAGAAAGTGTAACTGAGCACAAAACATTAGGCCTCATCATTGATAGAAACCTAACCTTTAATCCTCACGTTCAAGCGCTCACTAAACAAACAGCGAAAAAAGTCTACCAACTCTCCAAAATTAAAAATTTCCTTGATGAGGACACAAGGAAAATATTCTATACGTCACACATACAGACACATTTTGACTACTGCTCTACAATCTGGGACGGTTGTTCCAATTCAAGCACCAAGCGACTTTACTCACTCCAGAAACGGGCCATGAGATTAATTTATAGCAAACATTTAACTGAAAATCCTAGCCTGCATAAACGCCTTCAGTTACTACCACTCCGCAAACGTCTGCTTTTCAATAAGGCCAAACTAATTCACAAAATCCTACATCGGAATGCCCCAAACTACCTTTGGCCATTGTTTGAATATAATGCTAGACACAGTAAACGATTAAATTTATTACACCTTCCGAAGCCTAGGATAGACTTATACAAAACAAGCTTAACGTACTCTGCAGCTCAGCTGTGGAACAATCTTCCACATGAAATAAAAGACATCATCAATCCCTATACATATAATCGCAAATTATTTGAACACTATCTCAGTACGGATTACCTTCCCCCTTAATAATAGAAGTAATAATATAATAAAACCCTAGTATAACAGCCAGTCCCCTTTTGGTAGTCCAGTATATTCCACGTAGCTAATAAATACCACACCAGTTATTACTATTACTGAGTCGTGTAGTATTTATTTTTAATTTTTTCAACATGCCTTTATAATGCATATATTTTATATTGTTGCTGTTTTCAGTTAGCCTTGAATGACGTGTGAATGGTATAATGTATGAAAGAGAGTGATAAAAGGGCAGAATGTTAGACGGGCCTGCGTGCCCAATTCTTAACCCTTTCAAAATAAAGTTTTGTTGTTGTTGTTGTTGTTGTTGTTTCTCTAATAAGTTTACGGTGTTAATGTGTTTCCTGTAGGAATTGCTCAATGGCTTTTCATCTTAACAAATAATCGTATGCAATTCCGAGTCCTAATTGAATGCATCGTGATGTTCTCTTTTTTGTCAAATTTATGTTTACTACTCTTCTGCAACATTCGTTTAAAAAGAAAGCATCCATATTCCACTGTTTGACAGGACGTCCCCGTCAACTCTTCGTAGTTTTGTTGTTTGTGATTTCTTGGCAAGTTTACATTCAGTGGTTTCCCATTGCTTTCTGAACGGCATGCACTCTTACAGTGTACGGACATCGACGCAAGACGGTTTTGCTGCCACATCGCCCGAAGTTGAGTTTCGAATGTGGTATGCAGGATTACGAATTGAGTCCGTAACCTCTTTACCACAGAGCCGGCCATGTGGACAGAAGGACGATGTGTCGCCATATATTTAGGATCAGCGTGTTGTTTGTTTTGTTTCGGGGTTATCATCATCATCAAGTGTCACGCCGGCTGGCGTAGGCGTTAATGACTTTCCACAGATCTTTGGTTTTTTGGATCAACTCCGCTGATGATAGTCCTCCATGCCACCGTCTCAATCCTCTAGCATCATTCCTCTTGTTCTATCTCTCCCTCTCTTCCCCGCGATCTTTCCATTTGTCACGATGTTCTCCAATGCCTCTTTTCTCATCACGTGACCAAAGAAAGCTGTTTGTCTTTTCTTATTGTTGTATATTATGTTCTAGTTTCATTAGCCTCTTTCAAGCAGTCATTGTTTGTTACTTTGGCAGTCCAAGGAATTCGCAACATTCGAGGTATCTTCTGCAATTGCAATGTTCAGTGAACGGACATTTACATTATAATCTTGTTTATTTGATTGTGTACCATGCTTGGACCAAACCTACTTATTGTTTTGCACTGAATCAATTAACATAATCTTATTTTACTGTATATTACCAGAACTTTCTGCAATCAACCATTTAACAAACATGTAGCTGTAATACCTGAAGAGATTTTTTTTTCAAACAGCGACAAAATGCACTTTCTCCTCAAATAGACACGTTATTATCGACCACATGTTACGGTTTTGAACTGTGCAATAATTACTTTAGTGATCGTGCAAATTTTCGTTGAAATTATAAGTATTATTTGTTATTTGCGTGAAGTACTGGTTTCATTATGAAATTGAAGCAAAGAGAGTGTTCACAATTATTAAAATTATAGCGTTTATTTTTGCTTAAAAGCTGTCACAGTATTCCTTGCCAGATTATTGGCAAAGATAATCACACACTTTGATTCAGTTCATATGTGAATATATTGATCTATTAAACCGGCATGTCATTTCAGGGGTTTTGTTTTAATGATACGGTTAAGTCACTATATTTTGCTCCCAATTTGTCTTTGATTATTAACGTGTAACAATTCATTCCATACACTGGTCTGTCATGGAATGCTTATTATGAAAGTGTGAATAGCTGCAGAGGAAACGAAGAACTACATGGCTTAAAGTGTCTTTGAAAACACATACTGGTTACTGAAATAATGGTGTTCAAAGCTGAAACTCAGGCTTTTAAATGATATCTTTAAAGACTAACAATAGTTTTTAGAAATCGCAGGCATTCATTTTTATATGTAGAAGAAAGCAATCAGTTGTATAGAGGTTTCTTCATATAATGGTGAAGAAATACTGTGTTGAAAATGTTCAAGTTGCAAATGTTCATTGCAATAATATGTTCAGTATTAAGATACAGAGAGAAGTATTTTGTTCTACACCAGCTCTATTTTCAGAACAAACGTTATTGGAATGTCAACAATCGTAAGTTGACTACTGCTTGCTGTAGATTTAATCATATTGACGTGTGAAGGCGAATGAAGAGAAGATGATTCCAAAAACGTGCGGCATGTGTTATAATAACATATCTAACACACATACTAAGTCTGATCATACCTCTGTGTATGTGTCAACTGTCATCTTCCAATGGATTAACTTTACTGTGCTGTGCAAATCATAGACGTGTTCGCATTGCTACCAACATAATCAATATCATCTGCTTTGTGAAGCAAGGTTTAAAGGACCCAGTCAACGTTAGCCTTCTTGGTACATGTTTTGAGCTCTTCCTTAAAAATTGTATTTATAATACTATTATGTTTAGGAGACAGTCGTCATTTATTTTCTCACTCCTTACATGATGTGTGTTACTCTGTACATTGTGTTAGAAAAAAAATGGGTTTAAAGAGCAAGAAAATTGGCTTTGTTGCATCGAGTTTTATCCCATATCGCTGGGTCTCTTTCCACAGGGCGGCCTGATGAAAGCATTGCACTAAGCAGAAACTGCATAGCTTCAGCGATGACACCCAGGAGTCTCTGAGAAAATGGCACGCGTGAACTGAACGACGTAGTCCGGAATCTAACCCAAACCTTTCGGAGCGCGAGGCATACGGAAGTAAACATTTCGCAACGGAAACTCTTGGCTGTTCACAATTAATTTTTACCACCACAACAGGAGACCATAGTGAGAACCCGGGCACAACCCCGGCTGGTCCGTACGTGATATGCTGAATCATGACGTGGTTAAATCCTAACATGTCTCTCCATTTATGTGATATTTTGAATCTTGACGTGGTTACATCCTAACATGTCTTACCACGTATGTGATATATTCAATCATGATGTGGTTACAGTCTACCATGTATGTCCACTTATGAGATATGTTGAATCATGACGTGGTTACATCCTAACATGTCTTACCACTTACGTGATATATTCAATTATGACGTGGTTACATCCTAACATGTCTATTCAATTATGTGATATGCTGAATTATGACGTAGTTACATCCTAACACGTCTGTCCACTTATGTAATATATTGAATTATCACGTGGGTACATCCTAACTTGTCTTTCCAATTATGTGATATGCTGAGCCATGAAGTGGTTACACCCTAATATGTCTATAGAATTATGTGATATGCTGAGCCATGAAGTGGTTACACCCTAATATGTCTATAGAATTATGTGATATGCTGAGCCATGAAGTGGTTACATCCTAATATGTCTATAGAATTATGTGATATGCTGAGCCATGAAGTGGTTACACCCTAATATGTCTATAAAATTATGTGATATGCTGAATCATGACGTGGTTAAACCCTAATATGTCTTTAGAATTATGTGAAATGCTGAATAATAACGTGGTCACATCATAACATGTCTTTCCAATTGTGTGATATTCTGAACCATGACGCGGTCACATCATAACCATTCATCATGTGCCATGCCGATAAGCGTGGGTGGTCATGTTTTGCCATCTCCCTTGATCACCAGAGACGTGGATCAGCTCCGTGTTTCTGTCTCGACCATGCTACGTGGCCAAACCATCCAGGTATTTTCTTCTCGGTCTTCCCCTTGTCTCTTCCCTTCGATCTTGCCAGTTGTCACCAAGTTCTCAAATCCATTTCTTCTCATAACATGCCCAAATATTTTTGACTGTCTACGCCTGTCTCTAATCAGTTTACGATCTTCACTTATTTCTTGAAGGACGTGTACATTGGTTTTTCTGTCTGTCCATGGTATTCTTTGCATTTTCTAGGAAACCACATTTCCACTGCCATCATTGTTTTTCATCTTGTCTGCCCATTGTCCACGCTTCACACCTATACAAAAGTACAGGTTCTATGTAGCACTTCAACACTTTTTTTCTTCGTTTCAGTTGATATGTTTTTATTAGTCAGTATGTGTTTTATATTGCAAAAATGCTACCTTCGCCATGCAATTCTTGTTCTAATTTCTTCAAGGCATCTTCCATCAGATGTTACGACTGTTCCGAGACAACTGTACCGCTTCACCTGTTTAAGAATATGTCCATTTACTTGTATATTACACTCTGGTATGTTTCTTCTTCTAAGTGACGACCATAATCTGTGTCCTTCTTACAATTCAATTCTAACCTAGTTGTTCCATGTGTGCGACAACCACATCTACTAAATGTTGCAGGTCCTGTTCATTGTCTGCAATCAAGACTGTACCATCTGCATATCTAATGATATTGATGCATCGTCCCCCAATGTTAATTCCTTCCATATCTTCTATATTTCTGAAACTATTTTCACTGTACAAGGAAAACGATCTGGAGACATTACACATCCCTGCCTCACACCTCTCTTAATAGGCTGATATTGACCTACTTCATATCAATTCTGACGGCAGCTTGTCGTATCCATATAAGTTTTTTTACAAGTCTAAGGTATTTTCTATCAATTTGTAGATCTTCAAGCATACCTTATCATGTCGACATGTCTCACTTTATCGAAAGCAGTTGTTGTTGTCACAAAAGCCAAGATTTAGATCATTGTATTACTTCTATAGAACGGTTCAAGTACTGTTCTCAGTATATACACAACATTTACTGTACCCTTGCCTTCTACAAACCCACATTGTTCTCCTATTTCAGGTTGTATTTTCTTCCTAACTCTGTGCATGATCATTCTTAGCAAAATCTTCGTGATGTGACTCATTATACTTTTATGCAGCCAACTGATTAAATTCTTCACATTTCCCATTGATCATCCACATCTTGAAATAGGATCTCTAGATCAGATATTACATAATATTTGGTCTTTACTTCTATGTTAAAATTATCTTGTATTTCTTTGTCAGTTTTCAATTTGCACAAATCATATTTAGGGTTTCCTGTTGTATACTTGACTTTTGTCAACTTTACCCTCAATGCGCCTGTAATTAATCTGTGATCATTGTAACAGTCTGCATTGGGGACTGTTTTTACGACTGTTAACGCATTTCTAAATCTTCTGCTAATCATGATGTAATCTATCTGGTTTTAAATCCTGCTGTCTGGACTCCTCCATGTCCATAATCTTCTAGTATGCTGTTTTAACCAGGTGTTTCCTACAACTATTTCTAGTTCTTTTGCCCATCTACAAGTCTGTATCGTCTTTCATTTCGATCTCCCAAACCATGGTTGCCTATTCACTGCATCCATCGCCTTGATTTCCTACATCCTAACATATCTTTCCAATTATGTGATATGGTGAATCATGACGTGGTTACATCCTAACATGTCTTTCCAATTATGGGATATGCTGAATCATGACGTGGTTTACATCCTAACACGTCTTTCTAATTATGTGATATGTTAAATCATGACGTGGTTACATCCTAAGATTTATCCCACTAATGAAAAAGTACCAGAGCCGGTCATGCATACCTCGCTGGTTTCTGATACTGAAGAGGGGCGGCCTGCTCTTCAACATAGTCTCACTTGAAGATGATACTTTCATGCTAGGATGTGAGAAACTTCTCTTGGAGATGATACTTTTCTGCTAGGGCGTGAAAAACTTCTCTTGGAGATGATACGTTCCTGTTGGGATGTGAGAAACTTCTCTTGGAGATGATACTTTCCTGTTGGGATGTAAGAAACTTCTCTTGGAGATGATACTTTCCTGCTAGGGCGTGAGAAACTTCTCTTGGAGATGATACTTTCCTGCTAGGGCGTGAGAAACTTCTCTTGGAGATGATTACGTTCCTGTTGGGATGTGAGAAACTTCTCTTGAGATGATACTTTCCTGTTGGGATGTGAGAAACTTCTCTTGGAGATTATACTTAATGCTAGGTTGTGAGAAACTTCTCTTGGGGATGATACTTTCCTGTTGCGATATAAAAAAACGTCTCTTGGAGATGATTCTTTCCTGCTGGGAAGTGAGAAACGTCTCTTGGAGATGATACTTTTTCTGTTGGATGTAAAAAACGTCTCTTAGAGATGATACTTTCCTCCTGGGAAGTGAGAAACTTCTCTTGGAGATGATACTTTCCTGTTGGGATGTGAAAAAACATCTCTTGGAGATGATACTTTAATGCTAGGTTGTGAGAACTTCTCTTGGAGATGATACTTTCCTGTTGGGATGTGAAAAACTTCTCTTGGAGATGATACTTTAATGCTAGGTTGTGAGAAACTTCTCTTGGAGATGATACTTTCCTGCTAGGATGTGAGAAACTTCTCTTGGAGATGATACTTTCCTGCTAGGATGTGAGAAACTTCTCTTGGAGATGATACTTTCCTGCTAGAATGAGAGAAATTTCTCTTTAGATGATACTTTCCTGCTAGGATGTGAGAAACTTTCTCTTGGGGATGATACTTTCCTGCTAGGATGTGAGAAACTTCTCTTGGAGATTATACTTTCCTGTTGGGATGTGAGAAAACTTCTCTTGGAGATGATACTTTCCTGCTGGGAAGTGAGAATCTTCTCGACACCACACACTCACACTGATCTCTGCAGTCAAGCTGTCTGATATGTAAATGTGCATGTGTTAATAAACATGCAATTCAGATGTATCGTGTGACTTACAAGCAATATTTCTTAATATGTACTAACCAAATGTAGAAAGTAAAAAAACACGTTGCCAAAAGACATAGTGTCATGGGAAAGACCCATTACATATCACGCATTGCTTCTGAGAGAAAGAGTTAATCATATGTAAGCAATTTGTGTACCCTCTGTATCCTACCTCCATTTAAAACCCGGGTGGCAGGCCCGTTACATAATATCTCCTTATTTCCGTAGTTACCAAATCCGAGTTATATGACTTTAACTGTTGGATTGGGAAGTTAAGACAGTTAATAGATAACATTGCCCTCTGTCAGAAGTCGTAGTGCACTGCCGCATATTTAGGTAATATCACTTGCGAGCAACCCCAATTTGTCAGAAGTGATTATTTTTGACACCGGACAGGCAACTACTTTGTCATATGACTAATTTGATTTCAGACACTAATCAGTGGTCACTGTTTCTGAAAACTAGTGTTTATTTATTTTTAATTTTTTCAACATGCCTTTAAATGCATTTTTATTTTGTTGCTTTTTTCAGTTACCCTTGAATGAGTGTGAATGGTTAATGTATGAAAGAGAGTGATAAAAGGGCAGAATGTTAGACGGGCCTGCGTGCCCAATTCTTAACCCTTTCAAAATAAAGTTTTGTTGTTGTTGTTGTTGTTGTTGTTTCTCTAATAAGTTTACGGTGTTAATGTGTTTCCTGTAGGAATTGCTCAATGGCTTTTCATCTTAACAAATAATCGTATGCAATTCCGAGTCCTAATTGAATGCATCGTGATGTTCTCTTTTTTGTCAAATGTATGTTTGCTACTCTTCTGCAACATTCGTTTAAAAAGAAAGCTTCCATATTTTCCACTGTTTGACAGGACGTCCCCGTCAACTCGTCGTAGTTTTGTTGTTTGTGATTTCTTGGCAAGTTTACATTCAGTGGTTTCCCATTGCTTTCTGAACGGCATGCACTCTTACAGTGGACGGATATCGACGCAAGACGGTTTTGCTGCCACATCGCCCGAAGTTGAGTTTCGAATGTGGTATGCAGGATTACGAATTGAGTCCGTAACCTCTTTACCACAGAGCCGGCCATGTGGACAGAAGGACGATGTGTCGCCATATATTTAGGATCAGCGTGTTGTTTCGGGGTTATCATCATCATCAAGTGCCACGCCGGCTGGCGTAGGCGTTAATGACTTTCCACAGATCTTTGGTTTTTTGGATCAACTCCGCTGATGATAGTCCTCCATGCCACCGTCTCAATCCTCTAGCATCATTCCTCTTGTTCTATCTCTCCCTCTCTTCCCCGCGATCTTTCCATTTGTCACGATGTTCTCCATTCCTCTCTTCTCATCACGTGACCAAAGAAAGCTGTTTGTCTTTTCTTATTGTTGTATATTATGTTCTAGTTTCATTAGCCTCTTTCAGGCAGTCATTGTTCGTTACTTTGGCAGTCCAAGGAATTCGCAACATTCGAGGTATCTTCTGCAATTGCAATGTTCAGTGAACGGACATTTACATTATAATCTTGTTTATTTGATTGTGTGCCATGCTTGGACCAAACCTACTTATTGTTTGGCACTGAATCAATTAACATAATCTTATTTTACTGTATATTACCAGAACTTTCTGCAATCAACCATTTAACAAACATGTAGCTGTAATACCCGAAGAGATTTTTTTTTTTCAAACAGCGACAAAATGCACTTTCTCCTCAAATAGACACGTTATTATCGACCACATGTTACGGTTTTGAACTGTGCAATAATTACTTTAGTGATCGTGCAAATTTTCGTTGAAATTATAAGTATTATTTGTTATTTGCGTGAAGTACTGGTTTCCTTGTGAAATTGAAGCAAAGAGAGTGTTCACAATTATTAAAATTATAGCGTTTATTTTTGCTTAAAAGCTGTCACAGTATTCCTTGCCAGATTATTGGCAAAGATAATCACACACTTTGATTCAGTTCATATGTGAATATATTGATCTATTAAACCGGCATGTCATTTCAGGGGTTTTGTTTTAATGATACGGTTAAGTCACTATATTTTGCTCCCAATTTGTCTTTGATTATTAACGTGTAACAATTCATTCCATACACTGGTCTGTCATGGAATGCTTATTATGAAAGTGTGAATAGCTGCAGAGGAAACGAAGAACTACATGACTTAAAGTGTCTTTGAAAACACATACTGGTCAATGAAATAATGGTGTTCAAAGCTGAAACTCAGGCTTTTAAATGATATCTTTAAAGACCAACAATAGTGTTTAGAAATTGCAGGCATTCGTTTATATATGTAGAAGAAAGCAATCAGTTGTATAGAGGTTTCTTCATATAATGGTGAAGAAATACTGTGTTGAAAATGTTCAAGTTGCAAATGTTCATTGCAATAATATGTTCAGTATTAAGATACAGAGAGAAGTATTTTGTTCTACACCAGCTCTATTTTCAGAACAAACGTTATTGGAATGTCAACAATCGTAAGTTGACTACTGCTTGCTGTAGATTTAATCATATTGACGTGTGAAGGTGAACAAAAAGAAGATGATTCCAAAAACGTGCGGCATGTGTTATAATAACATATCTAACACACATACTAAGTCTGATCACACCTCTGTGTATGTGTCAACTGTCATCTTCCAATGGATTAACTTTACTGTGCTGTGCCAAATCATAGACGTGTTCGGCATTGCTACCAACATAATCAATATCATCTGCTTTGTGAAGCAAGGTTTAAAGGACCCAGTCAACGTTAGCCTTCTTGGTACATGTTTTGAGCTCTTCCTTAAACATTTTATTTATAATACTATTATATGTAGGAGACATTCTTGATTTATTTTCTCACTTCTTACATGATGTGTGTTACTCTGTGCATTTTGTTAGGAAAAAAAAATGGGTTTAAAGAGCAAGAAAATTGGCTTTGTTGCAACGAGTTTTATCCCATATCGCTGTGTGTCTTTCCACAGGGCGGCCTGATGAAAGCATTGCACTAATTGCACTAAGCAGAAACTGCATAGCTTCAGCGATGACACCCAGGAGTCTCTGAGAAAATGGCACGCGTGAACCGAACGACGTAGACCGGAATCTAACCCAAACCTTTCGGAGCGCGAGGCATACGGAGTAAATATTTCGCAATGGAAACTCTTGGCTGTTCACAATTAATTTCCACCACCACAACAGAAATGCATGGTGAGAACCCGGGCACAACCCCGACTGGTCCATACGTGATATGCTGAATCATGACGTGGTTAAATCCTAGCATGTCTCTCCATTTATGTGATATTTTGAATTTTGACATGGTTACATTCTAATATGTCCTTACCACTTATGTGATATATTTCAATCATGATGTGGTTACAGCCTACCATGTATGTCCACTTATGAAATATGTTGAATCATGACGTGGTTACATCCTAACATGTCTTAACACTTATGTGATATGCTGAATTATGACGTAGTTACATCCTAACATGTCTTACCACTTATGTGATATATTCAATTATGACGTGGTTACATCCTAACATGTCTTACCACTTATTTGATATGCTGAATTATGACGTAGTTACAACCTAACATGTCTGTTCACTTATGTAATATATTGAATTATCACGTGGTTACATCCTAACTTGTCTTTCCAATTATGTGATATGCTGAGCCATGAAGTGGTTACACCCTAATATGTCTATAGAATTATGTGATATGCTGAATCATTATGCCGTGATCACATCATAACATGTCTTTCCAATTATGTGATATTCTGAACCATGACGTGGTTACATCTTAACCATTTCATCATGTGCCATGCCGATAAGCGTGGGTGGTCATGTTTTGCCATCTCACTCGATCACCAGAGTCGTGGATCAGCTCCGTGTTTTTGTCTCGACCATGCTACGTGGCCAAACCATCCAGGTATTTACTTCTCGGTCTTCCCCTTGTCTCTTCCCTTCGATCTTGCCAGTTGTCACCAAGTTCTCAAAGCCATTTCTTCTCATAACATGTCCAAATATATTTGACTGTCTACGCCTGTCTCTAATCCGTTTACGATCTTCACTTATTTCTTGAAGGACTTGTACATTGGTTTTTCTGTCTGTTCATGGTATTCTTTGCATTTTCTAGGAAGCCACATTTCCACTGCCATCATTGTTTTCATCTTGTCTGCCCATTGTCCACGCTTCACACCTATACAAAAGTACAGGTTCTATGTAGCACTTCAACACTTTTTTTCTTCGTTTCAGTTGATATGTTTTTATTAGTCAGTATGTGTTTTATATTGCAAAATGCTACCTTCGCCATGGCAATTCTTGTTCTAATTTCTTCAAGGCATCTTCCATCAGATGTTACGACTGTTCCGAGACAACTGTACCGCTTCACCTGTTTAAGAATATGTCCATTTACTTGTATATTACACTCTGGTATGTTTCTTCTTCTAAGTGACGACCATAATCTGTGTCTTCTTACAATTCAATTCTAACCCTAGTTGTTCCATGTGTGCGACAACCACATCTACTAAATGTTGCAGGTCCTGTTCATTGTCTGCAATCAAGACTGTACCATCTGCATATCTAATGATATTGATGCATCGTCCCCCAATGTTAATTCCTTCCATATCTTCTATATTTCTGAAACTATTTTCACTGTACAAGGAAAACGATCTGGAGACATTACACATCCCTGCCTCACACCTCTCTTAATAGGCTGATATTGACCTACTTCATCATCAATTCTGACGGCAGCTTGTCGTATCCAATATAAGTTTTTTACAAGTCTAAGGTATTTTCTATCAATTTGTAGATCTTCAAGCATCCTTATCATGTCGACATGTCTCACTTTATCGAAAGCTTTTGTGTTGTCACAAAAGCCAAGATTTAGATCATTGTTTACTTCTATAGAACGTTCAATTACTGTTCTCAGTATATACACAACATTTACTGTACCCTTGCCTTCTACAAACCCACATTGTTCTCCTATTTCAGGTTGTATTTTCTTCCTAACTCTGTGCATGATCATTCTTAGCAAAATCTTCGTGATGTGACTCATTATACTTTTATGCAGCCAAACTGATTAAATTCTTCAACATTTCCCATTGATCATCCACATCTTGAAATAGGATCTCTAGATCAGATATTACATAATATTTGGTCTTTACTTCTATGTTAAAATTATCTTGTATTTCTTTGTCAGTTTTCAATTTGCACAAATCATATTTAGGGTTTCCTGTTGTATACTTGACTTTTGTCAACTTTACCCTCAATGCGCCTGTAATTAATCTGTGATCATTGTAACAGTCTGCATTGGGGACTGTTTTTACGACTGTTAACGCATTTCTAAATCTTCTGCTAATCATGATGTAATCTATCTGGTTTTAAATCCTGCTGTCTGGACTCCTCCATGTCCATAATCTTCTAGTATGCTGTTTAAACCAGGTGTTTCCTACAACTATTTCTAGTTCTTTTGCCCATTCTACAAGTCTGTATCGTCTTTCATTTCGATCTCCCAAACCATGGTTGCCTATTCACTGCATCCATCGCCTTGATTTCCTACATCCTAACATATCTTTCCAATTATGTGATATGGTGAATCATGACGTGGTTACATCCTAACATGTCTTTCCAATTATGGGATATGCTGAATCATGACGTGGTTACATCCTAACACGTCTTTCTAATTATGTGATATGTTAAATCATGACGTGGTTACATCCTAAGATTTATCCCACTAATGAAAAGTACCAGAGCCGGTCATGCATACCTCGCTGGTTTCTGATACTGAAGAGGGGCGGGCCTGCTCTTCAACATAGTCTCACTTGAAGATGATACTTTCATGCTAGGATGTGAGAAACTTCTCTTGGAGATGATACTTTCCTGCTAGGGCGTGAAAAACTTCTCTTGGAGATGATACGTTCCTGTTGGGATGTGAGAAACTTCTCTTGGAGATGATACTTTCCTGTTGGGATGTAAGAAACTTCTCTTGGAGATGATACTTTCCTGCTAGGGCGTGAGAAACTTCTCTTGGAGATGATACTTTCCTGCTAGGGCGTGAGAAACTTCTCTTGGAGATGATACGTTCCTGTTGGGATGTGAGAAACTTCTCTTGGAGATGATACTTTCCTGTTGGGATGTGAGAAACTTCTCTTGGAGATTATACTTTAATGCTAGGTTGTGAGAAACTTCTCTTGGGGATGATACTTTCCTGTTGCGATATAAAAAACGTCTCTTGGAGATGATTCTTTCCTGCTGGGAAGTGAGAAACGTCTCTTGGAGATGATACTTTTCTGTTGGGATGTAAAAAACGTCTCTTAGAGATGATACTTTCCTCCTGGGAAGTGAGAAACTTCTCTTGGAGATGATACTTTCCTGTTGGGATGTGAAAAACATCTCTTGGAGATGATACTTTAATGCTAGGTTGTGAGAAACTTCTCTTGGAGATGATACTTTCCTGTTGGGATGTGAAAAACTTCTCTTGGAGATGATACTTTAATGCTAGGTTGTGAGAAACTTCTCTTGGAGATGATACTTTCCTGCTAGGATGTGAGAAACTTCTCTTGGAGATGATACTTTCCTGCTAGGATGTGAGAAACTTCTCTTGGAGATGATACTTTCCTGCTAGAATGAGAGAAATTTCTCTTTGAGATGATACTTTCCTGCTAGGATGTGAGAAACTTCTCTTGGGGATGATACTTTCCTGCTAGGATGTGAGAAACTTCTCTTGGAGATTATACTTTCCTGTTGGGATGTGAGAAACTTCTCTTGGAGATGATACTTTCCTGCTGGGAAGTGAGAATCTTCTCGACACCAACACCTCACACTGATCTCTGCAGTCAAGCTGTCTGATATGTAAATGTGCATGTGTTAATAAACATGCAATTCAGATGTATCGTGTGACTTACAAGCAAATATTTCTTTAATATGTACTAACCAAATGTAGAAAGTAAACAAACACGTTGCCAAAAGACATAGTGTCATGGGAAAGAACCCATTACATATCACGCATTGCTTCTGAGAGAAAGAGTTAATCATATGTAAGCAATTTGTGTACCCTCTGTATCCTACCTCCATTTAAAACCCGGGTGGCAGGCCCGTTACATAATATCTCCTTATTCTCCGTAGTTACCAAAGATCCGAGTTAATATGACTTTAACTGTTGGATTGGGAAGTTAAGACAGTTAATAGATAAACATTGCCCTCTGTCAGAAGTCGTAGTGCACTGCCGCATATTTAGGTAATATCACTTGCGAGCAACCCCAATTTGTCAGAAGTGATTATTTTTGACACCGGACAGGCAACTACTTTGTCATATGACTAATTTGATTTCAGACACTAATCAGTGGTCACTGTTTCTGAAACTAGTGTTTATTTATTTTTATTTTTTTTTTGACGTATAAAAGCCTTTACACCCTAGATCTCAGAGAGAAACTCAGGACAAAATCTATATGCCTGAAATAACGATTAAGCCTCAGTGTACCCAAGATTACAGCTGAGATTGGCTCGTTACTATGTGTAATTAGCTGGTCTTGGTATCCACAAAGAGTGTGAAGGAGAAGGTTAAATGCTTAGATGTATGTCTACTAATGGACTACTGGGCATGGCAGGTTTTTTCCCCTGACAAGTCTTCCCTTCCTTGGTTATAATTGATCCCCCACCAAAGTACGCAAACTGTTGCTTCCCTTGAAAAAAAGTTGAAGATTAAACTACGAGTTAAAAGAAAGTAAAATCAACTTTATTATCAATCACGATTATTTACAACATGATGTTGGATTGCATGATGATAAGTACTGTGAAACAAAAGTTATAACATTCACTTATGGTAGGTAAATAATTAAAACCTGAACGTAACTTAATGTAGAATGTCTAGATATGTGACACGACAGAGATGTGAGATGATGCGCAATCGACTTCACTAACTAGCTAGGATCATCTAGGATCAGCTAGGTTCATCCGGTCGGTATTCCGGACCTCTGTCCCGTCCTGACGCCACCAGGTCTCTCCTTGTTGTCACTGAACGAGATCTCTGGAAAACGGGTGATCTTCGTGAGAGATTGAAAATGCATGTAACAATATGTAGTGTCTAAGTCGCACATCAATACAATCACAGGTAATACATACAATATATCACCCACATACACACCGACAATAAGGTGTCTAGCAGTGTCTCTCTTACAGCTTTACCGTGTTCACTCTACTCTTTCTCTCTATCTTTCTCACTCTGACGAGTCGGGAGGGCTTTTCCAGTTGTCGAATACGCCTGTAGTTACATCGCCTGCCTTCCATTTTCCCGGTCCCATCATGAGAAATTAAACGTTCTGAGTCCATGTTACCCACTCAGACACCCGGTTCTTTGCAGCCGCTTCGTCCAAAGTGGTTGTAGAAGATCAATTGGCCTGTTGAGTTATTATACGAGTGTCTCACCGCCGGGCTTAATTGCCGGTGATCAGTCTCTGTGCCAGACCTCAGTGTGTTACAATGAACACTCGTTCACCACGCACCATATATGCGTTACATATTGTGAGTAATGTCTACACTACTACACCCATACTCAAATCACAACTATGCTAGTAACATATAATATTACAATGGTGTTAACATACTACAAATAGAGCCTATTATGGCAATAATCAGCAGCATATAATAATACAATTAGCCTAACACATAATCCTGGTGGGTGACCATATTACATTCTATATATTAAACATATACTAAATAGTATGCATAGAAAGATATTCCTACATATGTAGAGGGAATGTAAACAATGTAGTAATTTAAGTATCTACAACCACTGCGAACTTAATAGTTCTCACAGAATTGGCAACCATCTGGCAAGACGAAATGAATGTCCGTCAGTTGTATATTCAGAACATAATAAAATTGAAGGCATAGCGATATAGTTAAAATTGTGCGTAACATAAGATACCTACTTGTGAAAGTAGAATACAAAATCATACTGGTCTATGTACGGAAAAATTAGACTGAGTTCTCATTGAAGTATCATACATTAGGAAGACGGAATGAAAGATTGCTCGAATCTGTAGTTACAGAGCAGAATAGTTATTAGGACATAACATTCATATAACCTTCTATCACCATAAGAATACGATTTATGAAATTCATACATATAAAAAGCTATTTATATTTACCTGATCCTAGACCAGGCACATCTACTGAGACTGACAAAGCCGAATCTACTTATATTGGTTCTTAATTACTTTTATCTGTTTGCCAATCTTTTCTATTCTCGCTCTACATTTGGAAGGTAGGTTTAGGGGCAGGAGTGGCCAACACGAGGCCCGCGGGCTGCATGGGATCTCCGGTAGTCATGTTGCGACCCGCGGAGTGGGAAACGACGATGTGGTCGAAGCTGTAGCTCACTTGCTTGTTTACTTTAATTTAACAAAACAAATTAGGTGCGTGGTCCGGCAGGAAATATTATTTCTGAAATTTGGCCCGCCTGCTGAAAAGGTTGGCCACCCCTGGTTTAGGGCAAGTGGTTTTTTAAATCAAGATTTGATTCCACACCTAGTGTCTCGATTCGGTCTGAATTATTTCTCGCGCGACAGGCTCTTTCACTCTTTTGTCCAGCTTGGGGGTTTCATTATAAGTCCAACACAATCATTTTAACACTTCACACACTTGATCGCTTGACAGTTGTTTTTCCCGTGACGGTCCCAGGCTGGCGTTCGTATCCGCGAACATGTCTGCTATTTCACACCCTGTTGTCCCTTCATGGGTATTGGAACCTCAATCGTGTTCTCGTATGGCGTTAAATTAGAGATCAGACGCTCGTTGTAAACTCGTTGTGAAATCTAGCCCGTGATCGCTTTGAGTGTCGGTCGTCTTACTTGAACAGTGTTGCGCAGTAAAGTTTCAAACGTCGAGCTCACTTTTATTCAGATTTTTTAAATGCTGCGAGTAATGTTTTCACATCTGCCTTAATTTATCTCTTATTTGTTCATCTGTAATATTTGTGGAAGGAGAGAGCCATTCTGTTGAATTCGCGGCATTCTATGACACCCACATAACCCATCAAATGCCGATTGGCTTATAAACATTTGGGACTATCACCATGTACTCAATACCTCTAATGGTCTCACCTTACATTAGTTACTATATCTGCATGTTTATAACGCCATTACATTGTTTCTTATTTACATATAGGATTGGCAATTGCCGACCTGGGCTGCCTGACAACCCTTGTCTGGACAAATATCTGCTTTACCCCAGCATTCAGCACAGCCGATCTACCCTTTGAACCTATTGAGTTCCAGCATCTGACAAGTGGAATGCCTCATACGACATTTACCCGAATAACAGGCTGGATCACAGCCGTGATAACACTGGAAAGATGTCTTTGCATCGCAGCCCCTTTAAAGGTTTGTGTTTGCTTTGTAGGTTATGAAAGGTAAAGAAGCAACACAGAACACTGTATTTCAATATATTCAGAACTCTACACATAGACATGTATAATAATCTGCTTCTCCACTGCCTGACCTGTCTTACATCTTTTCGTTCTCACAACCTTTATACAGTTAATATCAAGTCTAAGGAAAATCACCACTATCAATAATATGGGGTATTGGTGCACGATAAGGCAGATCATGTGAATTGTGTGGAAAGGAACAAATAAATCAGATTGGCATGAAGTGAATTGTACGGCAAGAAGTGACCAGGGAATCAGAACAATACTCCGTGTTCCAGTTTATGTCATTAGCACTGAGCCTTTTCGCTGACCATTGCAGATAAGTACAGGGGGCTTATGGGAATGTCCTGCAAGCTGTGAAGTCGTTTCTGTACTCAACTCAACTCAACTCAACACAACAAATAATCAATAATAATAATAATAATAATAATAATAATAATAATAATAATAATAATAATACAATTATAAAAACAACGGTAAGAATAGTAACAATAATAATAAATGCATGAGGTATGCATACAAATAAATTACTAAACGACTAACTGATAATAAGTATCATCATTTTAATAGTAAAACATACCTGATAAATATTTATGGACTAGGACTGCTCACTGTCTCAAAGAATCAGCTGGTGAAATTGAAGCGCACACAGAACGAAGCTATGCGGGTCATTCTGGGATGCACCAGAGACACCCCAGTAGTGTGTATGCGTCACATCCTTGGTCTGCTGACTGTTGCTGATAGGCACAAGGTGATGCAAGTAAAGGCATACCTTAGAGTAGCTGCAGACACAGATCACCCGTTGCATGAGGCGCTGGACGCCGTTAAGGGTCAGAGACTAATAAGAGGGAAATCATGGATGGCTCAGGCAGAGGATATAGTCAGACAAGTGTGAATCTTGGAGAACATTAGGCGAGCAGGGAGTGCAGGGAGTGGCCAGCAGTGGCCACAGAAGTGAAAATCCAGCAACAAATTCAGGATAATGCTCGCCCGGGTGATGTGATTATCTACACAGATGGTTCGGTGTTGAGAGGTAGGAGAAGTGCCTGGGGATTCTTAGCAAAAGCTAATGGTCGACGTTTGGTGCAGGAGAGCCTGGCCTATGATACCGCAACATCTAGCTTCAGAATGGTGGTGGCGGTGGTCAGTGCAGCTTTCCGCTGGATGGAGAACACTATACATACACACATCGTGATTGTAACTGACTCAGAAAGCATGCTGAGGATGGTGAGGACAGGCAGGCTTCGTGCAAAGTGGCTTGCTTCGCTTCGGAGGTCACAGATGGCAGGCATCACCTGAATCTTTTTTCCGGGGCATGCCGGTGTGCTGTGGAATGAACAGGCGGACAGATTGACTGGCTCGGAAAACTTGGTGGAGTATTGATGCATGACAAGGTAGACGAGGTTGCGGCCTTGTGGGAGCACGTGTACACCTCGAAGGAGCAAATGGATCACCATAGTCTGACAAGAATGAGGCAGCGAGGAATGACGAGGGGATCTGGCCTACGCTCGACGCTCAGAGGAAAGTCGATACGGACATATAATCAGATTGCTACTGGAACTGTTGGTGTTGGATCTCTACGTTGGCTGCTGATGATGGGGACGGAGCACTTATGAGAATGCCCCGAATGCTGTGATGTCGGTTCCTAAATCAATCAATCAATCAATCAACCTGATAAATATATATTGGAATGAGACAGAAGAGTGTATTATATTCTATGGTTACGTGTAAGTGAAATATAACCACCATGCTTGCCTGCCCGCCCGTTGGTCGTGTGTTCGAATCCTCGTCCATGTTAATGTGTTATTTAAATTGACCTGGGATCCTAGGTCGCCTAATCTAAAATGAGTACACGGAAATGTGAGACGAACAGGAGGCCGTCGTAATACTGACCATGTCTTCCGTTAGTCTATAAGATCAGGTGCCTTAAAACTTAGGATCCGCGCTAACCCAATGGCTGGCATGCTTGCCTGGCGGCACGGTGTATTTATTTTTCATCTTTAGTTCTTGTTGTTTAAAGAAGAGAGCTCCCTGGAATCCAACTCCTAATGATCCTAACATTGGCACAAGAACGGTCTGGCACAGGAACGAAAGCGATAGTCTTCCCATTTATTCTAACATGTGGGGTTAGCATCGTATACTCATTTAACTTGTGGCGTGAAAAATAATCTTCACCGGGTTATGACAAAACAGCTTGTGATTGTAGATAGAGAGTTGATGGTGTCTGTGATTTATGTGCAACGGTGTTCAAAGTTTTGTATAAGTATATCGTAGACCTGAGATCAATGTGATGTGTTTTGAGTACGTAACTTATGCACACGCACTTGTTAATGTATTACTCTATTTCTTAAATACAACTATAGGGCTAATAAAATAAACACATCACGCCTCAAGAAGAGTATTATGGCTCTTTACAATAAAGAATTAGATTTCTTGACCAAGGGGAGTAAATGAGACACGAATAAAGAGATGTATTGTGAACTTGTGAAAGTGTGAGTTGATTTATAGGCATGCACATAATCTTCTGCTATTTCCTATTAATGTTACCATTCTTTATCATATTAGCATCTCTGTCTTGATTTCTCTTATGTGTATATTTTAGTTCTCCCTTTGTTTCGTTTGCCGTGTGGACTTCAGAGTTGGGCCTTTCTAGTTTTACTATTATCAGACTGCCTCGAGTGCCAACGTCTTATTCTTACCTCTTGATTCGTTGGAATTTGTCGAGTTATTCCCTTAGCTTCGCATTAGTTCTCAACGATTACATGTTGACTTCAAGAACATGTACTCCGCATATTTTGCTTCCTATTCCTTGTCTAAATCGAGTTCTTTCCCTTGAGATGATAAAGTCATAATTGCACGTCCACTGCAGCAATGCAATGGACCGTGTTGGCGTAGTGCTGGGTGATTTTACGTACATAAACATTAGCCTGCAACCAATAGTTTGTACAGCCAGTAAGTTTTATTGTTTTTTGTTTTAATGTTTCTAAATTCATACTGCTCTGAAGTCGACCCACCCAGGCGTATTCGCTCTTGGATGAGTTTTAGAATGTTCTGAATGTTTGAAAAGGAAAGTGTATTAAAACTGAACATGGTCATTGCACATCCTTGTGCTATGTATTATTAAAGGTAAAATAAATCAACAACAACAACAGCGACAGAGGAAAATTACATCCACACTTACAACTCAATTATATCGAAAGAAACATAAGATGCAACTAATAAATGAAAAAAGGGACATCTTTCGGCTACTTGATGCTAGCCGCATATGTTTAGACCTATGGATGACAGCCGCTGGGGATAAGGATAAATATTACGACAGCCGCCGCGAATGTTCAGGATAGTTCATACCGCTCATGTTATTCTGTATTCAACTAGTAGCCGACGTCAGGAGAAAGAAGAAAAACAATAGTTCCCGCCACAATGTGGATTGGAATACATGCCCTCCATGCGAATCACTGCACTATGGCGGCTTTCAAATGTGTGAGTGTACGTGTGTGTATGTGTGTGTGTGTGTGTATGTGTGTGTGTGTGTGTGTGTGTGTGTGTGTGTGTGTGT
Organism: Cepaea nemoralis; assembly: GCA_014155875.1. Lineage (NCBI taxonomy): Eukaryota > Metazoa > Mollusca > Gastropoda > Stylommatophora > Helicidae > Cepaea > Cepaea nemoralis. The sequence continues at coordinate 60,477 of JACEFZ010028332.1, forward strand.
GTGTGTGTGTGTTTAAAGCCACGTAAAAGGATTGGGGGAGGGGGGAATTTCCTATAGAAAATATGATGCATTCTTACATTTTGTTTCTCTGTATTAATATAATGTTGCTACTTATATGTGTACCATATTGGAATAACTAAGATCTCATTGATACTATGTCGGTACCTTGGAAGAAAGTCTATCGAAAACTAACAAACACATTTGATCATGTTCATTCCCACCAGGTAAAACGCATTGTCACGACGAAACGAGTGACAATCCTCATCGTGGGTATATTCCTAGTGCTCATCTTCAGCGTGGCTCCAATTTATGTAGTAAACAGGCTGGAGGTGAAATTTTCCGCTGCAAGAAATAAAACCCTCATCGGACTAGTCTTCACATCAGATCGGGAACGAGTGGAGAAAATTTCTTTTGCGATTAACAACGTTTTTGTTCCCTTCACTTCGTTTATTGTAATCACATTGTGCACGATAATTCTGGTAGTTAAGTTACGAAAAACAGCGAAGTGGAGACAGACATCAACCATGTCTGATCAAGCTGATGCTTCTATGAGGCGCAGCCAGAAAGTCGCCAAAATGGTGGTCATGATTTCAACACTTTTCATTGTCTGTTTTATCCCTTTCAGTGTTATCTTTATTGCTATGGCTTTGGAGCCTGATCTTTCACTTGATGGGAAATACAGACACCTTATTATAATACTGGGAGGAATTGGAACTGTTTTAGAATCTATAAATTCCTCTGTGAACATATTTATTTATTACCATATGAGCAGCAAATATAGATCTGTTCTACGGCAATTGTTTTGTCGTGAGATGGAAATGAACTACAGTTTATCCAAAACAGATTAACATAATAAGGAGAGAAGTTTTAAATGGGGACATGTAGATTACATTATTCCAGTTTCGCATGTCACACGAGAAGGAGCTGGTTGGTGTCAAACGGTAGTAACGTCTCTTGTATGTCTACTTCATTAGACACAGTTTCGAGAAGTTATACTTTTACTGTATAACAATGTATCTCTGGATATTAGGTTAGGGTCTCTTAACAATAAAACACTTAAAACCAGTAAGGAAACATTACCAACCTCATGTCTAATTGTAACATCGTTGCTATGGCTTAATATCTGCGCCGGAATCCCAGTAATATCTTAATGCAGTTATAGACAACACTACACAGATACACAGAAACAACCAAGGCTATTATGAAGTATTACAAGCAATAGAATTTAACGAAAATAACAGTTTATGTTCATAAAGCAGATAGACAAACAGTTATATATTCCTCGACCATTCTACTCATCATCATCAAGTGCCTTCAAAGCTGTTCGTGTCTCTGCACGCGTTCATGTCTCTCCACAGATCTCGGACATTGTTGTTCTGGACCAACTCTGCTGATGATATTCCTCCATGCCACCGTTTCAGTCTATCCAGCATCATTTCTCTTGGTCTATCCCTACCTCTCTTCCGCTTGATCTTTCCAGTCTTCACGATGTTCTCTAACGCCTCTCTTCTCATCGCTTGACCAAAGAAAGTTATTTGTCTCATTCTTATTGTTAAATATAATGTTATAGCTTCATTAGCCTCTTTCAAGCAGTCGTTGTTATTTACTCTTGACTGCTTAACTGAATAAAGATAAATCCCCAACCAGACATGTGTTGTTTGTTTTATGTAGGTCTTGTTGTTTCGTTCGCGTTGAACTTAGGCGTAGTTCATACACGTTCATCCACTTCTCGTAAATCGGCAGCGAGAGTGCGACAGAAATTCCACCAGCGTATGCGGATTTCGGCGGGTCGCCCTGCGGGGAAACACCGAGCCATGTGAGAAAACCCGAGTCAATGAGGTCTTTCTGGTGACTGCCGAGTCCATCGACGATGAACTGTGGTTTTCGTGGATTAATGTTGTGTTTGCATTCTGGCAGCGGCATTATGCACAGTGTACCTGTGCGAATGTTGGATTGCCGAGACTCCTGCCTATTCCACTTTTCACATTGGACAGGAGCATTTTGTGTGATATTCACTGGCACAGGAACGGAGCATAATGAGGACGACCCGTTGCAGTGAAGTTGGAACCTCAACTAACTAACTAACTAACTAACTGACTGACTGACTGACTGACTGACTGACTGACTGACTTACTAACTAACTATGAGGATTCCATTAAAGATAACATCAATAGAACTAGCCAGTTGTCTTATACAGACAGGAGGCACCACTTTTTGCTGAGAATGTTATCTGTAGACTGATAGAATCGGACACAACAGAAGTTCATCTCACGCCAGGTGGCTTCTTGCTTTTAGCTTGCGAGGTACAGTCTTATTGGTGAATGCATTTCAAACTCCTGTGTGAATTGTTTCCTCGCGTCCGTTTGTCTTTCCTATCGCCGCGTTTCTTTCTTCTCTAGTGACATGGAGACATTCACATGTAGGTGGCTCCTCATATTTCTTACTGAGATGTTAATGTCTGTTGTCAGTCAACGTTTCTTGAACTATGGTTTTACACGAAACATTGTAGGCTGCAGTGTGTACGAGATATGGGCAGCAACATAGGGAAGGGATGTTCAATCGCTGTTCTAGTTTTGGGGCAGGGTTATTGCGTTTGGTCGTGGCTATTGTTTCAGTTATTATACACTTCTTTAATATTACAGTTAATGTATGAATCCTAAGCCATCATTTTGCATTGCCCCATCCAGGCGGATGTTTTTAAAATATATATATATATATAACAACTATAACAAATATAATATATATATATATATATAACAACTCAGGGATGCGCAGTGGCCCTTACGCTCGGCTGCCGGTCTAGTGGTAAACTATTGGAATCCACAAGAGAGGTTTCTACTTTTAAAAATGTCTCAATTCCGTTATGAAATGTTCCGGAAAATAAAGGCGAACGGTCTGATACTGACCACCCCTCATATCGAGCTCTGATTGGTCTATAAACATATAGGACAAGCAACATATACGGAGTAGTGTCCACTCTTATTTTACTGACCTAGCTACGGGCTAGTTCCAGCTCCATACAAATGTTGGCGTCTTTGTGATATGAAAGTGATCCTTCAGAAACCACCAGGAAATGACAATTCATAATAATAATAATAATAATAATAATAATAATAATAATAATAATAATAATAATAATAATAATAAATTGTCCTAAGGCAGTTTCCTGCTAAGGCTCTGTTATGTGATAGAGTCATCACGTTTTTTAGGCGTGAATGCACGGAAGGATAAATTTTATGCTTGAATGCATGGAAGAATAAATGTTAGGCATGAATGAACGGAAGAATAAATTTTAGGCTTGAATGCCCAGAAGATTAAATTTTAGGCTTGAATGACCAGAAGATTAAATTTTAGGCTTGAATGCACAGAAGATTAATTTTAGGCTTGAATACACGGAAGATTAACTTTTAGGCTTGAATGCACGAAGATTAAATTTTAGGCTTGAGTGCACGCAAAAATAAATTGCCAATCTTTGCCTCATATTGGCAGGCGACGAGCTCAGACTTGGAACCCTCGTTCGACATTTCTTATGACATTATCAGCGCCGTTCGCTTTTCATTTTCGTACCAGCCATCTGGGAAATGACTTTGGTTGTTGCTTGTTCCACTCTTTACTTCTAATATGCCCCTGACGGCAGACAATCTGTTGCCAATAGGAAACAGATGATGCAATAGATCGTCTCTCCCCCCTAGTTCATTATTCCCAGCTACGGTAGAGCAGCGGCTAGCATTTTGGACTGCTGGCCTGGTATCATAGGTTCGAACCACCCTTGAGGGGGATATTGACTTGCTAAAATGTATCGGGACCTCCATGTCGACACAGTGTAAATTGGACACCAGGAAACATTCCGGAAAGCACGGACGCATGAAGAGATATAGACCATGACCGCGAGTTCTGAATGGTATGTTACAGTGCCATTGTTCTTTGCGTGCCTTGTAGGCAAACTACTGAACGTGCACTTCCCTAGAACATCAACCTTAGGTTGATCGCAGTCTTGCAAAGGACATGCACATTTTTAACAAACGGGCATGATTTTGTAGTTAATCTTGATTTAACTTAACTAGTGGGCGTTGTGGCTCAGGGGCAGTACACGCTTTTCACCAGTCCCCGACTTACGACGTCCAGGTCTCGAGATCAGCGGCAGACAATGTGGAGGCAGCCCGCCTTGTGTTGATGTCCACGGTATGAGCGTTGGTAGTTTAAAAGGCCAAGGAAGAGAAATCAACATTTTGTATATTTGTCTCCCCATGCTTCTCTTTTACTTCAGCTGTTTTCCCGTTGTTCCCGCTGCGATGACTGTGAAAAAATATGTATATGTGTGTGTGTGTGTGTGTGTGTGTGTGTGTGTGTGTGCGAGTGTGTGTGTGTGTGTGTGTGTGTGTGTTTGTGTTCATAATGTGGCGATGGTCCCATAGCGGATACTGCCGACCTAGCGTGAAGTGGTAGGCCTTCACAGTTTTTAGGCTACAGCATATTAAAAGGAGTTTAAATTCAACAGCGAGGATTTCATTGCACCAGGTTTCTTCCCAGATCACTTGATCTCTTTCCACAGAGCGTCGCACAGAGCGTCGCATCGAAAGCGTCGCACAGAGCACACACACACTCGACGGCCCCACAGTAATCTCAAGGAAAATTACTCCCATGAACCGAATCCCTGTTTCCGATAATAGGCCCACTTCCTTCGGGGCGTCAGGTAGGTAGCTTAACCACTACTCCACGGAGTTTATCTGTGTCCACAATGAAGTGTGGCTGCCAGGTTACTTATCACATTTCCTTCCCACGTAGTTTCCGGTAAATTCTAAGCAATGTTGGTACTTATTTTAATTAGCCTGCGTCGGCCCCAGAGTTGTCATCATCGAGAATGGTCACTTGCAGGTGTATGGGAGAAAACCGAACTACTGCTTTAGTAGGCAAGCCATGTTACAGCTATTGTGTTTACTCGAAGGGAGACAACCTTCTCTTTAACATACGTTTTGTTCTATTGAGTCTGGATAGTTCAGTTTGAAAGCAACATTTCTTTCGTAGAAATATCTTAATTTAATTCAACATCTGCGATCTGAAACTAGATAAACGTATTTGAATATATTTCAATTTGAAGAATACTGCACTTTTTATTACAAGATATTGTATAAACATTAACGAGCTTGCGTCTATTGCTTTGTAGTTTAAATTAATTTGTATAGACTTTGCGAATGGAGTCATCAAAACAACTTTTTCTAGGAGGGGAATTGGTAAGGCGAGCAGCCGCCAAACCCCTTAATGTTCTAACCATATTATATTCGTGTGGATGTGCAAGAAAGAAGCAATGTTGCGATCTTTACACTGATACCATTCTTCTCTTTTCTCTACATCCGAAGTTCGGCAACATATGTACATAACAATTTCCAATTTGCTGGTTTGTTTACTTTTTCTTATATTCCATGCCGTGCATCGTTATTTGCCGTGTCTGGCCACAGTCTTCTGTCTCTTGTGCTTCAAACACTTCTGATATCCACTTTCCTCAATGCTATGGTCTCAAACTGTTCATCATTTTCTCTCTGTCTCCTCCCGCCTCTCTTCCCCTCCAGCCATTTTATTGTGACGACATGCTCTAGCTTTTTCCTTTCTCAAAATATGCCCCAACATGTGGACTATCTTCTTCTGTCGCCAGTAACCTGTTCTCTTTGTGATTACAGTTCCATGTGCCATAAGGATGAAATGGTGACTAAGTACAAAACTAACCAACTAACTAGTAGTAAGGTAACTAACTACCAAACTAACTAACTAACTAACTACCAAACTAACTAACTAACTAACTACCAAACTAACTAACTAACTAACTAACTACCAAACTAACTAACTAACTAACTACCAAACTAACTAACTAACTAACTACCAAACTAACTAACTAACTAACTACCAAACTAACTAACTAACTAACTAACTACCAAACTAACTAACTAACTAGTAGTAAGGCAACTAACTACTAAACTAACTAACTAACTAGTAGTAAGGTAACTAACTACCAAACTAACTAACTACCAAACTAACTAACTATCAAACTAACTAACTAACTAACTAACTACCAAACTAACTAACTAACTAACTACCAAACTAACTAACTAACTAACTACCAAACTAACTAACTAACTAACTAACTACCAAACTAACTAACTAACTAACTACCAAACTAACTAACTAACTAACTACCAAACTAACTAACTAACTAACTACCAAACTAACTAACTAACTAACTAACTACCAAACTAACTAACTAACTAGTAGTAAGGCAACTAACTACTAAACTAACTAACTAACTAGTAGTAAGGTAACTAACTACCAAACTAACTAACTACCAAACTAACTAACTATCAAACTAACTAACTAACTAACTACCAACTAACTAACTAACTACCAAACTAACTAACTAACTAGTAGTAAGGTACCTAACTACCAAACTAACTAACTACCTAGTAGTAAGGTAACTAACTACCAACTAACTAACTACCAACTAACTAACTACCAACTAACTAACTACCAACTAACTAACTACCAACTAACTAACTACCAAAATAACTAATTAACTAGTAGTAAGGTAACTAACTACCAAACTAACTACCAAACTAACTAACTATCAAACTAACTAACTAACTAACAAACTAACGAACTAACTAGTAGTAAGGTAATAACTACCAAACTAACTAACTACCAAACTAACTAACTACCAAACTAACTAACTACCAAACTAACTTACTACCAAACTAACTAACTACCAAACTAACTAACTAACTAACTAACTAACTAACTAGTAGTAAGGTAACTAACTACCAAACTAACTACCAAACTAACTAACTAACTAACTAACTAAATAACTAACTAAATAACTAACTACGATAGAGTTGCGTTTTTCTGTTAATTTCCTCCATAATTCTTGAGCAATAGTTGTTGAACAAATAAATTCCCTACCGGTTTGCTGGACCTGTCGTAGGTTCATCCTTATTTGAACAGAATGATGTAAAGAAACACGCACAGAACACATAATTAGTCTCTGAATCGAGCGTCGCGGTCTACACAGCCATCTTGAATACCAAACTAAGTACATTCTACATTGGCACTTTTCCGTCTTGACAGACGATAGTTTGGTACATTGTGCTTCAAAAAGGCTTAATAACTACGATCCATGGCGGTGGCCAATTCTTACTGCAAATGTTTGCCCACAGTAGATGCATGTGAAAACATGGTCATTTCCACCATTGTGCACCATCTTACGTCTCTCACGCTCTGTGTGTGCTTTATCTGCAATCATTTTCTCCTTTGTCTTTAATCCATTTCTGATAGTTGCCCTCCATGCAACACGTTCAGCGGCGACGTGCTCCCAATGTGCATTATCAATGCCTGTATCAATCATGTCCCGCTTACACACATCTGTGTATCGTAGCAGAGGCCGACCCTGAGATCTCCTACCCGTCTGTAATTCACCAAAAAAGATGTCCTTTGGTATTCTACCATCATCCATCCTCCTAACGTGTCCTATCCATCTAAGTCTACGACGACTGAGCATGGAATACACCGTCACACAACCTGATCTTTCCAATACTTCAGTATTAGTGATTTTGTCTTGCCACTTAATGCCAAGTATTCTTCGCAGACACCGCATATGAAAGCTGTTTAAACGTTTCTCTTGGCGTGAGTAAGTTGTCCAGGTTTCACTGCCATAAAGAAGAGTACTAAGGACACAGGCTTGGTAGACGAGGACTTTTGTTTTGGCAGTAAGCTTCCTGTTCTCCCAGACTCTTTTTGCTAACATGTTCATTGTTATTGCTGCCTTGCCAATCCTGATGTTGATTTCCTGATCGAGGGATAATTTGCTATTTACCTCTGATCCTAGATATGTAAAATGGTCTACTATCTCCAGTTCGGCGTCGTCAATAAAGATTGATGGTACACCATGTGCACCTTGTGACATAATCTGTGTCTTCTTTTTGTTAATTGTTAAACCAAATTCAGAACAAGCATTGGAGAATGCAGATAGTAGATGTTGTAATTCTTCCTCAGAGTGGGTCGTAATCGCAGCATCATCCGCAAAAAGCAACTCTCTGATTAGTACCCTCCTAATTTTTGTCTTGGCCTTCAATCTCTGAGCATTATAGAGGCCACCATCTGTGCGTGAGTGAATGTATATACCGTCATCCTGATCACGAAAGGCATATTTCAGTAGAAGTGAAAATGTATATCCCAAAGAGGGTGGGGGATAGTACACAACCTTGCTTAACTCCACTCTTGATTTCAAACTCTTCTGAAGTTGAGCCATCAAACTTGATTATACCCTTCATGCCTGTGTGGAACGATTCCACAATGGACAGAAGAGTTGGTGGGCAGCCAATCTTCTTTAGTGCTTTGAACAGACCCTCACGACTGACCAAATCGAATGCCTTTGTGAGGTCGATGAAGGCAATAAACAGTGGCTGATTTTGTTCCCGGCATTTTTCTTGCATCTGTCGCAATGAGAATATCATATCAATGGTAGACCGGTTCTGACGGAAGCCGCACTGTGATTCGGGGTAGACTTGATCTCCCAGGACTTGAAGTCTGCGCAGAACAACTCTGGCAAATACTTTCTCAACAATACACAGAAGTGAAATACCCCAATAGTTGTTGCAGTCGCTCCGATCGCCCTTGTTCTTGTACAGTGTTATGATGTTTGAATCTTTGAAATCCTGTGGGACTTGTCCTTCTCGCCAGCATAGCTCTATTAGCTGGTGGATCTGTAGAGCGAGTGTGTCTTGCCCACTCCTGATTACCTCTTTTGGAATCCCATCCTTACCTGGAGCCTTGCCAGATGCAAGCTCATTTATAGCACACTTAACTTCTGTTATAGTGGGAAGTGTGTCCAGGTGGTCAAGAGTTGGCAGGGCCTCTATGGCAGTTGAGGGCATCATCCGCTAGCTTGGTCTCACTTGAGTAAAGCTCTAAATAGTGCTCGACCCATCTATCCATCTGCTGTTTCTTATCAGTGATGATTTCTCCAGTCAAGGTTTTCAGCGGTGCACTTCTTTTGATCATTGGACCACAGGCTTTCTTTATCCCTTCATACATGCTTCTGATGTTTCCCTTATCACTTGCGATTTGAATGGACTCACATAACTTGATCCAATAGTCATTCGCACACTGCCTGGCAGCCTTTTGCACATTCTTCCTAGCTTGCTTCAACTCACTCAGAGTATTACGCGTTGGTCTTTCCTTGTTTCTTAAGAGAGCTATTTTCTTCTTATCAATCAAGGGCTGCAGTATCTGGCTGTTTGCCGCAAACCAGTCCTGCCTCTCATGATCCACAGTGCCGTAAACCCCTACCGCTGTTTTATAAATAGTTTCCTTAAGTTTACTCCATTTATCATTTACTATACAATTTTCTGATGTATCAGTGAAAGCGTCTTCAAGTTGCTGTTGAAATTCAAAGCACTTTCCAGGATCGTGAGTGTTAATAATATTAATCCTGTGTCTACATTTGTGTTTCGCTGTGTAGATTCTCTTTGGTCTCAGTCTAACCCTTGTAACAACCACAGAATGATCTGTATCACAGTCAGCACTGTGGTAACTTCGAGTTAATGATGTATGGTTCAGATGCTGTCTCCGTGTGATAATGAAGTCCAGCTTATGCTAATGGCCGGATCTTGGATGTTTCCATGTGACCTTATGCAACTCTTTTGTTTTAAAAAAGGAGTTTGTAATACATAGGTCATTTCTAGTGCAATGCTCCATCAGCCTTTGCCCATTATCATTCATGTCACCGATGTTGTATTTTCCAAGGCACACTGGCCATGAACACGAGTCCTTGCCCACACGAGCGTTGAAATCACCGAGCATATAAATGTAGTCGGATTTTGGAACTGCCTTGATCACAGAGTCTAGCTGCTCATAGAACATATCCTTCACATCATCAGAGGAAGCGAGTGTCGGTGCATATGCAGTGATAATGGTGGCAAATCCACAATATGTTGCCAAGCGCAGGGATAATAATCTTTCATTACCCCCAGCTGGGATATCAATCATTCCCAGTAGTGAATTCTTCACTGCAAAGCCCACACCATGTTGCCTTTTTTCTGCCTGCCCTCTACCCTTCCAAAAAAAGGTGTAATTGTTTTCCCTGAGTGACCCTTCCTCAGCAAGGCGAGTCTCCTGCAGGCCAGCAATATCAATGTTAAGACGCTTGAGTTCAGCATCAATCACAGCCGTTTTTCTCACATCGTCAATATTTGTCAAGTCAGTGGAAAATCCTGGACACATGGTTCTTACGTTCCAGGTTGCAAGCCGTAGCTTGAGGTTTCTATTATCCTTTTTATTAGTACCTGGTGCATTGGTTTTACAGCCTGCGATTCTGATTTCGTCCTAGCCCCAAACACCCATTGAAGCAGGCAGGCTGTGGCGGATCAGCACCCAATTGGCCGGAGGCTGCCCAGCTTGAGGCGGGCGGTAGCTGATCGGTGACACCTGAAGGTGTCTCCCACCGTCAGAGGCAACGCGTGGCTCCCCATGTCTACGCCAACTGACAAGGACTTATAACCCGTAACAGTTGCCTCTCGCTTTGATTCCGAGACCAGTTAAGACCAGGGATGGAGTTATTGCCTCTCCATAGCACAAAGCCTGGTCTAAAATAAAGAAACCATGTGTTGCCCATGCAGCATGATCCCTCTCTCGGCCTGTCTAGTTCACTCCAGAGGAAAGTTAACACCTATACATCTGGAACAAGACAAGCTGCAGAAGCTGCCGGATCAGCAGAGCAATGACTGTCCGCCTGTCGGAGCTTCGATCCTAGACCAGCTGCCAACCAAGGCTTAGGGCCTGGTCTGCCCTGCCATGACTATTTTGTCTGTGGGCTGCATATCCTCGCACTAGGATAAGGCTTGTACCCTCCCAATTGCGCTCTTCCGCCAGAAGCCGTTGGCACAATGTGGGGTGTCGGGTTTGGTAAGCGCCGAAACTAACAAACTAAGTAAGTAACTAACTAAATAACTAACTACATAACTTACTAACTAACTAACTAACTAACTAACTAACTAACTAACTAACTATCAAACTAACTAACTAACCAACCAACCAAGTAACCAACCAACTAACTAACTAACTAACTAACTAACTAACTGACTGACTGACTGATTGATTAACTAACTACCAAACTAACTAACTTCCAAACTAACTAACTACCAAATTAACTACCAAACTAACTAACTAACTAACTAACCAACCAACCAACCAACCAACCAACCAATCAACCAACCAACCAACCAAATAACTAACTAACTAACTAACTTACTTACTTACTAACTAACTAACTGACTAACTAACTAACTGACTAACTAACTAACTAACTAACTAACTAACTTACTTACTAACTAATTAACTAATTAACTAACTATCTACCTACCTACATATTTACCTAACTAACTAACTAAACTAACTAACTAACTAACTAACTAACTAACTAACTTACTAATGAAAAGTTACCAAAAACTGCCATTGTCCTTCTACTCAAGAGTGTCAATGTGCGGCAATTACAACATTGGCATTTCATACAGTTTGTCATCACCAGTCTTACAACTCGATGACATGCACAGCTGGTTTGATGAACACATTATTTGAAGATTCGGAAATTGCTAAAAATATTGCTTGTGCAAAAACAAAGACTGAAGCAATAATAAACAATGTAATTGGCCCTCACACTGTTGGTGAATTTGATAAATCTTTAAGTGGTATTTCATGTTTCGGTCTTTCGACAGATGCTAGCAATCATGGTTCGCAGACAATATTTCCGATCATTGTTCAATACTTTGACTGGAAAGCAGGTGGAATCCAAACTCAGATTCTCGAGTTAGACAACACACCAAATGAAACCTCAGAAACTATATCATAGTATATTTTGCGAACACTCTAAAAACATGATTTGTACTCTAAATGTGTTGCTTTTGCTGGTAACAATGCCAATGTGAATTTTGGAGGCATTAACAGAAGAGAAGGTAGAAATGTGTTATCGCATTTGAAGGAAGCCTTTAGAAAGCCGTAAGTAGACGTTGCTTGTTCTGCTCATGTTCTTCACCACTGCATCCAACACGGCGCAGATTTAATGCAGATTGACGTTGAATCTATCGTCTTGAAGGTATTAAATTATTGTTCAATATACACTCTCAGAACAGACACTTTAAAGGATTTGTGTGACTATTTCAATATTAACTATCAGCAACTACTCTATCACTCTAAAACTAGATGGTTCAGTTTGTTTCCAGTTGTTGAGGGGCTGTTAAGGCTGTCTACCGCTTTGAAAGAATATTTTCTTTCTGTGAACCAACTACCTGCTAAGGAAAACAAAATATTGAAAACGGTTTTTCAGAAGTTTACTTTGGTTTGTGCATTCTTTGATGTCTGTCTTCCAAGTCAATATTTTGGCCATTGAAAAAGAAGAAACATCAGTGTTACAGGTTATGAGCCTTCTTCACACAACCTTGGAAATTTTGAAAGGCAGATTGAAGGAGACATTTATTTCACTGAAAGTCAGGGAGATGTTGAGAAGACATAAGGAAAGTGGTCGAGAAGAAGAGTGCAATAGTTTTATGGCAGACGTTAGGTTGGTGTATGAAGCATGCGTTAGCTACTTAGAAAAGTGGGTGAAACCTTTTGATGAATTTCAGCGATTTGGTTGGATGTGCTTAAATAAAATCAAAGACTGTACATTTTATGACCTATTGACATGCATATTGTACTTGAAAGAGAAGGGTATTATTGTAGATGATGTGCAGTTGTTTGATCAATACTGCAATCTTAAATCAATTGTGCAAGACAAGAATGAACATTTTTTTTAAAGACTCTGCCTGAGTCTCTGCCATCATCATCATCATCATCATCATCATCATCATCATCATCATCATCATCATCATCATCATCATCATCATCATCATCATCATCATCATCATCATCATCATCATCATCATCATCATCATCATCATCATCATCATCATCATCATATCATCATCATCATCATCATCATCATCATCATCATCATCATCATCATCATCATCATCATCATCATCATCATCTTCCACTTCTGCCATCAAGCGTCGTGGGAAGGAATAATTTGTGTTCCAACGCTCGATGGGTGGAACTGGATACTGTCATTCCATGTGATTGTTCAATGTCTTTGAAGTCGTCAATCCATTGTCTCCGTGGACGTCCTCTTGGTCTCGTCGCAGATTATCTTAGATGTAAGGCCAGTGATGGTAGTTGTTGGTGTTGCATTCTAACGACATGGCCAAACTACTTGCTCTTCTGTCTTTCAATAAATGTGGCACAAGGTGTTGATCCAACTGTCTGTCTGATAACAGCATTTCTTACTAGGTCTCGGATTGTTAAGTTGGCAGCTATCCTCAGGCATCTCATCTTGCACGTGTTGATTTTTCGAAAGTGTGATTTGGATAAAGTCCAGGTTTGAGATTGGTAGCATAGGGTTGGTGTGAATATGTTGTTTATTATCTGTCGTTTTGCGGACATGGGTATATTTGGATGTTTAAGTAAGGGTGATAGTTGATATGTAAGTGCACTAGCTTTTTGACATCTGATTTCGATGTCTCTGTCCAATCTGCCAACTTCTGTGATCATACTTCCAAGATAGTTGAATTCGTTAACATGTTTCAGAATGCATGAACAGTGGAGTTTATTTTTCCAAAGTTGCCCAAATGCATGTTGCTTTTCAGAGTTACTTAAAATTTGTGAAGTATTCTTCTGTATTCCTGGACACAATGGCAATGTGGAAAGATTGTTCTCCTTGATTAATGCTCAATGGACAAAGGAAAGGAACAGACTCTTAATCGACTCTGTAAAGGGCATCACTCTTACAAAGTACAATTTGAAGAATCTTACCTGTGAAAAGTTTTAAGCATATGTGATTGCTAACGAGGATCTTCTACGAAAAGTTGGCTCCTCCGATAAATATGTTGCGTAATTAATAAAGATTACAAGGTAATAACTTACAATCGGCTGTTTAAATAATGTATTTTAGCATTTTGAAAAAGGTCCCTATTGAATGTATATTTATGTTTCTAACATGATTATTTCTTGGTCGATTCAATAACAGTAAGATACACTTTTTGGCAGCTATTGTAATAAAAATGTACTGATTGTGGGTTTAATCTGGAACGATTCAAATGAAGCATTTAATATGTCCTCCTTTGTCCTCCTTTTTGTCTTATTATGTCCCCATTTTGATGCCCAAATATCTGGAAACCCTACTCGTGCTGGATGCCACCAACAAGCCTGACTGCACTATTCAGAAGATTACAATAATCGAGCGCAAGAGATCAAGGCCGGCGTGTGAGGGATAGAAGTGCTGATAACTTCGTGTGTGTTGTAATTGCCACATATTGACATTCTTGAGTAGAATGACAATGGCGGTTTTGGGTCACTTTTCATATGACTGCTAATGGTTGTTAACCTGAAGGGCAAGGGGCTGTAGGGCCAACACAGGCCAATATAAACCAAACAAGGAGGCCGCAAACAAGGCATTAGAGAGGGGACCCCCACCCCCAGGGTGTCCCGATATGATGGCTGTTCTGCGTGATATACTTATTAGATACTAGCTGACCCGGCCCGGCTTCGCCCAGACCCTGGTGGGGAGCATCTAATTTAATTCATATAAGTAGTCATATAAGTTCTCGTTCCCGTTACCGACAATCTGTCTGTCTGTCTGTCTGTCTATCTGTCTGTCTGTCTGTCTGACCCGGTCCGGCTTCGCCCAGACCCTGATGGGGAGCATCTCATTTAATTCATATAAGTAGTCATATAAGTTCCCGTTCCCGACTATCTATCTGTCTGTCTGTCTGACCCGGTCCGGCATCGCCCAACTCCTGGTGGGGAGCATCTCATTTAATTCATATAAGTAGTCATATAAGTTCCCGTTCCCGACTGTCTGTCTGTCTGTCTGTCTATCTATCTGTCTGTCTGTCTGTCTGTCTGACCCGGCCCAGCCCATGGTGGAGAGCATCTCATTTAAATCATATAAGTAGTCATATAAGATCCCGTTCCCGACTATCTGTCTGTCTGTCTGTCTTGGGTAAATGGAGGAGGGAGGAGGAAGAGGGAGGTGGAGGAGGGAAGAGGAGGGAGGAGGAGGGAGGAGGAGACAGGAGACAGGAGGAATAGGAGGGAGGAGGAGGGATTAGGAAGAGGAGGGAGGAGTAGGGTGGAGGAGGAGGGGAGGAGGAGGGAGGAGGAAGAGGGAGAAGGAGGGAGGAGGAGAACGCAGGAGGAGGAGGAGGGAGGAGGAGGAGAGGGAGGAGGAGGGAGTGGGAGGAGGAGGGAGGAGGAGGAAAGAGTAGGTGGAGGGAGGAGGCGGAGGGAGCAGGAAGAGGGAGGAAGAGGGAGGAGGAAGAGGGAGAAGGAGGAGGAAGGAGAAGGAGGAGGGAGGAGGAAGGAGGAGGAGAGAGTGGGAGGAGGGAGGAGGCGGAGGGAGGAAGAGGGAGGAGGAAGAGGGAGAAGGAGGAGGGAGGAGAAGGAGGGAAGAGGATGAGGGGGAGGAGGAGGAAGAGGGAGGAGGAGGAATGTGAAGGGAGGAGGAGGGAGGAGGTAGAAGGAGGATGAGGAGGAGGGAGGAGGAGAGAGGAGGAGGAGGGATGAGGAGGAAGAGGGAGGAGGAGGATTGTGAAGGGAGGAGGAGAGAGGAGGTAGAGGGAGGAGGAGGAGGGAGGAGGAGAATGGAGGAGGAGGGATGAGGAGGAGAGGGAGGAGGAGGAAGGAGGAGGGGAGGAGGAGGGGGAGGAAGGAGGAGGGATGAGGGGGAGGAGGGAGGGGTAGGAGGGGGAGGAGGAGAAGGGAGGAGGAGGGCGAAGGAGGAAGGAAGAGGAGGGCGAGGAGGTAGGAGGAGGGAGGAGGAGGAAGAGGGAGGAGGAGGGAGGAGGAAGAGAGTGGAGGAGGGAGGAGGAGGGAGGAAGAGATAGGCGGAGAGAGGAGGAGGAGGGAGGAGGAGGAGTAGGGATGAATAGGAGGGAGGAGGAGGGAGGAGGAGGGATTAAGAGAAGGAGGGGGGAAGGGGAGAAGGAGAAGGAAGGAGGAGGGAGGAGGAGGAGGAAGAGGGATGAGGAGGGAGGAGGAGGGAAGAGGAGGGAGGAGGAGGAGGGAGGAGGAGGGAGGAGGAGGAGGAGGAGGAGGAGGTTGAAGGAGGAGGAGGGAGGAGGGTGAAGGAGGAGGAGGAGGGGAGGAGGAGGGAGAAAGAGGGAGGAGATAGGAGGAGAACGCAGGTGGGGGAGAAGGAGAAGGGAGGAGGGAGAGGGAGGAGGAGGAGAGAGGAGGAGGGAGGAGGTGGAGGGAGAAGGAGGAGGGAGGAAGAGGTAGAAGGAGGAGGGAGAAGGAGGAGGGGGAGGAGGAGGAGGAATGATGAGGAGGGAGGAGAAGGAAGAGGGATGTGGAGGAAGGGGGAGGAGGAGGGAGGAGGTAGAGGGAGGAGGGAGGTGGAGAGAGGAGGAGGAGGGATGAGGAGAAGGGAGTAGGAGGGATGAGGAGAAGGGAGGAAGAGAGGGAGGAGGAGGGAGAAGGGAGGGGGAGAAGGAGGAGGGAGAGGGAGGAGGGGGAGGAGGTAGAGGGAGGAGGAAGAGGAGGAGGGTGGAGGGAGGAGGTAGAGGGAGGAGGAGGGAGGAGGTAGAGGGAGGAGGAGGAGGCGGAGGGAGTAGGAGGGAGGAGGATGGAGGAGGAGGGGAGAGGAAGAGGGAGAAGGAAGAGGGAGAAGGAGGAGGGAGGAGGGAGAGGGAGGAGGGGGAGGAGGTAGAGGGAGGAGGGGGAGGAGGTAGAGGGAGGAGGAAGAGGAGGAGGGTGGAGGGAGGAGTTAGAGGGAGGAGGAGGGGAGGAGGTAGAGGCAGGAGGAGAAGAGAGGAGGAGGGAGTTCGCCATTCCGAATTCATACTCGTCTAGGTTCTGTGATTTCGGTCCTTCCATTGATTGTTCTTCCCTTCTACACGACTGTAGATAACTTCCTTACACATAAAAAGATGAATTGTTATTGATATTGCCGTGGCATGGAGGCATATATATCAGCAGCAGAGTTGAACGCCTACGCCAGCCGGCACGGCACTTGATGATGATGATGATTGCCGTGTGACGATTCTGTGTAGTCACGTCATTTTCTTCCCTTTCCCTAGCGTTTTGGTTCGGGGATTCTTTCATCATCATCATCATATATTTACGTAGGTATTTTGGGAATGGGAGGAGGGAGGAGGAGGAAGAAGAAAAAAAAATACGACAGTTGGCAGCGCTGAAATGAAAGGAAGGCGTGTAGAAAATTTCATCTCAATCGGATGGGCCGTTCGCGAGCGTATAAAGGACATACATACATACATACAGACAGACAGACGGAGATCCTAATTTATATATAAGATGTGCTCACCCATTACGTATACCCACCGTCAAGTGATTAGGTATACCAATCAAGACGCGTCTAGGCAAGCGCATTTGCCAGCAGTTGAGACTATACTCCACCGATCTATGCCGTCACCGATGCGTCGGGGAGCACTGTGAGGTCCAATTGGCGCAACTGCGACAAAGGTCGTGCACAATTCCTTGTCGCTTTTGTGGAAAGTGGGTAACGAATCACTGAACACTGTCTGGATTGCGGCTACAACCGCTTGAAGGGGGTGAATAGATATCGGGTTGTGAAACCATTCAGAGACTAGTTTCGGCGTTAGCCATGCATCGAGCCATTTGCCCACCAACCCCCCACCCCCCCCCCCCCCCCCATTTAGAGACATGAAGCCTATAGGGGGTACCGAATACATCGCTGTATCCAGAGCACATTTGGCAACCCATTTAGAGATACCATTCCTTTAGGGTGTACCAAATACAGCCATGTATTCAGCCATGCAACCACCATGCCCCAAGCCGCGCAAGTTAAAGCGTCAGTTCACTTCATCGATAAGGATTGGGAAGAGTTCTGGGACCGGCTTTATGCTGAGGCAAGGCAGCTGGGCACACAGCCAACCACCGAATCTCCAAGCCCAAAGTCACGCCAGCTGAAGCCTATCCAACTGAGGCCGAGGACTGGGATGAATTCTAAGACGACTCATTGCCGAGACTGAGCCACCGCGACCTCGCGAGCCAGAGCCTCCACGCCCAAAACTCGTTCGTCTCGTCGAAGGCGAACGCCCAGCGCATTTCACCCAAGGGCAGGCAATGTGGGATGATTCGTTCAAATATCAGTTCGAGAGTGCGACCCTGGGGAGGGGGGGGGGATGAGAGACTACCATGCGACCGTGCCCGAAAACCAACAATACACAGATCCAGGAGTAAATTCTTAATGTAATGATCAGAACTACAAAGGCGCAGATATAGAAAGTGATTAAGAGGCACGGCAGTGTAAAGTTCTATATTTGTCTAAATGTGCATTATTCGACTAACAAACAGCCGGCGAGTTCATTACAACTGAAGCTTACCACTGTAGTAGAAACTTTACCGCACTAAATGTCGGCGAAATTGACTAGTGACTGAGATGGACCAGAGCGAAGATTCTTCAAGACGTTGAAGAATTTCAGGACAAGGGTTCAGGCTGGAGCTATGACACATACTTACAGCTAGACCTCAGCATCTCACCAAATCAACCATTTGGCGGCAGTTGTTACTTTAAGACACCGAAGTGTATTCCGCCACGCAGCGTAGTGAACGTGAAGAACGGCAACAACCGCTATTTCCAGTGGGCCATTCTCTCGGCCCTCCACCCAGCACCTTACAACGTAGACAGATGCAACGACTATAGGCCCCACCTGGGCGAGTTACATTTCCAAAGAATCGGGTTTCCCGTCCAGCTCACAGCCTCAAACAAATTTAAGCGCCAAAATCCCGATATCGCAGTCAACGTCGTCGGGTGGGACAACGGATCCATAGTACACCGCAAATCCCACCAGAAGCATCGCCCACACCAGGTCAGCCTCCTGATCTTGTGTAATGGCGAAAAGATGCAATATATCTGGATTAAGAACTTGTCGCGCCTGCTTTACAGGACCAGCAAACACGAAGGGAGGAGGATTACATATCTCGGTTGCCTCCACGTGTGCATTACCCATAGGCTCTTGGATCAGCATGAGTCACACTTCGCCGGCATCTACACCGTGCATCAGGTGCATATCATTCCCAAGGAGAGGTAACGAGGCATAATGAGTTTAATTCCCACCACAAACAGATGAGGATCCGATCTATCACATACGCAGACTTTGAGAAGCCGAATTTTCCTGTGCTTGGGGTAGCGAAGGACGCGAACCAAAGTATCACGTGGCTCCTAGCGAAGCAGAAGCCGTGCAGCTTTGACTATATCGTTGTCCGCTCAAACGGCAACACTACAAGTTCTGTGATATATCGGGAAGAAACGGTTGTCGATTAATTCCTTCGAAGCACGAGGGCGAAGCTGGACGATACTCGCGAGCAGTTGCGGCGGACAATTGTGATGAATGGCTGCGACAGGCAGGCCATCGCCACGGCCAGAACTGCCACATCTGTGACGAACCACTGGGTGCGATAAAGTGAGAGACCATTGCCACATTACCGGAAAATACAGAGGAGCGGCTCATTCGGCCTTGAACCTAAAGCTGCACATGTACCCAAACAAACAGAAGGTGCCCATCATCTTCCACAACCTCCGAGGTTACGATGCTCAGCACTGTCAGTGTTTATGCTGACACACCATCTATGTACCCATGCAACTAACGCATCTGTAGCTGTTTGCAGCAATCTGGTGGCCACTGATGCATGTTCATTTGTGCTCCATAGGACCAGATCATCAACACACATGTCAAATGTAAATCCATGTGGTAATTCCGCAACACAATAATTGATGTAGATTAGGAAAAGTGTGGAGGACAGGACTCCACCATGGGCAGCGCCGTGATACAGTAGTACTTTTTTGCTCTTTAGTCCGTCTATCTGTACACGGGCTCTTCTGTTGCATAAACATGTTTTCACTTTCAACGTACCACTGCAGTCTGTAGTTGATGTTGCGCTCCAACGTTTTGCACAGAAAGCCGATACAGCTTATTTTCCTGTCTTCTCCTAATTGTAGGAGAGTTACGACTATTATAATTGCTTCTCTCCGCGCTTGTGGGACGCTGCCTAAGGTCCAGCAGTTATGGCAGATCTGCAGTAGCTTTGTTTTGGCATTATTCTTAGGTTGTTGATCATTTCATTGGGGATATTGTCGGCTCCTGGTGAGTTTCTCAATTTCGACTTCCATATTGTTAGCTCCAGTTCGCTTATTCAGATAGGTGCATCCAGCGCCTCATGTAATATTTCATTGTGTCCTTATGTTGCCATTTCTTTCGAATTTATTGTTGTTCGTCTGCGCTAATTTCGATGTTGTTATCTTGTGCAAATGAATCCGCAAAATGATCATCTGCTTGCTTTCCTGTTAAGATGATTCTGTCTTTATATAGTGCAATCGTTGAGTTTCTCCTGCACAATCAAATCGCTAAACACAATCGTTTTTTCTTTTAATGGTAGTGTGTCCAGTGCCTGGCGGTCACTTGGGCAAGAGTAATTGAACAGATGTAGATCTGTATTGTCTATCTTAAGTTTAAGTGTTTGATACTCGGCCCCTTGCATGGAAAATTGGGAAGCAGTGATATTGTTCTTTACAGGAGTCAGTATCCCACCCTTTCGTCTGCGCTCTTGATCAGATCAGTAACACAGGTAACCTCTGATTTTAAAGGCTATGTTTTCATTCAGGTGAGTTTCTAGTAAGCAGTATATAGTTATTTGATCTTGATTCTCACCGTCGTCACGTTACCAACGAGAGTATACGAGATTACGGAGAAAGGTCGCTAACCTCTAGGCCAGGAAGCCGGCTTATGCAATATAGCAATAAAAAAAACACACACAAAGTAATACAGATTTATATACCACAGTTACGAAAAACATTAGCAATAATCAGCAAACAATTACTCAAAACACAACATATAAACACGGAGAAGACATTACAGTAACTACAGTAAGGCATAAGAACGGGGAGAGGGGGGGGGCGTGAAAAAAATGGAAAGATGGAAACAATCATTAGAACAATGAAAAGTAAATGAAACAAAACCATCCATCCATCCATCATGTGCCATGCCGGTAAGCGTGGGCGGTCATGTTTTGCCTTCTCACTCGATCACCAGAGTCGTGGATCAGCTCAGTGTTTCTGTCTCGACCATGCCACGAGGCCAAGCCATCCAGGTACTTGCTTCTAGGTCTTCCCCTTGGTTTGTTCCCCTCGATCTTGCCAGTTGTTACCAAGTTCTCCAATTCATTTCTTCTCATAACATGCCCAAAAACTTTGACTGTCTGCGTCTAATATATCTAATCAATTTACGATCTTCATTTGTTTCTTGAAGGACTTGTTCATTTGTCTTTCTGGCTGTCCATGGTATTCTTTCCATTTTTCTCATAAACCACATTTCCACAGTCATCAGATGTTTTTCAGCTTGACTGCTCATTGTCCAAGCTTCACATCCATATAAAAGTACAGGTTCTATGTATCTCCTCAACACTCTTTTTCTCGTTTCAATTGACATCTTTTTATTGGTCAGTATGTTTTTCATCTGGCTAAAGGCTACTTTTGCCATGGCGATTCTTGTTCTAATCTCTTCAATGCATCTCCCATCAGATGTTATTGCTGTTCCGAGATAATTGTACCTATTCACTTGTTTAAGAATATTCCCATTTACTTTTATATTACATTGTGGTATTTCGTTCTTTCTAGTGACGACCATAATCTGTGTCTTTCTACAATTTAATTCTAACCCTCGTTGTTCACTGTGTGTAACAACCGCATCTATTAAATGTTGCAGATCCTGTTCATTGTCTGCAATCAAGACTGTATCATCTGCATATCTAATGTTATTGATGCATCGTCCCCCAATATTGATTCCTTCCATATCTTCAATATTTCTGAAAATACTTTCACTGTGTAGGGAAAACAGATCTGGAGACATTACACCCCTGTCTCACACCTCTCTTAATAGGCTGATATTGGCCTACTTCATTATCAACTCTTATGGCAGCTTGTTGTTTCCAATATATGTTTTTTACAAGTCTAAGGTCTTTTCCATCAATTTGTAGATCTTCAAGCATCCTTATCATGTCGACATGTCTCACTTTATCGAAAGCTTTTGTGTAGTCAATAAAGCAAAGGTGTAGATCTTTGTTTACTTCTATAGATCGTTCGATTACGGTTCTTAGTAAATACACAGCATTTACTATACCTTTTCCTTCTACAAACCAACATTGTTCTTCTCCTATTTCAGGTTGTATTTTCCTCCTAATTCTTTGCATGATAATTCTTAGCAAAATCTTCGTGATGTGACTCATTATACTAATTGTTCGATGTTGATCACATTCCACAAAACGTGTGCTACTTATTTCAGAAACTAAAACTGTGATACTAACAAGAATCCTGCCGTTGACATTTTGATATAGTGAGAGCCTGTGGCGTCATGGGAACAGGGCAAAAACGTCACGCCTTTTAAAACCTATTAAGATAGGAGCACGCAGTTCACAATATAAATAGTAAATATTGGCCCCTGGAAGCAGGTCACGAATATATATTGCTCTTCAAAGAATAAAACAACTTAATAAATTGTGGAGTGGGACAGATAGAACTACAAAAATTAGATTTTTAAGAGCATGCATCTTTCACATTGCAACATATGCCTGTGAGATCTGGACACTTACTAAACAAGCTGACCAGCTCATAAACGCCTTTCAATTTATTTTTGGAATTTTTGCATATCTCTTACAGGACGTTGCAGTCAACACAAGCATTTTTCAGCTGCTGCAAGGCAAGTTTTACTTTCGGTAGTTTGTCATTGTTTTCTGAACGACCGCCTCACATACCCCCGCAAGATTTTAATGCGGCGCGATCCGCTGCAGATTCTCGCAGCTGCTGTTTTCCCCACTTGGATATACGGCATTACGAACAATGTCGTTAACGCCTTGTCCATGGAGACCGACACCTTTCAATACTAATGTTATAGACGAGTTCTAAGAATATCCTGGATAAAGAAAAGAACAAATGCATCCATACTTCAAGAGCTGAATAATGAAGAAGGTTGGCCATTAAAGACAATAAAACAAAGAAAACTGAAATAGTTTGGTCACTTAAACGTCACGAACGTTTGGAGAGAACAATAATGGAGGGGTATGTGTCTGGGAAGAGAGGAAGAGGAAGGCCAAAGAGAAGATGGATGCAGGATGTGGCGAATGATCTCCGGGTGGGTGTATCGGACGCGGGATATCTCGCTTATGATATAGATCAGTGTTTCCCAACGTGGGGCCCACGCCCCACAGGGGGGCAATTCGATTGTTAAGGGGGGCAATTCGAAAATGGAAGAAATCGGCTGGATATAACAAAACGGGGATACTTGGGACTGAAGTTAACTAAATTGGAACCTGACATAAAATCTCTTTGCAGCAAGCATCAAGCGCGAGGAACTCACTAAATTTAAATAATAAATAACTACTAATAATTAAAATAATATATAAAAATCTTTCATTAAAATTATTGTGTACTTGAATTGCAGTTCTCCATTATCTTCTTCTTCTTCAGCATTCCGAGCCATTGAAGTTCTTTGCTACAGATACAATCCGTCTCCATTCGACTCTTTGGTTGACCTTCTCTTGCCAGTCACTGATTCCAAGTGCTTGTAGGTCTGTATGTATATTATCTCTCCACCGTCTTCTTGGTCTACCTCGGTGTCTACGGTCATTTATTTCTTGAGTGTAAGCGAGCTTTGTTTCCCTATTATCTTCCATTCTTTCTATATGCCTGTAACATGATGTATCAGAACCCCCCCCCCCCCCCCCCCCCCATTCCCAGCCCGACACATTCATAAAAATACTTTAAGTCTGAACGGGGACCATCCCAAATAGAAGGGCTATTCTTAGATCGAATGTTCCAGAACGAGTTGGGGGAGGGCAGCGGTATGCGCTTGTCTTTTCATTGGCTAGTACGTGGCAGCCCACACTAATCACGGGGCCACATATGAATATCCAATTAGTTAGACGCGGGATTCCAAACGGAGCGGTCGCTAGTGTGATGTGATGACCCAACAATGCCCTGAAAGATTCTATAATATATTGTTCTCTGGACAACAGGTACCACTTTAAAACATACTTTAATGTTGTGGATGCCTAGTGAACGAAAGAGAAGAATATATGAGTATTTTATGAATAAAATGTGAAAGTGAAAAACAACTTCTGTGCGCCAGTATTCTGGATACTGCTTCTTCAACCTTGACATGTCTTTCACGCTGTATACTCCAAGTGCATATCAATCCCTTGTTGTGACTGGTTGCGTATGCTTGATGAATGTATAGTACACTCAATGCAAATTCGCAAACCCAACCCCTTGTGCATTCTTCATGCCTAGGATGACTCATTCTTAAATCAACTGTACCTTTGCTCTCGCGAGTTAACATATGGCAGTCTGGATTGGTATGAGTGATGAAACATGACAAGTTCCTTTGTAAATGCTGAGAATGTTGGAGTGAGTGAGTTGGTGATTTAATAAATAGCCTCTCACATCTAGTGGAAGGAAAGATGCTTCAATATCCATATGTAAACTGGACGGTGTATGGCACACCAGAATTGCATGGTACATGTGATGCCTGGTGGCTAAATTAAGCTCAGAATTAATACAATTTCTCCCTGAAGTATTACACTATTACCTCTACTGTTGGATG
The DNA here is from genome assembly GCA_014155875.1 of Cepaea nemoralis. Classification (NCBI taxonomy): domain Eukaryota; kingdom Metazoa; phylum Mollusca; class Gastropoda; order Stylommatophora; family Helicidae; genus Cepaea; species Cepaea nemoralis. The sequence goes on from JACEFZ010028332.1 coordinate 85,184, forward strand.
GTTCATAGAAAATAGTTCCTAGAAGGACAATAGGTGTGTGAACCTGTGTCTTAGTTGGCTGAATATAATGTATGGCTCATGCAAATTTACAGGGACTAAACATGTTTTCTCCATATGTGCTTTGGTGCATATGTGAACAATTGCTTATGCAATTGAGTTTCTGTTACCTTCTGTGGACATTACTCAGTGGGGAAAGAACACATGATGATGGTGATGGTATGATGCACATGTGAGCCAAGTCTGATTCACAATGCCTGTCTCATGTTGCTATGTCACAATGCTTGCTTCAAAATGCTTGTAATTTTGTAAGCTACCTCTGTCTCCACATATAGGCTTGTGATTACCACAGATAAAGGTGAATAATAAAATATCACCCAAAGTACATCACAGTGAAATTCACTACATTGTCAACAAGGAGAGGTGTGCTTGGACAACACCCACCCTAACCTCCCCATCTCCAATTTGTGTATGTTGATGGATGATAACATTATCTTTTAACACATGTAAAGAGATTTTGTGCCATTTTGTATATCAACAGAGAACAAACAGTATGGTGGAGAGGCATCCATATATCATCTGGGAAAACTAACCAGTAGTCCCAGAATCCAGAACCAGCTCTCTATAAGTGAAATCTTCTAGAACCCACAATATGGGAATTTCTTAGAGGCTTTCAGCTCAGCTCTCAAACAGCTGGATATAAATAAGGGAGAAAAATAGTTCTGGGGACTTCAATGATTATTACTATAGTGAGCTGGACAGTGATCATTGATTCAATCAAATGTCATCTGAGAAAATGAACAACAAGTCTGGTTGTTAACCTCATTCAATGAAACGTGTGAAATGACTGGGACAATGGATTGTTTGGCTAGGACTTATCTTAGTTAATCTCCAGCCTGGTGCTCACACAGTGTTTCAGAATGAAGACTTGTAGAGTAAGTGAGATAGACTAAGAAGAAAGAATGCTGGGACATATTTGTATCTTAGATCTTCCTCTACAGGAAAAGTAGAACAAAGTCCTAAGTGTCAACTTCATGAACAGTCAACTCACCGGTGAAATACAGGGCTGTAAACTTCGAACTGTGACAGCAGGGAATAGTCTGACTTGGAAAATCATCATGGAGAGATCTGCAACCTGAGCTTGTCCAACACCCATCATAGGTGCTAAAAGGATTAAACAGACCAGTGGAGCAGAATGTCCCTATGCTTGCCCCAGGTTATGGCTTATCTTGGTTTTCCCTCATTAACAGTAGAAGAAAAGATAAAAGTCAATGGTGTAGTGGAGATTAGAGAGGAGAGGAGGAGGAAAGTTTGGTTATTGGTTGGAGGAGGGATCCGAGTGTGGTATCATGTTTATCTGCATGCATGTTAGCATATTTGTGCATTATGAATGTACCTTGTTGAGGTGTTGACATGACAGAAAGATGAACCATGGATCATCACTCGACTCACCATCAGCTCAATGAACAGTATTATTGAAACAGTGTTTTAAGTACATGTCCCCAGTGAATTTCTTGTACAGTTGCTGTTAAGTTTTGTCTCGGGTGACTGTCTTAAGTGCTGTGGTTGATTATACATATTGTGAAAAGTCTTGTATAGATGTTGTCAAGTATCTCTTATGATGTAAGTCTTGTACAATGGCTGGTGTACACAATTCCTTGTGAATGTATGTCCCACTTTTGTCAAGAAACTGTCATGTAGATGTCTTGTCCAACAGATGTAATGTACAGTTATTGTTGAGTTTGTCTACAAAAACTGAATCCTACAGTCCCAAAGCAATTGGACAAAACTGATATAGGTCACACTGACAAAATAAAGAAAGGAAGATCTAATGTGACGGACGAATAGCACACTGGCAACATTATAATGAGAGAGATGGATCCTCAGTTGTACAGAGGCGAATAGTCCAGATCTTCTTTTGGTCTTGAGGGAACCTTTTACTTCTTTTATAAATTTCTGTGTAGATACATAATGGTCTCACAGTGGGGGTTTGAGCCAAAGAAAAGTGGTTCTCCAAAAAGGCTATTGCGGGAATGATTAGCTCATTTGAGTGACCTCTAGACAAAACGTGCTAACTCATATCCTTTATCTTGTTATTTATTATTCAAGATATATCTCCAGAGAACACTACTAACTAGGTCCTCTGTCAATCATCTAATTTGCCACAATGCCCCAGCCATTGCAGTCTATTAGCCTTCATGATACCAGTGATTAGCAGGGACTTAACAGATCATAAATGTCTTTGTTACTAATCCCTAATGGGCCCAAAGATGGTCTTAAGACTTTATTCTCAAAGGTTTGTAATAAGGCTTCGTCTCCTTTATTTGTACTCTACGTTTCAGAGCCATACAGAACAACTGGTCTAATCAATGTTTTGTATAGTGTAGTTCTCCATTATATGTTTTGAAAATTTACTTACTGTGTTTGTTCAATAATTTCCTAGTGATTTCTTCCTAAAACCTATCATTCAAGTTTCTTTAGTAAACTTTTCAATTTTTTGAATAGTAAAAATTATGTATATGTTTGGGGAGGGGGGCGGGGGGGGGGGGGGGGGGATAAGAATTTTAGAAAGGCTTGGGTGGGGCATTGCACAAAAAAGGTTGGGAAACACTGATCTAGATGTTTTGAAGAAGGTTGTTATGGGAGCGAGGTTTTGCAAAGGACATGCTACTGAATGAATGAATGAATGAATGAATGAATGAATGAATGAATGAATGAATGAAAGCAGGACGGCGCCGGAGAATGCAGTAGAAGCAATGTTGTCAATCTCTGGATTCCACACATTTCTGCTCACGACTGCCATCCGCTGGTGATTATTCTAATCAATCGTAACCAAAAACATAACTTGGTATGAATTTTAAATCAGCGTCAGAGCGGCAACAACAGCAACAACAACAGCACACCCATTCACAAAACCAATAAACAACACAGAAAAGTACTGGCTTACATAATGCCTATAAGACGATGCAAGGACCTATACTGGACATTACAGACAACGGGCATATGAACATATATGCAGCAAGAGATGTGGAGAAATGGCGGATGTTTTGTTGCTACAGGCTTTCATGAGGGTTACTTTCTGCAAAGGAATGCCTAGGTGGTAATGCGATGAAGACACGTTTTGCCATTTTGCTATATTATGGTTATCATATTCGCTTTACCATATCAGCAAATGATCACATGGTATTCAATGTCGTTGCTATGCGGTTTAATGCTTGTCATAGGAAGTTAGAAAAAGCATACCTGCATGTAACATAAATTAAGTTTTAACGTAAGTCTGCGAATCATGGATACGAATAAACAAGTAGAAACCATCCATAGGAGCTTTGGGGATGTGGTTTTATTAGAAAAAAATGCTGGAAATTCATTGGACAGCCAAATTAAGTATTCTGGACATTTTAAAATAAAGCTAAGTCGCACAGAAAATATATCACTCACATGTGACTAGACTAAAGCATTCATAATTTTATTGGCCACTTTATGAGAAGGACAAACCTGGAACGTGGGGCTATTGGACAGCTTTGTTGAAAGAGACATAGGGGAATACAGCTAGACAGTTTAGTTTGGTTTAGTTTAGTCGCCGGACCAACATCATGGCACACGGGTGTAACCCATAAGTGTTCCATTCTACTCCAAACTCAAGCCTGAGTCCGAAGAATCTCATCTAAGTGCACGAACTCCGTAGCACCAACGAGGATCCTGAAACACTTTAGGTAGATTTTTAACTCGAAATTTTGCGCGGGCAGCGCTGTTAGGCTACTCTTTTTCGATTTCCAACTGCCAAGGGATTGATTACGTGAGCAACAATACACACGGGCGTCCGATATCAGTACTCAGAGACCAAAGTCAATTTTTTTACAAGCTAGACATATTTCTTTCTCAGTCTTGTGACATGGTATGGAACGGAGTAAGGACATGAGATTGTAATTTGTGGATAAACATGATCGCCCACGCCAGTTATGAAGCCAGGTAATAATGATTTCTAACTTTAACGTGATTATCCAATTATCTATTTCTGAGCTTTCGAGTTATTTGTATGGGAGAAAAGATCACGAAATGTGCTTCTGTATTTGCTGCTCATGTGATAATAAATAAAAATGTTCATGGAAGAGTTAATAGACTCGAGTATAAAACCGAGTCCACTGATCAGTATAGCTGTATTTCGGTATTGTCCATGGAAAGACAGCCTCAAATCAATCGACATTACAAGAAATATAACACAAAAGGGAACGAAGCAAGCAATGAAAAGTGCCGAAATCATCACAACCATTTTAGCCACTCTTTGATTGCGACTAGAAATGTTGTCACCTTTGGCCACTGCACATCGAAGTCTGTCTCCATTTAGCTTTGCTGTGCAGTTTAACCACCAGGATTATTGTGCAGAAAATGATTACTACGAATGCACTGAAGGAGACGAAAATGTTATTTATTATAAAAGATATTTTCTCCACGCGTTCACGGTCACGTGTGAACGTAAGGCCAATGAGAGACTTGTTTCTGGATGGGTAGAACTTATATGTTAAGCTGTTAACAACGTAGATCGGCGATACACTGAAGATCAGTATAGTGAAGACTCCAATAGTTACAAGACACATCCGTCTCGGAGTGACGACATTTTTTACCTGAAATTTATAATAGCATAAACATAAGTATTTCAATAACGCATAAAAGCACATTAGAAGGTTAATTATCAAAATAGGTAAGCGTCGACTAGTCTAAAAAGTAATGGGTATATTGTGTTGAAAGTTTAAATAGACGAATCGGCACTTTCTAGGTTGTGCCGTCAGCACGAAGCTGGATGCCATTTGCTTCCCATTCAATTATTTGGTAAGCAATATCGGCTGCGATTGACATTAGAGAACATTTCAATTTTATACATGTACAAAGTGGCAATGTAACATATCAACAAGTATATACAAACATGCAGATATTCATACAAACATACATACCACAATCACAAACACACACATGTATACCTACCTACATAACTGGAGGGAATGGCAAATCGCCAAGAAGAACAGAGTTGCCCAGCCCAGTCCCTGCATGCACTTAGAAAGAGAGGTGCGCGCAAAAGTAAGCTATTAAAAAACAAACTGGTTAAGTTGGTTAAAAGTGAAAATGGGCAGAGGTATGTCAAAGAGTAAGCACAGACAAGTCACTGAAATCGTTCTGGCGACTACATAAAAGCGGGGTAGTCAAGAAGAAGATAATTTCTGACTTCCAAGGTGCTGACCTCATCTGGCAGAAGGACTGACGAGAGCAAAGACAAAGCCCTATTCGAGCGCTATCTAGAGCAGAGCAACCAGACAGACATGAGAGGCCGAAATCTTGCAAAGGAGGTCACTTCAGACAGGAGCAAGGCCCAGAACATTTCGGATGAAGACACAGTGACAGTGAAAGAAATCAAGGCTGTGCTTCGAGGATTAAAAAAAAAAACAGCCCTCCAGGGCCAGATGTCATAAGATATGACGACATAAGAAGGTGTACCGACAACGAGCTAGAGAAACTAGCAGACATATACAACAACAGTATAGGGAGTGCTAGCATCAATGAGGAATGGTTACACAGCTATCTGATTCCCCTGCCAAAGCCTGGCAAAGACCACACAAAAATTCAGGCATATCGAGTAATAACCATGCAAAATACAATAGGAAAGCTGCTGGAGAAGTTAATTGCCAGAAAAATATCAAGCCAGCTAGAGAGGCAAGGTGTTTTCCCACCTACCCTGGGAGGGTACCGTCCAAAAAGAGAAACCTGGACCAATGCAGCAGTTTTTGCCCATGATGTCTATGAAGGTTTCCACTCAGGCATTGAAACCTTTGCGGCAGCGATTGATCTTGAGGTACAATAGAGTACCATTGGATTTTTTAATGCTTCAGCTTCTTGAGCTCAAGATAAGTCCTTTCCTCCTGAGTTGGATCGCTGCAGCCCTCTTCCAACGGAAAGTAGTTTTTAGATGTGGCAGTTGGACTTCAAAACCAACAACAATATATCCTGGCCTACCACAGGGATAACCATTATCTCCAGTGCTGTTCAACGCCTACACTGTGAGAATCACCAGTGAGCAGATCACGGGACCAGGGAGGAAATTGTCATATGCCGACGATGTTTTAGTCTATCGTCAGGGTAAGGATGGAAATCGGGTTACTGTGGAACTGCAAATGGAACTCAATCGCATAAGTACTTGGTGTGCTGAAGCTGGGGCAATGGTCAACCCAACAAAGGCAACAGAGACATGATTCTCTTTTAATAATCATATTGTCAACACTCCAACACCAACTGTGAAGCTGTGTTCAGAGACTGTGGAAGAACGCAGGCAATGAACTATATTTGGGGATACGTTTTGATCGAAGCCTTGCTTATAACGAGCACATAGACCAGGTGATAACAAAGGCCAAGCAGGGTTTGGCTGCGATGCGGGTGAGCAGCGCCATCTATGTCTTTTGTACAAAGGGCTGGTCATGTCTGTTTTTGAGTATGTTTATGGAGATCCTTACTCGCAACCGTAAGCAGATAGAAAGGATGGAAAGGATACAGAACGAAGCCATGCGCATTATTCTTGGATGTACAAGAGATACAGCATGCAGGGCGATGCGCTACCTTCTTGATCGTCCAACCATTGAAGACAGAATACAAACTTGCAGAGCACGTGCCTACCTCAGAGTTAACGCAAACACACAACATCCACTGCATAGTGAAATTAGGCAGGTGAAGGGCAGCAGGTTAAAAAGAGGAAGGTAGTGAATGGGTCAAGCCGAGAACATTCTTCGACAGGTATTTTCACTTGAGGACTTAGAACCTGGCGAGAAGTGGGTACAAGTGCCAACAGATTTTTGTACGTCTCTTTCAGTCTGCATCGAAATAGACAGAAAATGCAGACAAGAAAATCCGGCTGCTGTGGAGGCGGAAGACACAGCTTTGATTTTCGAGAATTCGTTAGACGATGATGCTGTCATATACACAGAAGGGTCGGTCGTCCGAAGCTCATGGGCTTTTACGGCACAGGCCGGAGGGAGAATTGTGAAGGAGGACTCTGGTGCTTTTGCTGAGACCACGAGTAGCCTGACTATGGAAGTCATGGCAGTAAGTAAAGCAATAACATGGCTCGAGACACAGACATTCAATGATTCGATGTGCAATGAGGATGATCTGTCGACTAACTAACTAACTAACTAACTAACTAACTAACTAACTAACTAACTAACTAACTAACTAACTAACAACCAAAAACCGAACAAAAAACCAACCAACCAGACACCAACCAACCAACCACCAAAATACCTACCTACCTACATACCTAACTACCTACACACATACACACATGCACACATACATAATACAAACATACATACACATACATACATACAGACACACGCACGCACGGAAGCACGCACGCACGCACTCACCCACCCACCCGCAAGCACGCACGCACGCACGCACGCGCGCGCGCACTCACACACGCCTGCCTGCCTGTCTGTCTGTCTGCCTGCATACACACACACATACACACATACATACATGCATACATACATACATACATACATACATACATACATACATACATACATACATACATACATACATACATACATACATACATACTTACATACATACATACATGCATACATACATACATACATACATACATACATACATACATACATGCATACATGCATACATGCATACATGCATACATACATACATACATACATACATACATACATACATACATACATACATACATACATACATACATACATACATACATACATACATACATACATACATACATACATACATACATACATACATACATACATACATACATACATACATACATACATACATACATACATACTACATACATACATACATACATACATACATACATACATACATACATACATACATACATACATACATACATACATACATACATACATACATACATACATACATAATTAGCTCCCTAACTGCATATCTACTTTTCTATCTAGTCACGTGCTAGCTTCATGGCGAAGGGGTTACAGAGGCAGTTCGTAATCCCGCATACCCGCTTTCGAAACACAATTGCGGCCGATTTGGCAGCTGACTGCCTTGCCTTGACTGTTAACGAAATGGTGTCCGTACCGGTCGTTCAGAAAGCAATGGCAAAATATTGAACGTTAACTTGCCAAGAGATCACAACAATAACAAAATGCTGTTGTTGACGGGGGCTACTGTAAAGGATACGCAACTAACTCTTTTTTACTCCTAGCCATGTATCTATCTACTAACAGACAGATGGACATACAAACACACCTTTAACGGCGCAGTAATACACAGGCATCTCTCTATGGTGATTACTGCTGTCATCCAGCTGCTAACGCGTGTGAAAGTCACGTGTGGCCACGAGCCTGTTAGATACTGGAACTCTTCAGGGTGGAACGGTAAGTCGGCTGCACTAAAAGAAGGTGTGAGACAGATGTTTGTCCAGATCAGAGATATAAGACATCCCATGTCAGATATCGATAATCCTACAAAAAGAAGAACGTTAGCATATCATACATATTGTATATTAACAAGTGTTAAAACTGTCTAATCCTTCCTGGCGATGGTGTTACCGACTCAGTTTATCATGCACACCGCGTTCGAAACACAGCTGGAAGCGATTTGCCATGTTCTTTTATTAAAATGATATGGGTGTCAATCGTTCATAAAGCAATAGCAAAATACTGAACGTAACCTTGCCAAGAGATCACAAACAGCCAGAATATGCTACGGTTGACTGCGACGTCCTGTAATGAATATGCATTTAACCTTTTAACTCTTATTAATCATTTATAACGATGTGAAGTGATTTATATTAAGGTGAATGTTTTCTAAATGTGTAAATATTGTCTTTAATTTCACTTTCTATGTATAGTTAGCCAGACTCCCTTGTCCAGAGGTTACACGACTTTCTCCGTAATCTCGTATACTCTCTAAGTAACGTGATGTTGCGCGATAATCGGTAGCGGTTCCTATACGCGTCGGTAACTTACGGGGTATGTGAGCAGGTCGCTCAGAAAGCAATGGCAAACTACTGAGCGTAATCTTGCCAAGAGATCAACAATCAGCTGAAAGATGCTGATGATGACAGCGATGTCATAAGAACCAGAAATTGGAATCTCCGTGGAGAAGAAGTCAAGCCAAGGCTCCGGCAGTGTCCTTCGGTTCACGAGTGCATTTTTTCGGAGACTCCTGGGGGTCGTCACTAGAACTACGGAGTTCGTGCTTTGCGCGATGCTTTTGGCAGTTCGCTGCAGAAAGAGACTGAGTCAGTTGGGATAAAACCCCGGTGCAATGACGTCGACCCTGTCGTACTTTTAAGCGACTTTCTTTTTTTTTTTTTTTTTTTTTACAGAATCGGTAATCTTCTGCAATTTTAATTATTTCAGTCTTGTGAATAAAGTTTCTTGTGTTCAAATATGTGCGTTTCTTTGTTCAAGATTTGGTATCGATATGTTTTGTCGTTACACATAGATCGACTGTGAATGTTTTCATTGCGGTCTTTTTCTTCTTCTTTTCTCTGTGGTAAAAACTCCGCCGGTAGCAAGCACGACAGAAGGCTTCTGATTATGAGAACGGGTCCCTCCTCGCCGAATGTTTCGGCCCCTTTAACTTCTTTACACTCTCAGGGACCTGACCCATCTGGTTCATAACTTCCATGTTTGTGTGTGTATGTGTGTTTGTGTGTGTGTGTGTGTGCGTGTGTGTGTGTTTGTTTGTTTGTATATCATCACGTGTCCTGTCAGCTGAGGTAGACGTTCAAGACTTACACAAATCTCGGTCTTTGGTGTTCCGGATCAACTCTGACGATGGTATTCCTGAATGCCGCCATCTCAGTCCATCAATCATCATTTCTCTTGGTCTTCCTCTGCCTCTCTAACCCTTTATCTTTTAAGCCGGAACGATGTTGTCCAAAACCTCTCTTCTCATATATATATATATATATGGTTTTGGAAGCGCCCCTTTTTTTCTCTAAGTGTTTTGTATAGAAACAACATCGGTGAAAGTGATGCTCTGGGCATTTCTGTTATCCTTACTTTTAATGAATTTGATGTTGTCTATAATGGTTTTCTTGCTTGACCGGTAGACTTTTCACCAGGTTGGAATGATACGATCTGCATCTATCTTTCCGAATGGTTGACATTCGCCATTCTGAAATGTTACGATAACTACCTTTGATACATATGTTGACATATACACATCCTGCATCCTTACCCAACAGACTGATATTCACTGGATCCTTGAAGCCTTGTTTAACAAAGCAGATGATGTTGATCACATTAGTGACTGTACCAAATATGTCAATCATCTGACATAGACGGCAAACACCACCCACAGAGAAATATGCAATCCGTCGTCAGATATTAGCTTATCATTGTTCGCAAGGTCGTACAGTGACGTGGACATTGCATCATCAATGTCATGGTTTTTATTAAATATTGTTAAGTTTGTTGTTTCTACATTCATTGCAGTTGTCTCATCTTCCAATTATTAATACTTACATAATTATCGGCTAAAAATTTTCACAGAATTATATGTTACCAAACAACTTTCTATGTTATCTTAAATATACGATATGTACATCCACTCGGACTCCTCAGGTCTCACTCTCGGATAACTACCACATCTCCATTGCTTCCAGTCTCCCGTATCATATCACTGCCCCTCTTTTTTCAGGTACTACTTCCACTCATTTACTTGGGACTGTTACTGAACCCTGACCACCTACTACCCTGGTATCATCCCTTACTTCGGTCCCCATGACCCACAAACTCCCACGGCTATGTATAAAAGAGGGTAAAGAATATATTCGTTGTAGTAGTATAGCCTCGGTCTCCGACTAAGTAGCAACATTTTTTTTTTCAAATTGTCATTTTCTCTTCATTGCTCTCATTGTTTTCATCTTGTGTGTGTGGGTGTGGTGTTGTGTGGTAGGGAGATGGGTGTGGATAAAGGATGTGTGTGGTTGGGTGGGGGTGTGGTTGGGTGTGCGGGTGGGTGAAGGATGTGTGTGAGGGTGGGGGATGTGTGTTTAGATGGGTGGTTGGGGTGTGTGAGTGTGGGTGTGTAGATAGGAGATGTATGTGTTGATGAGTTGGTGAGGGATGTGTGGGTGTTAGTGGTTGAGGGATAAGTACGCGTCTAGGGATGTGTGAGGGGATGAGTGTATGGGTTGGGGATGTGTGTGTGGCTTGTGTGTGCGTGGATGGGAGGTGTGTGTTTGTCAATGGGAGATGTGTTGGTGGGTGGGGATGTGTGTGAGAGATGTGTGTATCGGTGGGAGATTGTGTGTGGATGGGGATGTGTGTGTGTATGAGTAGGGGTGTATGGTTATGGGATGGGATGGCTGGGGGATGAGTGGGTGGATGATGTGTGGTTGGGTAGAGGATGTGTGGGTGGGTGATTGTATATGAGTAATGGTGTGTGGTTAAGGGATGTTTGGCTGGGGGATGGGTGGGTAGAGGATGTGTGGGTGGGTAGAGGATATGTTGGTGCGTGAGTGTGCGTAGGTTAGGAGATGGTGGGGGATGTTTGTATGGGTGGGCTCGGGATCTGTGAGTGGGCTGGGGGAGATGGGAGATTATGTGGGTGGGTGTGGAATTTGTGTGTAGGTAGGTGCGGGATATGTGAGTTGGCGGGGAGATGTGTGTGTGTGGGGGGATGTGTGGCTGAGGAATGTGTGTTTCGCTGGGTGGTTGGAGGTGTGTGGTTGGAGGAGGATATGTGGGTAAGTGATTGTTGGTGGGTAATGGGAGTGGTAGAGGATATGTGAGTGGGTGGGGAGATGTGTGTAGGTGGGTGGATGTGTGTGGGTGGGGATGTGTGGGTTTTGGAATGTATGTGTGCTTGGAGTGTGGGTGGATGGGATGTGTGGTGGGTGAGAGTTTTGTGTGGGTGGGGAGATGTTTAGGTGTAGAGATGTGGTGATAGGTGAGGCATGTATGTGTGTGTGGGTTATGTGTGTGGTTGGGTCGGGGCGTTGGAGTGAATGTGGGATGTGTGGGTGGGTGGTGGATGTGTTTCATAACATAGTAATATGCATTGCTTATGTTTACAAAATTCATTTGACAATGTATTTTCCTATGCACTGTTGATGAAAGAAAAATGAGTGATTGGAAGGGCCGAATGTAAGACGGGCCTGCGTGCCCAATTTGTTACCCTTTGAACATAAAGTCTGTTCTTTCGTTCGTTCGTTCGTTCGTTCGTTCTGATTCCGATCCCGTTTCAAGTGCTCTTGCAATCTCTCTCTCTATATGTTTACATCTTTCCACCACACTCTTTCACACCTCTTAGCATTTTCCCTCTATATTTACAAGGAGGACATTCTATGATCTATTTCCCGAAATGCATTAATCATGTATTCCAATACATGTTATCCTCGATTTCCGGTCGGTTAGGCGTTGAACCGTTAAGGCCTGTGGCGTTTTTATGCTTGCAGCTACGGTTTGCAATCGCATTTTCCTCATGTTGGACTGGTTGTGCATGGTTCCGTCGCCCTGCTACTGAGTGCGGGGGGCGACACTGTGAGCTGTGGTTTTCGTCGATGAATTTTGTGTTGGCATTCTGGCTGCGGCATAATGCACAGTGTACCTGTGCGGGCTGTTGGATTGCCGAGACTCCTGCCTATTCCACTTTTCACATTGGACAGTGGGGAGCATTTTGTGTGATATTCACTGGCACAGAAACGGAGCATAATGGGGATGACCCGTTGCCGTGAAGTTGGAAACTCGATTAACTAACTAACTAACTAACTAACTAACTAACTAACTAACTAACTAACTAACTAACTAACTATCTAACTAACTAACTAACTAACTAACTGACTACCTAACTAACTAACTAACTAACTAACCAACTAACTAACTAACTAACTAACATATTATCCTCTTATTTATTAGATACTATATTCGTTTAGACATTCGAATATGACGTTTGTAGCGACGAGTGCTACATATATAGTGCATGGTGACAATGAGATCACTTTAAACGTCGTGATGGCATGATTTTCTTGTGATTTTTTTTTTTTTTTAAATTTTACTTGACACTGTCTTGTTTCATTTACACAGATGTTATTTGGGCCACGTTAGCTTGTGTATTTCAAATCACATCGTGCACCAATAAACACACCCAGCCAACCTGTCGGACTGTTCGTTACCCAACACACCAGCATGCCTAGGGGAACATACACTTCTGCCTCGTCTCTTGGAGCGATCACTTATTTCACCTCCAGCAAGACCTGCTTTACTTGACGTATGCTCCTAGGCCTATATTTTGGCGCCAAGAAATATCATGGGAAACAATGGCGGCCGGCGTGATTCTGACCTCATTTTCAACCGAGTGCCGATTGGTGAATAAAAATATGATATTAGCACGATAAACCTTATACACCAAAACGACGAGTTATCATAACTTTTTGCAAGACCATAAATGGCTCATAAACTTCCAACAAGACAATTGTTTATCATTGTTTAACCCTTAACACTATTATATTATTTTTATTTCTGTTCCATTTAACACTTTGGCAAAAGAACTATCTATTGCCCTTACAGCGGTAAAAATAAAATAATATAATATCGTTTGTAATTAACAATAAAAACTCGTTTCACGCCTATAGACAGACGCAATATGTATCTGAGATTTCAGACTTCGTATTCATGTCTTTGGATACTTCTTATTATACTTCTTATTATTACTTGTTATTATGCACCAATAATTTATGATATAACATTTAATATAGTGTATCATTACATTTTAAACATTATTAGGTCTAGCGGTCTCAGACATTGGCAGTCTGGTACCTCTGATGTGGACAAACCTCTGCTGGACGCCATCATTCAGCGTCCTGGACCTACCATTTCACCCTGGAGAGTTTCAGTATCTGACAGGCTGCTGGCCCCATATCACGTTTACCCGGGTCAGTAGCTGGATCACAGCTTTGATAGCCCTAGAGAGATGTCTGTGTATAACGACTCCGCTAAAGGTTTGAGCTGTTACTTGTTTAAATTGTTAATTCAACATTTTTCTTGCTTTGTGTGTTGCAATAGCGATAATCAATTAGCAAGTATTCTGCAGGACGTTGATCTCATCGCGGACCGAAAAAAAGGCCAAAAAGCAAATAATCGAGAACTGTTATGTGTTTTCATTCGCTAGCATTGAATTCTGGCGTTGTCCACATGGTACTGATTTATGCGTGGCCACCACTTTTCCCTACAACCAACTGACTTGTCAGCTTTCCCTACCACCAGCTGACCCGCCAGAGTTCACTACAACCAGCTGACCCGCCAGAATTCACTACAACCAGTTGACCAGCAAGAATTCACTACAACCAGATGACCAGCCAGAATTCAATATAACCAGCTGACACGCCAGCTTTCCCTACCACGAGCTGACCAGCCAGAATTCCCTACCACCAGCTGACCAGCCAGAATTCACTACAACCAGCTGACCAGCCAGAATTCACTACAACCAGCTGACCCGCCAGCTTTCCCTACCACAAGCTGACTCGCCATCTTTCCCTACCACCAGCTGACCAGCCAGAATTCACTACAACCAGCTGACCAGCCAGAATTTACTACAACCAGCTGACCAGCCAGCTTTCCCTAACACCAGCTGATCAGCCAGAATTCACTACAACCTGCTGACCAGCCATAATTTACTACAACCAGTTGACCAGCCAGCTTTCCCTACCACCAGCTTACCAGCCAGAATTCACTACAACCAGCTGACGCGCCAGCTTCCTCTACCACCAGCTTACCAGCCAGCATTCCCTACCACTAGCTGACCAGCCAGCTTTTCCTACCACCAGCTGACCAGCCAGAATTCACTACAACTAGCTGACTCACCATCTTTCCCTACCACCAGCTGACCAGCCAGAATTCACTACAACCAGCTGACCAGCCAGCGTTCCCTACCACCATCTGACTCGCCAGCTTCCCCAACAACCAGCTGACGCGCCAGCTTTCCCTACCACCAGCTGAGGTGCCATCTATCCCTACCACCAGCTGACCAGCCAGCTTTCCCTACCACCAGCTGATCAGCCAGCTTTGCCTTCCACCAGCTGACCAGCCAGAATTCACTACAACCAGCTGACTCGCCATCTTTCCCTACCACCAGCTGACCATCCAGAATTCCCTACAACCAGCTGACCCGCCAGCTTCCCTTACCACCAGCTGAACAGGCAGCTTCCCCTACCACCAGCTGACCAGGCAGCTTCCCCTACCACCAGCTGACCAGCCAGCTTTCCCTACCACCAGCTGACCAGCCAGCTTTCCCTACCACCAGATGACCAGCCAGAATTCACTACAACCAGCTGACGCGCCAGCTTTCCCTACCACCAGCTGACCAGCCAGCTTCCCCTACCACCAGCTGACTTGCCAGCTTATCCTACCACCAGCTGACCAGCCAGCTTTCCTTACCACCAGCTGACCAGCCAGCTTTCCTTACCACCAGCTGACCAGCCAGAATTCACTACAACCAGCTGACGCACCAGCTTTCCCTACCACCAGCTGACCAGCCAGCTTCCCCTACCACCAGCTGACCAGCCAGCCTTGCTTACCACCAGCTGACCAGCCAGCTTACCCTACCACCAGCTGA
This sequence comes from Cepaea nemoralis, assembly GCA_014155875.1. Taxonomy (NCBI): domain Eukaryota; kingdom Metazoa; phylum Mollusca; class Gastropoda; order Stylommatophora; family Helicidae; genus Cepaea; species Cepaea nemoralis. The sequence goes on from JACEFZ010028332.1 coordinate 100,805, forward strand.
CCAGCCAGCTTACCCTACCACCAGCTGACCTGCCAGCTTTCCCTACCACCAGCTAACCAGCCAGCTTTCCTTACCACCAGCTGACCAGCCAGCTTACCCTACCACCAGCTGACCAGCCAGCTTACCCTACCACCAGCTGACCAGCCAGCTTACCCTACCACCAGCTGACCAGCCAGCTTACCCTACCACCAGCTGACCAGCCAGCTTACCCTACCACCAGCTGACCAGCCAGCTTTCCTTACCACCAGGTGACCAACCAGCTTTCCTTACCACCAGGTGACCAACCAGCTTTCCTTACCACCAGGTGACCAACCAGCTTTCCTTACCACCAGGTGACCAACCAGCTTTCCTTACCACCAGGTGACCAGCCAGCTTCCTTACCACCAGGTGACCAGCCAGCTTTCCTTACCACCAGGTGACCAGCCAGCTTTCCTTACCACCAGGTGACCAACCAGCTTTCCTTATCACCAGGTGACCAGCCAGCTTTCCTTACCACCAGGTGACCAGCCAGCTTTCCTTACCACCAGGTGACCAACCAGCTTTCTCTACCACCAGCTGAGCAGCCAGCTTCCCCTACCACCAGGTGACCAACCAGCTTTCTCTACCACCAGCTGACCCGCCAGCTCCCCCTACCACCAGCTGACCCTCACGCACAAATCAGTCAAGTGTGGACTAAGCGACTGAGAGATAAACATGTACCAGTTCTAGATCAATGCTTCTTCTCCGGTCTCGTGTATACACATGCTGAAGATGTCTGTAAAATTATGTCCTTTTTTGTGTTCATCGGCATCTGACGCCTCTTCTCGACATCTTACCTTTAGTTACTGTTCATTCCAATCACGGTGACATATAATATGGACACAGTATTTTAGTTTCCGAGATGTCATGTTATTCTTCTTCTCCTTCCTCTTTTCGACTCACCTTTGTTGCTTTTTGTGAGCCAATTTTCTTTTATATTGATGTCTTTATTCGAATACTGTATTTTTGGAAACTGAATAAATGTTAGTAAAGACGGACATTATAAATGATAAATGTTAAAAAACAAATATAATAAACTTGCTAAAACAAATGAAAATTCAAATTGTTTTTTTTTTTTTATTAAATGTTACGGAAAAGATTTATAATATCGTGGACCAAGAGGACATCCATGGAAATCCCCCCCCCCCCCCCCCCCCATGTCAGTGAACCTCAAACACTGTGGTCGTAGTGGTTTAGCAATACACAGCAGTTTGCAATGTATGGTTCTTGGAAGCTTAGATGGAAATTTGACAATGTGGGTACTTTGGCCAGGACAATGTATGAGGCAGGAACTGGCTAATGATAAATACATTTTCAGCACTGGGATTAGAGCGACGTTCTGCAAATCAAGTACAACATGCTGATTAATGTATACAATTAAAAAATTAATTAATCTTCATGCATTACGTGTTTCCTAAGTCATGCAATGGCATGTATCAAACTGATGTATGACAGCCACAAAAATGTGCAATGTTTGCAATTTAGTCTTTACGCATAATAATAATAGACATGAAAGTTTTCACAAATCACCCAAGTTAATACTGGAATTCTTCAGTCATGAATGTAAAGTGTATTTGTATGTTTCCTTGCTACGATTTACTGCTCTGCCTATGCTGTATTATTGTTAGTGCATTTTGTAGAAATTTTCTTTCATTGTTTATCTCTTATCATCTCATTTCATCTTGTTCCTCTTGTACCTTGCTGTCACCGTCCTAGATACCTAGGGGAATGAAACCTGGGTTCATACAGGCAACAAACTCCGTTCTGATACTATCTGATATAATTTATTTACAGTAAGCTGGCGAAGAATGATTTTCGCAGCCAGCTACGTTCGAGTTGCACATCACAGGAGTTTATAACAAAGCAATCATAAAGCAATCATACATGGTCATTACAACAAACGCTATCATATATCTATCTAGTGAGTAACACTCCTAAATAGTATACACTTGTGTTCAATCTAACACGTCCCCCTTAAGTTAAGCCCTGTTGCTTGTTCGATGTCCAGTCTGCGTGTGCCCTCTAACGTGTCTCGATCGGACACGGGCTGTAACTCTCCTTGAGCTTCTCGTGGAACAGGTCCTGGCACGCGGTCAGCGTGTCCACGGAGCTGTAGGCGAACTGACCTATGCTTCTTGAAGGCTCTAGATTGTTCGAGCATTCGAGTGTGTCTCCCTTGTATTGGGGTTATGCCCCTTATCTAATTCCCTTCTATCTTTATGTTTCTACCGACTCCATGTGAGACTCTGACACTTGCGGTGCCGAGGTGAAGCATAAACAGCCGGAGAGTGCCCGTTTATGGGCTTCTGTATCGATATTAATATGGATTCATTCCCATTATACTTCTTAGATTTTCTACGAGCAGTATGAAAATCCCCTGTCGGCTTGCTAGGCCAGTTGCAGGTTCAGGACAGAAAAGTATGACCAGGGGGAGACCATCCCCTCTGGCCTGCCAGAGCCCCGTTGTCCATGACCTCGCGGTCATGGTTTGAGGTCTACACCACGGGAAAGAGGGATTGACTTGTATAGTCTGCGGGTCATCTGCAAGTTACTAATTTTCACCTTTCACCACTCCAAGGAATTAGTTAGTTAGTTGGTTAGTTAGTTAGTTAGTTGGTTGGTTGGTTGGTTGGTTGGTCGACAGATCATCCTCATTGCACATCGAACCATTTAGTCCGTGAGTGCTTAGATCCCCTCCTCAGAAAATTCCGCAGAGTTTAACAGCTAACGACACCAGTTCTGTGTTGGTTTATCAATCTTCTTTGGCTTCCTGGGAAATGTTCTTGTTTGGCCACACCTCTTTTAATTTGCTATTCTCGCAGTCTGACCATGGTTGTAGGTTCACAGTCATCACTTTGTTCTCGCAAAAGTCTTACTTCTCGTAGAGCATTCAGAATGTCAGCCTGGTCCATGGCGCGTCAGCCTGGTCCATGGCGCGTCCGCCCTCCACAGTAGCCTTACCTGCGAGATCTTTAGCACGCTCATTTCCTTGTACTCCCGCATGCCCTGGCACGAAGATGAAACTAATCTTTGCCAGCTGAGACCGCTCCAGAGGCAGCAACCATTCTCTTCGGATCGACCCCTCCTCTATCCTCTTGAGCATGCTCGTTAAGTTGCTAAGGAAAGATGTCCTAGTGAATGTCTGTGTCTCGAGCCATGTTATTGCTTTACTTACTGCCATGACTTCCATGGTCAGGCTACTTGTGGTCTCAACAATAGCACCAGAGTCCTCCTTTCAATTCTCCCTCCGGCCTGAGTCCTAAAGGCACACGAGCTTCTCACATGTCGGACGACCGACCTCTTTGTGTAAATGACAACATAATCGTCTAACGAATTTTCGAAAATCAACCCTCATACTTCCGTCTCCACATAAGCTGGATTTTCTTGTCTGCATTTCTGTCTAGTTGGATGCAAACAGAAAAGGACGCACAGAAATCTGTTGGCACTTGTACCCACTCCTCGCCAGGTTCTAAGTCCTCAAGTGAACACACCTGTTGAAGGATGTTTCGGCTTGACCCATCCACGACTTTCCTTATTTTTAACCTGCTGCACTTCACATTCATATTTTCACTATACAGTGGATGTTGTGTGTTTGCGTTAACTCTGAGGTAGGCACGTGCTCTGCAAATTATATGATGTCTTCACTGGTTGGAAAATCAGAACGGTAGCGCATCGCCCTGCATGATGTATCTCTTGTACATCCAAGAATAATGCGCATAGCTTCGTTCTGTATCCTTTCCATCCTTTCTATTTTCTTACTGCTGAGAGTCAGTATCGCCATCGCATACCCAAAAACAGACATGAACAGCCCCTCGTATAGAAGACATAGGTGGCGCTGCTCACTTTTTGCCGCCGCCATCACCCACTTCGCAGCCAAATCTCGCTTGGCATTTGTTATCACCTGGTCTATGTGCTCATTATAAGTAAGGCTTCGATCAAAACGTATCCCCAGATAATTCATCGCCTGCGTTCTTTCCACAGTCGCTGGACACAGAGTTATAGTTGGTGTTAAAGTGTTGATAATATGATTATTCAAAGAGAACCATGTCACTGTTGTCTTCGTTGGGTTGACCATTGCCCCAGCTTTAACACACCAAGTACTTATGCGATTGAAGTTCGGTTTGTAGTTCCACAGCAACCTGATTTCTACCCTTACCCTGACGGTATACTAAAACATAGTCGGCATAAGACAATGTCCTCCCCGGTCCAGTGAACAGCTTGCTGGTAATCCTCACAGTGTACTGCGTTGAACAGCACCGGAGATAATGGTGATCCTGTGATAAGCCAGGATATATTGTTGTTGGTTCCGAAGTCCAACTGGCACATCTAAAAACTACTATCTATTAGAAGAAGGCTGCAGCGATCCAACTAAGGAGGAAAGGACTTATCTTGAGTTCAAGAAGCTGAAGCATTAAGAAATCCAATGGTACTCTGTTGTACGCGTCCTCAAGATCAATCGCTGCAGCAAAGTTTCAATGCCCTAGTGGAAACCTTCATAGACACCACTGGGCAAAACCTGCTGCATTGGTCCAGGTTTCTCTTTTTGGACGGTACCCTCCCAGGGTACGTGGGAAAATCACTTTGCCTCTCTAGCTGGCTTGATATGTTTCTGACAATTAACTTCTCCAGCAGCTTGCCTATTGTATTCTGCATGGTTATTACTCGATATCCCTGAATTTTTGTGTGGTCTTTCCCAGGCTTCGGCAAGGGAATCAGATAGCTGTGTAACCACCCTCCTTGATGCTAGCTCTACCTATACTGTTGTTGTACATGTCTGCTAGTTTCTCTAGCTAGTTGTCATTACACCTGTTGATGTTGCGTATGTTAAGCCATCTGGTCCTGGAGCGCTGTTTTTTTGTTTAATCGTCGAAGCACAGCCTTGATTTCTTTCACTGTCACTGTGTCTTCATCCGAAATGTTCTTGGCCTTGCACCTGTCTGAGGTGAACTCCTTGGCAAGACTTCGACTTTTCATGTCTGTCTGGTTGCTCTGCTATAGATAGCGTTCGAAGAGGGTTTTGCCCTTGTTCTCGTCAGTCCTCTGCCAGATGAGGTCAGCACCTTGGAAAGTCAGACATTCTCTTATTCTTGACTACCACACTCATGCTTTTATGTAGTCGCCAGAACAATTTCAGTGACTTGTCTGTGCTTACTCTTTGACATACCTCTGAACAATTTTCACTTTAAACCACCGTAACCAGTTTTTTTTTTTTTTTTTTGAAATAGCTTTCTTTTCAGTGTATCTCTCTTTCTAAGTGCATGCAGGGACTAGGATGGGCAACTTTGTTCTTCTTGACGTTTTGCCATTTCCTTACGGCATTGCGCCTATTCACCCAGGCCTTCTCTACCTCAATATTCCACCGAAGGTGGCTGCTCCCAGCTATTTTTCCTGCCCGGAATCTAATTGCGCATGTCGCGCTTTATTTTACTCACCACATCTTGCCCTGTACTGTCCCTACTAGAAATTCTCGACCGTTGAATTGTGCTGCCTGGTTATGTCTTTCTCCATCAATATGCTGCAAGGGTTGTGGTCGCTGTCCGTGGTACCCTAGGACGCCGTATCTACACACTGTAGTGAGTGCAGGAGAAACCAGCGCAAGATCACAAGCACCGTCCTCATCACCTGGACGACTTGTTGTCTTGGTGACACAGCCTACTGTTGATACTAAAGAAATACAAAATTCAATGGTTTCAAATACAGTCTCGAGCTCCTCAGCCTGTGTGTTTAAGGACATGTTTCTCCTATGATCTGCCTTTAGCGTTGAAATCGCCACAGAAAATAACATTTATCTCGTGACCTAATATGTCACTTAAGCACTGCCACTTCTGGAAATTCACATTCACGTTACCGGCGTAAACATTAACCAACACGAATGGTAGACCGTATCGAACTCTTACCGCCTATATTTGTATGTCGTCATTGTCCCAACTGGACATGTCTAGCTTTGAAGCCAACATACTGTCGCGAATGAGGATCGCCATTCACAGATGTCGCCTGTTGTAGAAATATTTAAATCCGGCAGGTTGGAGTAGCTGATCACTCACTCTCGTCTCCTGGAGCGCTACAATCTATTTCCTGTATACCAGCTTTTCCAGAATAGGGTCTCGTTGTTTTACGCTGGCACAGTTCCAATATAGAATACAAGTATTCCTGAGGACCCAGACGTTTACATTTGAGTCTAAAACGTCTAACTCCACCTCGTATGCCTTGCCGTTTGCGGCCAACCCCAGCCGCCCCCGTCGCCTTGCTGGGTAGACTGCCCTCTGCACGGAAGCACCAACGTTGTTCCGCCATGTTGAAAAACCGAACACTACAGAAACACACACGCTGCGAAAATTCACTCAAGGATTGATTCGCTCAATGCACAAACTCCATAGCATCGGCGCAGATTTTGAGAAGAAACTCCTGGTATTACATCCTGGCACATAAATTACACGCAAGAGATGAAAATATCGATCTCCTACGCGAAAATGGGAACGGTCAGAAAACAGCACATCCGTCCGCAGCCATCTTGACCGGAAGTCCGGAGATGAGATGTTAGTCGATCCTAACAATTCAAGGACGAGAAGTGAACATTTTAGACCAACTGTCCGGTCTAGGAAGTTGAATCCCTTACCTCGGTATCAGCACATCCTTTTAGATGAGATGCTAGTCGATCCTAACCCTACTTGGCTGTAAGGCTAGGCGCAAACAACACCTTATAGCACATTGTTTATGTAGTATTGTCTAAATTATGATATTCCTTAATGTATCATTTCATCAACATTTCTAATTTACTTTAAGATTAAAGCTATCATCACGTCAAAAAGAGTTGCTGTTATCATCACATGCGTATTCGTCAGTACTTATATCAAGTGTAGCCCCAGTGTATGCAGTAAACGGGTTTAAGAAGACGTTTTCCAGGGAAACAAACAAGACAATTATCAGACTTGTATTCGCCAGCAACAGAGAAGGTGTTGAGAAGATATCTTTCGGAATCAACAATGTTTTCGTATCTTTGTCCGCATTTATAGTTATCACCGTATGCTACAACAACGCTGGTTGTCAAATTACGAAGCAAATCAAAGTGGAGGCAGAAATCTACATCTACAAACAAACATGACAACATGACCACCAGAAACAAGAACGCGGCAAAAATGGTTGTCATGATATCAACATTGTTTATTGCCTGTTTTGTCCCTGTGTCAATTGCCTTTATTGCCATGTCTTTGGAACCTGAGATTTCAATAGACGGAAAGTACAGAAATACGGCATTGTGTCTAGGAGGTCTCGGTTTTCCTGCTTAGAATCCTATAAACTCATCGATGAATATATTTATTTATTATCACATGAGCAGTAAATACAGGACTACCTTCCGGCAGATCTTTTGTTCTTGTAACATTCGAGAATCTTTCAAATAGCTTCTTTTAAATATAGATATTGCTTTTAAACTGTAATCCTTCCCTTAAATTTCACCTATCTAAATATATGTGTTTCAAGCCACAACTGAAGTTTGTTATGTTATGCGTTGGATGACCTTTCCTTTATCATTTGGCTTGGATACCGGCCCATCAAACCGACTAGTATGTCATATTTCATTCTTCTGCTGTTGATCCGTGTTTCGTGCCTAATCTCTCTATGTTAGTTCTTAATGAAGATCTTCGATTACTTCTTCATTCTATCCTTGCATTATGTTCTCCAGATGTTAGTCATTTTCTCAGTTCTCTTCTCAAGATCGTGCTCTGAGTGATATACGTTCGTGTCGTCCTTCCTTGATCTCTGTTGTTCTCCGTCTGTTTCTCTCTGGCGTCTTAGTTTCCAAGTTCCCCCAAGTGCGTTCAGTGTCCTCGCGGCACTTGTCGTCGTTTTCACTTCCCGATCCTTGTTCTCATCGTGCGACCCATGGCAATCAGATAAGTAACTTTAATATGTTTTTATGCAGTTGAATCAGCCTATGTTTGTTGTTTCTGTGCTGACGACCGATCAAGGCGCAATGTTAATTTTCTCACTGACACAATATACCACAATCAACAGATTTCTAGTAAATCTTACAAATGAATTCGATTCTAATTTTCATTGATTTACTCACAGTTTTTAACAGCGTTATTGCAGGTCAACCAGTTTCATTTCTCATCGTCATCCTTTTCATGACTGCTAATTGTTGTTTCACGTTTCGTTTTGTCGGTTTTACAGTTTTGTTTTTTAAACATGACCATTTGAGTTCATTGTGTTCTTTTGTATCTTGTTATAAGGTAAGGTTTTAGATAACTAACTTCAGCTAAGTAACAATAGATAGGGTCCCTGTCGTCTGGGTTAACGTCTTTCTCCGTAATCCCGTATACTCTCGTGAGTAAAGCAGTCTGCGCGAGATTCGGTAGCAGATCGCGCCGCGTTGGTTACTTACGGTGGTATGTAAGCCGGTCGGTCAGAAAGCAATGGCAAACTACTGAGCGTAATCTTAATCTTGCCCATTACATCACCATCAGTTGAAATATGCTGGTATTGACTGCAACATCCTGTAAGGGATATGTAACATTTTAAAAAAAACAGCTAATGTCAGTTAAGTAACTTTAGATAGCTAACTTTAGCTTAGTAATTTGTATATATTATTATGTAGTTCAAACATTTGCTTGTTGCGTGTGTGCTGCCGACGGCCCTATCTACGACGTCCATTGTTTCACTAATGTTTCTGTTCCAATAAAGCTGATTCATTCGAAGTTTTATTGTCGTTGATTTACTCATTGTAAATTGGGCAAAATTGTTCTAACTATTGTCTGTTTATAAATAGGGAAGGGAACAGATGGTCCTAATAATCATACTGAGACTTAACATTTATGCATTTCCAACACTTCAAACTCCGACTGAGGTTTTTGCATTAAACCTCATTTGCAATGGTATTTACAATCACTTCCGGTCGCCAACATGGCGGTTAGGCGTTGAATCATTCAGGCCTGTGACGTTTTTATGCTTGTAGCTACTGTTTGCAATCGCATTTTCCTCATGTTGGACTAGGTAGTACATGGTTCCGTCGCACTGCTACTGAGTGAGTGCGTGGGCGACACTGTGAGTTGTGAAATTCGTGTGAAATGCTTTTACCTCTGTCCTGTACAGTGACATGCATGTTCGGAACAATGGCTACCAGGCTGTTGCTGAATTGACTGATTTACCTTTTCGGTTCACGAGTGCATTTTCCAGGAAACTTCTGGGAGCCGGTGCTGAAGCTGCGGAGTTCGTGCTTTATGCGACACTTTCGGCGTGTCGCCCTGCGGTAAAAGACCGAGCCATGTGAGAAAACCCGGGTCAGTGAGGTCTTTCTGGTGACTGCCGAGTCCATCGACGATGAACTGTGGTTTTCGTGGATGAATTTTGTGTTGTCATTCTGGCGGCGGCATTATGCACCGTGTACCTGTGCGGGCTGTTGGATTGCCGAGACTCCTGTCTTTTCAACTTTTCACATTGGACAGTGGGGAGCATTTTGTGTGATATTCACTGGCACAGGAATGGAGCATAATGGGGACGACCCGTTGCCGTGAAGATGGAACCTCGACTAACTAACTAACTAACTATTTAAAATTATTTTTCAGTTATGTAATTGGATTTCTACCAAGTTGAGAATGTATCGAATTTGTCTTTGTTCTAATCTTTTTTTAACGTTCTCATTTATTTTCTTCATATATGTTTCAATAGATGTGGAAAGATAATGCAACCTTTTTTTTAAAGAATAAGTATCATGTAGAGCAGACTATTGTTTAATACTGACTGGCATGGAGGCTGTGTACATGGAAAATGGACTTTGTCTTATTATTTAACCATTTAGTCCCGTCAGTAATTGATTATGTTCTGGGTAGTTTAAAATATAATCTTCTTGGCAGTGTGGAACACTTGAAGGGATTCGGAATTAAGGAATGCGACTTGTCTTGCTTTGCATAAGATATTCCCCATCAGAACAATGTGATACATATTTCGTCTTAAATAGTGAAAGCTAGAACTGTACTGGCACGGCCCGGCCTACATGCGAGTAACCAATTATAACAGATAGTTATCGCACGGCAACAGGAATGGTCTCAGAGGAGGCCGAATCTAGAGATGACAGCCAAGGAAGGCGCAGGTAGAAGAAATCATATTGTTAGACACCCCATTCAAGTAAATACACAAGGGACAGGAATGAATTGGCAACTGCAGACATGCAAAGAGCTTTAGCCGGAGCCAAGACATTATCATAATTGGCAATGGGTGCAGAGAGTGGTGTCATGAGTTTACAGAACAGGAGGTCTAACCGCTGATAGATTAATCTGTAGCAGATCTGGTGGAATTGTGCACGCCTATTTGTTACTATTACCATCTGTTTAATGCTGTAACAGTATTAGAGTGTTGTAATTTTAAACAATAATTGCGTCTAATTACCAGAATTCGCTGATTTCTGACATCCTTAAGTATATCCCCATACTTTTCTTGCAATTGAGACATTATTTTATGTTAGCATGTGTTTATTATTACTTACACTTGTCTATGCTGATCGCACTTCTGATTTTGTCTTTTACTCTTGTGTATTTAAGACTATTATATTGAATCCTTGTTTGCTTTAATGTTGTTCTGGATTGTATAAGCCAGGACGTTTTTTCTGTGACGTATTTCTGTTTCTTGTGTAAATCTTTTCTCTTTGGATGTTCCAAACATATTTTCTAATTTAAACTGCTTGCATTATGGGCCTGTATGCTGTTTCATCTCATAGTCGTGAATTACTGACTGACTGGCACCTTGCTGTCTTGACAGACGATAGTTTGTAAAATGGTGTTATCTCTCAATAACACAAAGCCTGGGCTGAATTTAGAGACCATGTGTTGCCCATGCAGCATGATCCCTCTCTCGGCCTGTCTAGTTTACTCCAGAGGAAAGGTGACACCAATACGTCTGGAACAAGACAAGCTGCAGAAGCTGCCGGATCAGCAAACCAATGCTCTAACTGTCCGCCTGTCGGAGCTTCGATCCTAGACCAGTTACCAACCAAGGCTTAGGGCCTGGATCTGCCCTGTCTATGACATTTAGTCTTTAGGTTGCATTTCCTCACACCAGGATAAGGCTTGTACCCTCCCAATTGCGCTCTTCCACACGTAGCCGTTGACACAATGTGGGGTGTCGGGTTTGGTAAGCGCCCAACATTCTGCGCTAACAGAAGTACTGTCGTACGGTAGCTTAGTCATATCTGACTAAGACCTGACATCATAGTCGTGAATAGCTTCCGAAAAAAACAGGTGATCGTCTTAATCCAGATTTTAGTGACCATGTTTGCCTCTAACAAACTGCATGACCCCAATCTGTCCTCACTGACTGCCAAAGAACACTGACTTCCAAGGAACACTGACTGCCAAAGAACACTGACTGCCAAAGAACACTAACTGCCAAAGAACACTGACTGCCAAAGAACATATTTTGCTACTTATATTTCTTGTTTAAGTTGCTCTCTTTGAAGTCAAGCTTAGTCCCTTCACGTGATACTATTACTAGTTGCCACTACTGGGGAGTGCACCAGACTGATTTTTTAGTGGATTAGTTTTCCCTGTTACAAATGTCCCTCGCCAACCGGCCAATCCACTCCGACTTCTGAAGTACTTGTAAATTACGTCACCAGTTCAAGGACGAGAAGTCAAGGACGAGAAGTCCAAGGTCGAGAACATTATAGTCGAACTGGCCGGTGTATCAGTTGAACCCGCATCCTCTAGTATCATCACACCCGTAGCCATAAGAGCCATTTAACCACGCTGACCACAAAAATTTATGACGTATAGTTAACATTTAGACCATTATTGTCTCTCAGGATATTGAGCCGAAGTCTGTAGATAATGAAACATCTCAAACACGTGGAGGAAACATTAATTATCACAATTTCACCCAGGTTGCTACTGGAACTATTAGTGTTGGAACTCTTCGCTGGCTGCTGAAGATGGGGACGGAGCGCTTATGGGAATGTCCCGAATGCTGTGATGTCGGTTCTTAAATCAATCAATCAATCAATCATTTCACCCAGGTTGCATCAGCTCTTATGAATCATGACAAAGTTCCATCGTTAATTGCCACTTTCGCTGATGTGCAATTCCAGTACCCGTCTTGCAAACCCCGATAATTTATAATACTGGAAAGGCGCAGGGGAGTGTTGCAACACAATATGCTTGAATACCAAGCTTTGTTTACTGTAGAGAGGAAATATGAACATAACAACACTTCAACAATTGCAAGCCACTTTAGGGTTCAATAGGTCTGAACATCAAAACATCCTCCAGCCGATTTCAGACATCGACTAATCAATCAACCGATCTACTTTGTAAAGTTACCTTCAGCATTCAGCTTTCAGTTTCATCACGAGATGTAAGCACAGTAAACAAAACAACCTAATTTGCACGAGTATTGGGCATATGGTGCAACACCCCCCCCCCCCACCCCACATATTTATAAACCGATCGGTATTCGTAGGTAATGAGGTCACATCACACGCTTCATGTTTCAATCAATCAGGTGCCGTCTTCACAATGAAGGTTGGCTGCAGTGGATCTCCAACACTGTCTGTCTCTTGCCTTGACTGTACATTCTGTCAGGCTGATGTTCGTCCATCTCTTGATGTTATCCTCGCATTTGTATCGTTGTCTACCTCTTGCTCGCTTGCCCTCTACCTTGCCTTCCAGTATGGTTTTTATAAGAGTATCATGTCTTTTAATGTGGCCAAAATATTTCACTTGCCTCCTCTTTATTTCTTTCATCAACTCCCCCTTCATTCCCAGTTTTTCTAGGACCTCAGCATTTGATTGTTTTTGTTTCCATGAAAAACGACCTATTCGTCTGTATATCCATATCTCCAGGGCTTCTATGCGACTTTCTAATTGCTTATTCACTGTCCAGGTTTCCGCGCCATACAGTAGCGTTGAACATACGTAGCATTTGACAATTCTCATTTTTAATGAGTTATTAATCTTTCTAGATGTTAATACTGACTGCATGCCAGTTGAAAGCATTTTTGGCCGTTCCTATTCTCTGTTTTATTTCCATTTCACTTCTGCCATAATCTGTTATTATATGTCAAAGATAGGATAAACTTGTTACTTGTTCTAGTATCTGCCAGTTTACTGTGATGTTCATTGATGACCTTTCCTTTTCACTGCTAATTATCATAGTTTTTGTTTCTTGGATGTTAATATCTAAGCCACATTCTGCACTGTGCCTGTTTACTTCTTCCACTAGGTCTTGCAACTCTTGCTCACTTTCTGCTTGTAACACAGTATCGTCATCATACCTAAGATTGTTTATGATTTTTCCATTGATGTTAAGTCCATGCATTTCTACTTGTTTGAACATTCTTTCTGTGTATAGGTTGAAGAGGCTTGGGAACAGTACACATCCCTGCCGTACTCCTCTTTTTTATCTCTATAGGCGACGAATAGATATTACCGCATCTAATAGACGCCACTTGTTCCAGTACAAGTTACTAATAAGTCTGATGTCCTTTCCGTCTACTCCTATATCTTGAAGGCACGTAATTAGTCGTTCATGTTGTACTCTGTCAAAAGCTTTCTTGTAGTCTATAAAACAAACATATATACTTTTTTGAACTTCTATATATTTTTCAATTAACATCCTCAAATTGATAATTGCTTCTCTGGTGCCGCTGTTTTTGCGGAACCCAAATTGTTCCGCAAATACAGCATCTTTAGTTCCCTACAAATTTCCTGGTACTCATTTCAGACTGGGTATTCCTAGTAACCAAGTTAAATTTTCTTTATAAATCGCCTCGTTGCGAATTTGAACCCAAGACTTCCGGGAGTACAGGCAAGCGTACAGCCACTATGCTGCCCTGCTCCTACGAGAAGGAGGGGGAGGAGTGGGGATGGGGGGTACAGTACTGGAAATCGTGAACTAAACGTATCAACGGAATTCCCCAGGATAATTACTTACTTTACCCAAGTCGATTCACTTTGGTAATACGTGACTCCGGGCTCGGTAAGGCGGAAATTAGTGTTTGTGTTGGTGTATTATTAACATATGTATCTGATTCACAATATGCAGGGAGGCAGTTGAAAGACAAAGTATTCTTACTTGCAAGCATTCCCTTTGTTCATTACGGTGAGTCATAGGCATACGCGTATTGGCAATTAACATGTTGTCCCTGCTGACAGGGAGATGGGTATGCGCCGAGCTACCACACCCTCATGCTGGCCTCGTGGTCCTGTGTTAGAATCTTAATTGAGACGGATATTTTATTCATTAAGTGGTCTGGGCTCACTGTTTGATTCAGGCTAAAATTGGTACCAAAAAATATATTGCGAAGTAAAGACGGCTCGCTGGATATCGACCACACCACTACTGCAGTGCAGATTCATTTAGACACATATAAGGCTAGCATCATCATCATGTGTCATGCCGATAGGCGTGGGCGGTTATGTTTTGCCATCTAACTCGATCACCAGAGTCGTGGATCAGCTCCGTGTTCTTGTCTCGACCATACAACGTAGCCATACCTTCCAGGTATTTACTTCTATGCCGCCCCTTGCTCTCTACCCCTCGAAGCAATGTCTTTCCCTTCCTGCAACAAGGCTGCCCCAATTCCAATCCCACTGGCATCCGTTCTCAACACAAATGGTTTGGAAAGGTCAGGGAGCTGTAACACAGGTTTGCTGACCAAGGCCTCCTTTAACTGACTATAGGCAGTCTCGCATTCTGGTGTCCAAACGATTTGGTCAGGGAATCCCTTTTTCAAGGTTTCAGTCAATGGAGCTCCCATTTAAGTAAAATGTGGGATACATTTTTGGTAAAACCCACATAACGAGAGAAAGGATCTCACATCCTTCTTCGATTTTGGCCTTGGTGCATTTCTGATTTTTTTTCTAGGTTCTTCTGCTCTGGGACAATTTGTCCTGTAGTAATGATGTGACCCAGAAATTCCAGAGTCTGGTAATCAATCATGCGCTTGGTTGGACGAGCTGTAAGCCCTGCTTCGTTGAGCCTATTAAAAACTCTCTCCAAGGATTGCAAATGGGGATCCAAGCTGTCACTGGAAATCAGAATATCAGCCATGAATGATACAATGGACTGATCCTGTAAGGGATCTAGTAAAGTCCTCATCATGCGCGTAAACACACTAGGTGCATTGCTGAGTCCAAAGGGCATGACTTTGAATTCGTAGTGTCCACTGGGTGTACTGAAGGCCAGCATGGGTCGAACCTCTGGTTTGACTGGTATATGATAGTACCCCCGACTCAGATCCACCTTTGAAAAGTACCGAGCCTTATGGAGCCTAGCGAATAACTGAGTTGGATTCGGCAAAGGTTCCACCTGAAAGTGCATATGACTGTTCAGAAGTCGGTAGTCTATACACAACCGGTATTCTCCACTAGGTTTGCGTAATAAAGCTACCCCCGTATATTATGGGGATGTGGATGGCGCAATCACGTCATCCTCCAGCAGTTTTTTGTATTTCCTCCTCCAGGGCCTTTTCTTTAGAAAATGGCACTGGGTAAACCTTATGGCGAACAGGCTCCTGAGTGGTCAAAGTCATCTCGAACTCAACCAACCTCGTTCGTTCTGGTTTATCAGTCAGTATCTCCTGATGAGCCTCGAGAACCTGGGTTATCTTTTCCCTCTCATGGGAAGTCAGATCAGGGTTCACTTGCACATCCCCATAGGTTTCCTGGTGTACCAAGGGATATCCCTTGCCCTCGTTGGTTCCCACTTCAGTCTCCACTGCAACTGCCATTGCCATGAGGTGAGCTGCTTTGTCTCCGGGTCTCTCCTCGTATTTCCGCAGGAGATTGATATGGAAAATCTTCGACTTTCCCCCGATCCGGATCTGATAGTTGGTTCTGGATATCACCCTTTCCACGGGAAATGGTCCTTGTCAACCTATCTCCAGTTTGTTGTTTCCCGTTGGGAGTAGCAACAAGACTTTGTCTCGATCCTCCAGAGATCTGTCTTTTGACCTACGGTTGTAGTAAGCCGCATGTCTTTTTCTGGCCTTTTTCAAGTTTTGATTCGCCAGAGTCCATCCCTTGTGGAGTTTTTCTTTCAGTTCCTCCACGTATTTATAGGAGGAGATCACTTCTTCTGACGTCCCCTCTTCAGTCCGACTCCTCAACATGGCTTCCAACGGTCCTTTGATTGGACGACCAAACAGCAAAGTAGCAGGTGGTAGTCCTGTTGAGCCATGAGGAACCTCCCGATAGGCAAAAAGTGTTGATGGGATATATTCATCCCACCTATCAGGTTTTCCAGTGCCAGTTTCCGGAGCATTGTCATCAACGTGCCGTTGAAATGCTCTACTTGTCCATTGGCTTGAGGGTGGTAAGGGCTGGTATGTATGTGGTTAGAGTGGAGCACCCTAAATACTTCCTCCATGAGTTTTCCACCAAACTGGGACCCATTGTCCGTCAGAATTTGATCTGGAAAGCCTAATCTAGTAAAGGCCTCCATCAGTGCGTCCGCCACTCGTTTCGAGTCAATCGTGGTCAACGGTATGGCTTTACCCCACATTGTACAGCAATCCACCATTGTGAGAATGTACATGTTCCTCTTCCTAGTCCTAGGAAGTGGACCCACGATATCGATGGCTACCCTCTCGAAAGGAGAGTTCATGATGGGCATCTCACCCAAGACCACTGGTGCTGTCCAGTGTTTCGGTGCCACCCTCTGGCACTCAAGGCATGACTTCACATACCGACGCACATCATCTGTCATTCCCGGCCAATAGTAATGGCAGGAAATTCGCTGCATGGTGGCGGCAATACCCATATATCCACTAAAGGAGATGGTATGCCCCATATGAAGAATTTGGGACCGGTGGGCCTTCGGGACCACCAACTGACCGTACAGGTTGTCTCCCCTTCCTGCTCTCCTGTAGAGTATCCTATTCTTCATGTAGTACTGCCCCGTCCTGGTGGATCAGCACTTCTCTGAAGCTTCTTTTAGCAAGGACGTATGGTTGCATCCTCACTCTGGGCAGTTCGTAACTCCCCCGGCAGTGGGTTAGTCACACTTGCTTCTGCCTCTTCCGTTCTCGTCTGAGAGCGAGTCTGTATTGCTCCCAAATGGATTGGCTCCCTGGGCATTCCCAGAAAGACATACCGGAAACGGAGGATGACGGGAAAAATGGGATCGGTCAATACAGCGGCCTTGATTGTGCCGGTGACATATCTTGAACGAATCTTCACGTTAGCAACGGGCAACTTCATTGCCACAGCAGTCTTCTGTGCAGGCTGTATCTCCAGGGTCTCACCTGTGAATTGTTCTGGGTGTACCAGATCCGCAGAAATCACGGCTTCCCCGTCCAGGCCTGTGTCATACAAATACTCAATTGACGGCCGTTAACCTCCATCAATTCCACTACAGGTGGTTTATCCTGGTCTGAAGTCTCTTCCTCGGCCTCGACCTGTTCGGTGGGCTCCACCTTAGGTTTCCCGGGGCACACGGCGAACTGAGAGTCTCCTGACTTTCCCCTGCAGTCAATAGCATTGTGCGTGTTTGACTTGCAGTGTTTGCACCATTTCCGTGTCCTAGATTTTCTAATGCCGGACTTGAGTGAGCTCTCCTGGTGGCGAGCTTCCTTGTTGACCTTGGCATTTACCGTGACAACCTCCTTGGAAGTCACTTGACATGCTGCGAAGTGAGGGCTCTTAGCCTTCGATTTGCAGTCCCTCGTATTGTGAGAGGGCAACTTACAAATTGAACACTACTTCTCCAACCACGGTCGTTTTGGTGTAGAGCTCGAAGTGCTCTTGCTTCCCACCTTCGTCTTCTCTAAACTTTCCTCTGATGTTTTTACATAAGGTTCCCCCTTTTTGGTTCCTGAGTTTTTGGCTTCTTCCTGTCATGTTTCTCCTGACTTTTGGTGTTGGTGGAAAGGTTTTCCCCTGCCACCCCATGTACCTCGACGAACCATTCGGCCAATTTCGTCACGATGTCAATACGTTCCGAACCTTGTTCTTCCAGGAACGTCCTGAGAGGTTTCGACATTTGCTTCTTCAGCTGGTCGACCACCATGAGCTCTTCCAGACTCTCATAGTCATGCGCGAATCCAGCCAAATCCATCGACTTATGGAGATAGGATTTCAGACAAAGACTGTAGGTAGCAAACAACTCTCCCGGTTCTCGTTTCGCTGCTCGAAATTTTTTCCGGTAGTTATGTGACGTAACTTCGAAAAGTTTCAGCAGAGCCGTTTCCATCTCGTCGTAATTGTTCTCATGTCCTGGTGGCAGGCGAGAATACACCTCGTAGCCGGTCCCACGTAATCCCTGGGACAGCTTAAGATACCATTTGTCACGGTCAAGACCCATAGCAACCGACATGGCCTCAAAGCGTTGTATGTACTGGTCAATCTTCTCTTTGTCCTCCTCATAGACAGCTAGAGGAAACTTCATAGCATGGTAACTATGTCCACCTGCTAGGGATGAGTCTGGGATGGAGGAACCTCCCACTGCTCCCTCAGTTTCCCCATTAGATTGTCTCTTAAGCTCTAGTTCCCGCATTCGGTACTCGTGCTCCCTTTTCTGAGCTTCTTGTTCAGCTTCCAATCTCTTAGCAGCCTGATCCGCCTCAAGATTCTTAGCCGCTTGCTCAGCTTCAAGTTTCTTAGCTGCCTGCTCAGCTTCAAGTTTCTTAGCTGCCTGCTCAGCTTTAGGTTTCTTAGCTGCCTGCTCATCTTCAAGTTCCATCCTTCTAGTGGCTTGCTCAGCTTCTAGTTTCCTAGCTGCCTGCTCAGCCTCAAGTTCCAAACTTCTAGTGGCTTGCTCAGCCTCTATTCTCTTAGTTTCTAACTCCATCTTTCTCATTTCCAACTCGGCCTTTCGATCATCCCTTTCTGCTTGACGAAGCTCCCTCTCCCCCTCCTGTACGTAATCTGTTAGTGCAGAACCTGACAAGCCCATTTCTTCCCCCTTTGCCCTTAGTTCTGCCGTAGTTAGTTTCGGAGTGGCCATATTTCAGAGAGGTAAGTCAGCAGGTTGAATACAAATTATCTCCAAAACAAATATATAGATAATTACTACATACACATACATTGGCACCTTGCCGTCTTGACAGACGATAGTTTGTGCTTTAAAAAGGCATAATAACTTTTACCTATGGCGGTAGCGAGTGTGACTGATAAGGCCAATTTGCGCTGTAAATGTCCGTTCACAGTGGGTGCATGTGAACACGTGGACATTTCCACCATCATGCACCATCTTACGTCTCAAACGCTCGGTGTGTGACTTATCTGCAATAATTTTCTCCTTTGTCTTTATTCCATTTCTGATGTTTGCCCTCCATGCAACACGTTCAGCGGCGACTTGCTCCCAATGTGCATTATCAATGCCTGTATCAATCATGTCCCGCTTATACACATCTTTGTATCGTCGTAGAGGCCGACCCTGAGATCTCTTACCCATCTGTAATTCACCAAAAAAGATATCCTTTGGTATTCTACCATCATCCATCCTCCTAAGATGTCCTATCCATCTAAGTCTACGAAGACTGAGCATGGAATAAACTGTCACACAACCTGATCTTTTCAATACTTCAGTATTTGTGATTTTGTCTTGCCACTTAATACCAAGAATTCTTCGCAGACACCGCATATGAAAGCTGTTTAAATTATTTCTCTTCGTGTGAGTAAGTTGTCCAGGTTTCACTGCCATAGAGAAGAGTACTAAGGACACAGGCTTGATAGACAAGGACTTTTGTTTTGGCAGTAAGCTTCCTGTTCTCCCAGACTCTTATTCTTAACCTGTTCATTGTTGTTGCTGCCTTACCAATCCTGATGTTGATTTCCTGATCTAGGGATAATTTGCTATTTACCACTGATTCTAGATATGTAAAATGGTCTACTATCTCTAGTTCGGCGTCGTCAATAAAGATTGATGGTACCCCATGTGCACCTTGTGACATAATCTGTGTCTTCTTTTTGCTAATTGTTAAACCAAATTCAGAACAAGCATTGGAGAATGCAGATAGTAGACATTGCAATATTCCTCAGAGTGGGTCGTAACTGCAGCATCATCTGCAAAAAGCAACTCTCTGATCAGTAACCTCATAATTTTGGTCTTAGCCTTCAATCTCTGAGCATTGTAAAGGCCGCCATCTGAGCGTGAGTGAATGTATATACCACCATCCTGATCACGAAAGGCATATTTCAGTAGAAGTGAAAAGTATATTCCAAAGAGAGTGGGAGCTAGTACACAACCTTGCTTAAGTCCACTCTTGATTTCACATTCTTCAGAAGTTGCACCATCAAACTTGATTATACCCTTCATGCCTTTGTGGAACGATTCCACAATGGACAGAAGAGTTGGTGGGCAGCCAATCTTCTTTAGTGCCTTGAACAGACCCTCACGACTGACCAAATCAAATGCCTTTGTGAGGTCGATGAAAGCAATAAACAGTGTTTGATTCTGTTCACGGCATTTTTCTTGCATTTGTCGCAATGAGAATATCATATCAGTGGTAGACCGGTTCTGTCGAAAGCCACACTGTGATTCGGGGTAGACTTGATCTCCTAGGACTTGAAGTCTGCGCAGAACAATTCTGGCAAATACTTTTCTAACAATGCACAGAAGTGAGATACCCCTATAGTTGTTGCAGTCGCTCCGATCGCCCTTGTTCTTGTACAGTGTTATGATGCTTGAATCTTTGAAATCCTGTGTGACTTGTCCTTCTCGCCAGCATAGCTCTATTAGCTGGTGGATCTGTATAGTGAGTGTGTCTTGCCCACTCCTGATAACCTCTATTGGAATCGTATCCTTACCTGGAGCCTTGCCAGATGCAAGTTCATTTATAGCACACTTAACTTCTGTTATGGTGGGAAGTGTGTCCAGGTGGTCAAGAGTTGGTAGAGCCTCTATGGCGTTGAGGGCGTCATCTGCTAGTTTGGTCTCACTTGAGTAAAGCTCTAAATAGTGCTCTACCCATCTGTCCATCTGCTGTTTCTTATCAGTGATGATTTCTGCAGTCAAGGTTTTCAATGGTGCACTTCTTTTGATCACTGGACCACAGGCTTTCTTTATTCCGTTATACATGCTTCTTATGTTTCCCTTATCACTTGCAGTTTGAATGGACTCACATAACTTGATCCAATAATCATTTGCACACTGCCTGGCAGCCTTTTGCACATCCTTCCTAGCTTGCCTTAGCTCACTCAAAGTGTTACGCGTTGGTCTTTCCTTGTTTCTTAAGAGAGCTTTCTTCTTCTTATCAATCAAGGGCTGCAGAGTCTCGCTGTTTGCCGCAAACCAGTCCTGCCTCTTATGATCCTTAGTGCCGTAAACCCCTACGGCAGTTTTATAGAGTTTCCTTAATTTGACCCCACTTTTCATTTACTGTGCGATTTTCTGGTGTATCAGTGATATTTACTAATTAAAAGGAATCTATATATTTAACACCACACGGCACAACACAACACAATCACTCAGTGACAATAGTAGAATTAGGTCCACAGACCTAAGTAGACGTGTGAAGAGTGAACAGGCAAGATATGTGTCTTAACCCCTATCCACATTCACCCTAGCTGGATCCTCACTAATATGATATCTCCGTCCTGTAACTAAAGATCCCGTGTCGAGAAATCCCGTGTCAAAAGATTCCCCCCACCTTGTCGAGGGTTTCTGCTGTCCAAAGATCCCGCTTACAAGATATCCCGCTTACAAGAGATCCCGCTTACAAGAGATCCCGCTTACAAGAGATTCCGCTTACAAGAGATCCCGCTGTCCAAAGATTCCGTTTACGAGCTCCCAATAATGTCGTGTGTTTCTTTAAAGTGTCTTCCCTGGAGTGAGGGGAATCAACACTCACATTATATTTTAACCCCTTATTATTATCCTGGAGAATCCACTAGATTCCGTCCACCACACTCCCTTAGTTTATGGACACCTCTTTCGCTCTCTCTCTATGACTACTGGATCATGCCCCCTCTCATTCTTCCCCAACGCAACATACTCAGCAACTCTAGCTTCTAAAAATTAATAACAATTAATTTATTAAAAGAAAAGTGTAATGTATGTGAGAAGTGTATGCGAAGAATGTGTGTCGTGTACTATAATGTGTGTAGAATCGGACCATCAGATCAGTAGCTCAGTCAGATCATCCTAGCAAGGTCACACCACAGCACGTTAGGTCAGCACAAGAAAACCTCACCCAGTGATGTATCTCTCCTGCCAGACGCTGACTTGCTTCGGTAGCTACTTGGTAATCCATCTACATGATCATCCGAAATAGATCAGTCCATAGTTTAACACTGATCACGGATCGGTTACACACTGCGTCCTATAGGTCCCTATAGTTCTTAAATGTTCAATACTTGTACTTGTGAATATAGGTAACACTGTTATTGGTAATACACTTGATCCTATCTATTGCCTATATTGTCTCAAATACAATGTCCCTTGTACTATTCCAATGGACTCTACAGTTCCATATGAATGCTACGTTTAATGTTCCTTTTTAGTCAATAGTGTTCATATGATATGTGGTGTATCAACGAACCTCACCCATCCTAGGTGAACCTTATCCCACAGGAATCGTTATATGGCTTTGCTCATCTGAGTCATGTTCTGGTGGACCCTCCTGATCATGGGCCCAGCGTAAACACTATTGTACAACCTTTCTTCTCTGACGTTATTCATTTTCTTTAAAAAACACTGATTGTTCATCTCGGGTTCTTCTAAATCGGAGTAGCACTTCATCAACACCAGTGTAGAGCTTCCTCGTAACTGGCGGGGAACCTGTTAGAGAAATAACACACCTGGTGAGAGCACTAGTCACTGATCCTACTAGCTGAGTGTAGGCCTACGGCCTCGCTCAGATATTTATCAGCGAACTAAACTCTGTCATAGAGCAGAGGAGCTCATCACCTTGGTCCGAATCAGGCTAAGACAAGGAAAGACCAATAGACAGAGTGCAGAACCCCAGTAGGCACCCCACTGGAAGATCCCACCATTAGGACATTTCCCCTATCTCCCAGCCCATCCTCAATCTCTCCAAATATCATCCCACTACACTATTCTCACTAGCAGAGCTAATTCTCACTTCACTACCATATTCTCAACTAGCAGAACTAATTATCACTTCACTACGTTAAAGTCCTAAACTCTACTATCACCAGTCTATCCCACATTAATTATACCTAAATATAACCTATGGAGTACCTTATGTAACACTGCTTAGCTCCTGAATCACATCTACATTTTGCCATGACAGGCACGTGTAAATTAAATTTAATTAATCCCGCACACGGTAGATGTTTTTCAAATTCCAACAGAGCTAGCGAAAACACCGTCCGTCTTAGGCCAACTCTCTTGTTTACAATAGCTGTAACAAGGTTGGTTTTTCAAACAGTCTTCGATTGTTCTAGTGACTTTCCTTTGATGTCAACACAGGTGTCCTCAAGGGCAACTAACTATTTCAGAATTATTCTCTCCCCCTAGTTCAACCAATGCAAAAGTTGTCTCCCTTGTTTCGACAACCAAAACAAGCCAGCGTGTTTCCCGCATTCTCCCGATCGGGCCACAGCAACATGCCTACAATTTTCTGTCTTGTGGGGAACTCTCAAAGACGGCTTGTACCGTTTGATCTCACCGCCTCCCGTAATAAACAACTTGCAGCTGCGAATCAGACTGTCGCTGTTATTTGTATCATCTGATCGTTAATTCACAGTGATTTCGCGACAGTCAGTATGTTTTTCATCTTACAAAAGGCTATCTTAGCAATGGCAATTCTTGTTCTAAATCTCTTCAGGGCATCTCCCATGACATTATCGTATTCTGATGACGGTTCGACGTGTGCATTCGCCGTCCGTTAAGAAGGAAATTACTGACCACCTATTCATCCGTGCATTCAAACGAAGCTAAAAATGTGATGGTTCTAGCTCGTCACATACCTACAGCCGTTTCTGACTGGAAGCGTCCCTGTTTCAAGCATGTCCAATACACCTCCAGTGGTATCGAGTGTGTTCTTGTGTCCAGTGCATGCCTCAGTATTTTTATTTATGTTTCTTATGCACAAAAGATGTGGTACAACCGATAAGGGGGTTAGATCTTTAAAGTCCGGTGCGCTGATGGAGAGGTGGGTATTTGAACCCCTACACCGACAGTATAGTGTAATTAAATATTGACTTCTCGTTCAGAAATCAACTTGCAAATTACTGAACGTGCAGTTGTCTAGAAAATCAACATGCAGTTGACCACACGGTCCTACAAAGGTCATGCAGCAGTTATATACACAGAAGAGGGACCGCAGTAACTTAATGGCTAGAGGTCATCCAGTCGGCTAGTGGGCGGGTCTAACATCCATATCTAATCAAATGTTTATAATTTTCCTGACTCCCTGGACTACCCATACGACCCCCACTACAACGGATACCCAGGTAATGTCGTGCACTATAAGGATGGCCTCCGTTATTTAGACCATATCACACACCGACTGCGGATTGGTCTATACAATTATACAATTATTGGTCTACCTCCATATACTCAATGAGCCTAAGACATGTACATGTCCCGTTCAATGACTTACAGTATGGATTAGACAAATCTGGAGACATCTACTTTAGTCTTCAACATTCATTTCTTTCAAATTCAGTTCAACATTAGCTTGCATTCTTTTAAGCCAGTATTCTATTGTTTTGTATCATATCTTTTCTAAATATGTTCTGTGTTGAACCGGATGTCATTTGTTCTTTCTTGACAAAATATAACACTTTTTTGAAATAGTGTTTTGTTTGTTGTGCTATATTCTGTTATATCCGAATAAATAGACAGTAGATTACATTCTAATTATGAAATTTGTTTGTTTTTTCGCTCGCTTTGAATTAAAGTATAGTCCATTCACATGCTACTATAGTCTGTTTACTTTTGTCTGCCCCAATATAAAATTCCATATCTCAGTAACCAACTGAGGGAAATGATGGTATTTAGCATACAACTTTACCATTATTGCAATCCAACCAAAAAAACAAAACAATGTTTGTTCGGAGATTGTACAGCAGATTTCATAGTTTGTTTATATGCGGTATATAATTTACGGGTCAGAGATGAAGTGCACATTATTAAATGTATTACGTCTTCACATGAAAATATTAGCGTTGAATAGTTAATTTTCTCGTAGGACATGGGATTGGGCTTATGACAAGAGCCTCGCGTAGTGAAACTGGGTATTACTGTAAAACAATTTTGTTAGCGAGAAATCACTAGTTTTCACCAAAACATGAAAGAAATGTCACCGCTTTCCATTATTTAAGTTGCTTTTGGACATATCGAATACATATTGCTTGGTTGGGGGTAAATATAAGACAGCAGGGAAAATTTCATAACGATGCAACAGACAGTTTTCAAAATAATTGATCGTGAATGAAGGCATTCATTTATGGATAGACTATACTTCTTGTGCACAGGACTGATTCTTGCGTGTGGATTTTTATTTCCCTTGCATATCCTATTTGCAGGACATCGCTGTCAATACCACCACCACTATTGTTGATGTCTTGGCAGTTTACGTTCAGTAGTTTGCCATTGCTTTCTGAAAGACCGGCTCCCATACCAACACGTTATAACACAACGCGGCACGGTCTGCTCCCAAATCGGTCACAGCTGCGTTTCCAACGCCTGGTAAGCGGTTCGCGAATCGCGTTCGTAAGACCAGTGTCCCTCACCATCAAGCGAACCCACTCCAACTTCAACTAATCAGTTTTTTTACTTATAACTGACATTCATATTACTGTTAAACATAACTGAAACTATTGACTCTTTGCTGTACCAAGAAACTCATAGTTTAATGTATCTTCATTGCATTATATACCAATTTTAAGTAACAAAAGACCACGTTGCAAGCCTTGAGGCGAATTTGGTATATGGCACTAGCTCCTTATTCTTCCAGACCAATATGCCACTACATGTTTAATGTGATTAATATCAGGTCGCCCGACGTTACTTCCCAGAACATGTCATAGTGCCCAGTTAAGGCTGGTTCGGTCTAAGTGCTTCGATGGAGTTTCGAATACATGTCCACTTCCGCGTCTTATTGTAGGTATGCCAACATGTTCCACCTCCAGACCATGAATACCTTCAGTAACAATTACTGTTACTGTAATAGAAAACGAGGGTTGAAGAAACAACTCATGATGAAATGGTTTGATACAATTAAACACATTTACACAGGTATTAATCAAATCATCCACGTAAAAGTAAAACTATTGTCAAACTATTTTTAACTGATGAACTTAGCATACTCTTTTAATATCCTTCCACCTGCTTAAGATTGTGGATTTATCGTTCCAGAGAAATCCAATGTATAATTGACCAGGTTTCTTTTTGTATAGTAGGTGGTGTTAGTCGTCTGATTCTGGCCATAGTCTCCTTCTTAACGTGTTGCAGAACTGTTATGAAACAGCAGCTTTTCAAAACGGCGATAGCACTCCCTCTGTGGACTTGCCGCTAGAGATTTCCACCACACGTCTCTTTCAAAATTCTTATTTCTAAATTGTTCATAGTAATATTTTACCATAGTAAATTTGAATAACGAATACACAAACAATAGATTGCATGATTTATTGCCTGGCATATTTCGCTGGATATTGTCAGGTAGATAGTGCAGAAATCACACAACATAGACAATATCATATTATTGTGTGAATACGTGTGTTGTATATTTCAACTGAACGGACTTATCTAATTACTTTAAATTACTTTAGTTTATGTTGTGTGGTTTCTGCAGTATGACCTGACGAGACGTACCGAAATACTCCAGGGAATACATCGTAGTATAACACAGCCCCCTTACTTCGTCTCTTGACATGATAATATAAAGTTGACTGTCCAAACAAGGCCGCTTCGGCAGTAAAATTCTTTTCAGACGTCTTCATTACTCTGTTTATTAATCCTTGATGTTCTCATGATTCCTTTTACGGAGCCCCAATTTAGTAGCGTTTAATTAGCTTCTCGCTAGTCTAATGATTGCTCATGTCATTCACATACATAAGATCTGACACTATGTAACTAATAAGAACCAGTTTCCAATCTATAATAACACAGGTAACATTCATTCACTAACTAACTTAACTTTCAACTACACCCCTTCTTGTTAAAGTGAAAAATTTGCTGAAAGGTTGCTCTGAATTTGCTGCTCATATGATAATAAATAAAAATATTCATCGATGAGTTGATGGATTCAAACACAAACCCGAGACCACCAAGAAACACAGCTGTATTTTTGTATTTACCGTCAACTGAGAATCGTGTGTCGAAGGACATTATTATAAATATAACAGTAATGGGTATAAAACACGCAATGAAAAGTACTGAAATCATGACAACCATCTTAGCCGCTTTCTTGTTTCGGCTCGTGACACCTTCGTTGCAGGTAGTTGTTGTCAAATTGTGTCTCCATTTGGTTTTGTTCCGTAGTTTGACTACCAGTAATTATTGTACAGACGGTAATGACAACAAATGAAAATGAAGAAACAAAGATATTGTTTATCGCAAACGAAATTGTCTGAACACTGTCTCGATTTTTCGTGAACACAAGGCCAAGGAGAGATGTGTTTCTTGCTTGAACAAACTTCATCTCCAACCTGCTGACTATATACACAGGGGCAACACTTATTGTTAGGATCGTGAAAATGCACACTGAGATGACGGCGACTCTTCTTGGAGTGACAATAGTCTTTACCTGGAAGTCAACATTCAAGTGCATACAATTCATTAGCGGCATTCACGAATGTAATTTGTAAAGTGGTGAAGGAAAGTAAAATATGTGCATGCAATTATAAAAGAAATGAAAAAAAAAAACTATTAAGGAAACGTGTACCGAAGTACTTAACTGAACATTAACATTACAATCTGAAAAGTTAATTTGAGGCAAAGGCAATCCATGAAGTAACGTTTAGTCCAAGAATACAGTAAGTTGAGTGTGACATTATAATTTAAAACAGGAGCCAACTTATGTGGTGTTTAAGTCCAATCTTTGTGGATTACTAGTGGTAATTATAACATACATATCGTGTATTTCTTTGCGTGTTAGTAACTTAATCAACAGTTCATCCGCACAGCACAACCATCTGATAGTCCAGAATTCTCAGATCCCAGCTTTAGCATCTTTCTCAGCGTGTAGCCACTGATCACACAAGCTCTGTATTGGTGACTGATCGTAATTATTTGGCTTCCCAAGAATAGCTCTTTAGTCTAGCTTGAAACAATTTGACGTGATGATTTTTTGAGCCCTGTAAAAGTTTCAGAATGGCACCCATCTCTTAACTAATTTACTCGTCCTACCTCCCTGATGGTGTTTAGGATGTCAGTCTGGTCCATTGCTCATCCGCTCTCCCACAGCAACCAAGCTCGCAACCATCTCTGGTCATTCGTGTTCTCTTACACCCTTGTGTCCTGGCCCCAAATTGAAAATGGTTGATCGGGTGTTTGTATTTGTGGTTGTTATGTCGTAGAGAGGATGATGAAGTTAAATAAAACACTTAATAGCGACAAACTGAAACACGATGTGTTTGATCACAACGAACATTTCATATACATAGAAAGAGGCCCATTAGACTCCTAGCCATACCACGCCTGTTCTGTCCTACTGCCAGGGGAAGAATCAGGCCATTTAACTTAGCTGCGGGATCCGTCATATGAGATATCTACTGCTGGGTGTCCACACCTCTGCTGACAGTTGATCTTACGTGCGTCCCGTCTATCGATACGGAACACACGAATCTTCAAGTAACCTTAAAATCTAACAACATCTGGTCACACATCTCAAAGAGATGCCAACTGAGGCAGATAAATGTTGTTAGAACCATATTTGCATTGACAAAATGACACTCCTTTGATGATGTTGTCAGTGTCAGGCTGGTCGCTATACTTCACAAGACCTTACCCTGTACCCACTTAGTTCAGGAACGACATGGAAGCCCAAAGCAATTTTTAAAAAAAGGAAAAGAAACACAGTTCCGATGCGGAATCGAACCCACGACCCTTGGGCTGGCAAATGAGTGTCTAGTCACTGAGGTACACAAAGCACTTATCTATATGCTACTTAACGCCGTTTGGGATGTGCCTATACAAATCCTCTTTGTTTAAATCTCTGGGATAACTTTTGAACGTACTCGAAAATAGTTACAGTTTTAATTTATACTTATCAGCCATTTCTTTGCTTTGGGTGATCTGGAATTGCAATTTAACTCGTTATCCTCCCAACAATTTGGTGAAATCTGACTAAACAATAATTCAATTGCTCTCTGATAATTACAGAACATCAGTTAACCTCTGGTTGGACCACATTGCCTTTTGATTGGCATACACTGTCTAGGGACCTTAGATTATAGATTAAAATCTAGTAAATTCTGGTAAGCTTGAAATAATGAATGCATTCAAGTCATAGCAATTCCCCTCTGGTTGTTATCATCATATGCAATGCCAATACGCACTATCGCCAGTCTTCAATCAGGGTAGTGGTCTTGTCCCGATTATTACACTTGAACGAAGCATCTAGGTATTTATCTGTGTGTGCGTAGTGGAATGTGTGTGTGTGTTGGGGGGGGGGGGGGGGGGGATAGGTGTGTGGGCGGGGGTTGTGTGTGGGGGAGGGATTAATGTGTGCGTGAGGGTGTGTATGTGGGGGATGTGTGTGTGTGTGGGTGAGGGATGTGTGGGTGAGAGATTGTCTTTGCGTAGGTGGTTCGGTGTTGGTGGGTGGGTGTTTGTGGGTGGGGATGTGTGGGAGGGTGGGTGATTGATGTGTGGGTGGTTGTGTGCAGGGGTTGTGATGGATATATGTGTGCTTGGGTTGGGGGATGGGTGTGGGGGTATATGTATATGGGTAGGTGATGTGTGTGTGTGGGTGGGTTGGGGTGGGTGGATGGTCGAGGGATGTTTGTGAGGGTGTGTGTAGGTGGATGGGTATGTGTGAATGGGTGAAGGGATGTGTGGGTGAGGGATGTGTGGGTGGATGGAGGATATGTATAGTTGGATGGGTGCGGGATGTGTGGGTGAGGGAGGTGTGTTTGGGTGTGTGTTGGTGTTTATGGGTGGGGGGTGTGGTAGGACGGGTACGTGGTGCGTGGGTGGGTGTGTGGGGGAGTGTAGATGTGTGGTTGATGTGTGTATGTGGATTAAGAGATGGGTGGGAGATGTGTTTATGAGTGGTGAGTGTGTGTGTGTGTGTGTGTGTGGGGGATGTGGGGGTGGGTGGGGGTTGCGGGGTGGGTGGTCCGGGGATGTATGTTTGGGTCGTGGGGGTGTGTGTAGGTGGAAGATGTGTGGGTGGATGGGGGAATGTGTGGGTTGGTGGGGAGATGCATATCTTAGAGGGATGTGTGTATAGTTGGTGGATGTGTATGTAGGTGGGGGGTAGGTGTATGGGGGAGGGATTTTTGTGTGTGGATGGGGGAGGTGTTGGTGGCTGGGGATGTGTGAACTGGTAGGGGGATGTGTCTGTCGTTGGGGGAGGTGTGTTTGGCTGGATGGTTGGGGTGTATGGGTGGGTAGGTGGAGGATGTGTGGTGGGTGCGTGTGTGTAGGCTGTGGGAAGGTGTGCGGTTGGGTATTTGTGCGTGGGTGGAGAGATGTGTGTGGGTGGGATTTGGGTGGGTAGGTAGGGGTGGGTTGGTGGTGGGTCATGTATGTGTGCCTGGGGTTGTCAGTGGGAGGAATATGTGTGGGTGGGTGGGGGATGTGTTTGTGGGTGAGGAATGTTTTATTGGGTGGGTATAGGTGTCTGTAGGTACATGTTCAGAAAGCAATGGCAAACTACTGAACGTAACTCTTGCCTAGTACATCAACAGCAGTTGAAAAATGCTGGTGTTGACTGCAACGTCTCGTAAGGGATACGCAGCAAATTAATTAATATAGGTGTCTGGGTGTTGTTGGGTGGCGGATGTGTAGGTGGATGGGTGTATGGATGGGTGGGTGGGTGTGTGCTGGTGGCTAAGAGATATTTTAGTGGGTGGGTGGGGTGTGTGGGGGGTTGTTGGGTGTGGGGTGTGTAGGTGGAATGGTGTGTGTGTGTGTGGGTGGAGTATGTGTGCGGATGGTGGATATGTGAGTGTGGGTGTGTGGGCGTATGTGTAGAGGTGTGGGATGTATGTGTGGTTTGGGGAATGGGGATGTGTGTATGGGTGGAGGGTGTGGCTGCGGTGTATGTGTGTGTGAGTTGGGGGTTGGTGGGAGGGGGATGTATGTGTGTGTTATGGGGGTGTATTTGAGTGGGAGATGTTAAGGGTTTTTGGGGAGATGTGTGTGGGTGGAGTGGGGATTGTATGGGGATGTGTCTGCATGTGGGGATGTGTCTGGTTGGGGATGGGGTGTGAGAGGGGAATGTGTGTGTGGGTGGGGGATGTCTGTATGTGGGTTGGTGGGGGTAGTTTGGGTGGAGGATTGTGGGTGAATGTGTGTGTAGGTTAGGGGATGTGTTTGTGGGTGGGGGATGTGTGTATGGGGGATATGTGTTGGTCGGGGAATGTTTATGTGGAGATGGGTGCTTGGGTGGAGGAATGCATGTGTTCCTTGGGGTGGGTGGTTGGATGAGTGGGTGGGTGTGGGAGTGGTGGGTTGGGAATGTGTCTCATAAAATTGTAATATGCATAGTTTATTTTTACAATATTCACTTAACAATGTTTTTATTTCCTATGTATCATGCACTACTGATGAGTGAAATATGAGTAATTGGAAGGGCCGAATGTTAGACGGGCCTGCGTGCCCAATTTGTTACCCTTTTGAAATAAAGTTAAATCAACTCACATCAAATCAAATCTTTTTGCCAAGCTATTGCTCGTTTCCCATCAGTCGTACCAGTTATCACTGTGTATTCGAGTTTATTTCTTTTCATCATAAATCCAAAAAACATCGACTGTTTAAGCCTAATTCTTCGAATTAACTAACGGTTTTCATGTGCTTCTTGTCGAGATGTACCATTCGTGTTACTGTCCGTCTGTGATAATCTTTTCACTTTCCTCAGAATACTCATTTCATTAGATGGTTCTTAGTTTGTCCATATATTGTCTATGCTTCACATGCATACTAGAGTATAGGTTCTATATACCCAACCAGCATCCCTCTTCTCATGTAATTGACAGTCTTTTTTATCAGTGAGTATGTTTTCATTGAGCAGCAGGTTATCTTTGACTAGGCGATTCTTGTTTTTATCTTTACAAGGCACCTTCCATCACATGGAATAACTGTTCTAAGATTATTATACTAATTACTTTTTTTTAAAGAATGGCTTATATAAAGTTATAAACTGTACCTTGTCTATGTAAACTATTAGTCTATTGTTGATCAGTAAGCTAATTCGGAAATTTAATAATATGAAATACATATAGTCAAGATGCGAGGCATTTAATGAAATAGTGACAAACATTTTACATAAATTATTTCGCTAAAGCAAATGTATTAAATTGCACTAGAACAATATTTCTTAATTATATGAATTCTTACATTTACTTTTAACAGTATTAGATTATTGATTTTCAGAATAATCAAACATCTCAAAATTAGAATGGAAACCGAGTTTCATGTCAATAAACACATATAATATGTATGAAAACACGTATAGTAATGTACATTTTAACTAAGTTTGGTTTGTCTTCACAGACAGTGGATTCGTCTTTTTTTTTTGTTACTTATAGTGTCAAAGAGTATGGTGCACTCGTTATTAATAATTCTAATACATTGCTAAAGCATGTGAGCTTAGCATGTAGCCACTTGAATGTGTAAAGCGAGAGAGAAACTACTAAGTATGTTATCCTTACAAAGTCATGGTCGACAACGGTATATATGTTTTCAATAACGACTTAATGAAGTTATGGAAAGTATGGGCTCGCCCAGGTAGAATTATCATGAACTGGCAACTGAATATCGTCGTCATTGAGCTACCAGTACAACAAAATAATAAATGGCAACTATACAAGTCTTGAGGTGTAATGGGTACACTGTTCCTGTGCCATATGTAATAGGTTAATGGGTATTTGAGCAATGATGTGCTAAATACTACACTGGCTAACTTCACTTCTCAGGAAAGATTCCTTAAACACAGCTTAGACTCAGTCGAACAAAAAACAACCTATCTTGGTCGATCAAATGAGGTATGTGTTCTGACACTCGTTGTGTTCTGCCGATGTAGAAGGCCTGGCACCTACATGTGAATAGGTAAATGCAATTGTTATTGGCGTACAGAGGAACAGGCTCTTTCACTGCTGGTGTGGGAATTGGTGTGGTTCTATACCCAATGACCGGAGTTGCAGCACAGAATTTTCGGTCTACTGCTGTAGTAAGCCGGTCTTATAGACTTTGCATTACGTCATCCCCTCGAAAGGTTAGCTGGATGAATACCCTGAGTTTAGGGACTGTAGTTACGTCTGCTTTGGGTTTGGGCTGTTAGCAGTGGCGCTTTATAAATCCTGTGGAGTACCCATTCAGGTTTAAGACATTCTTCAGAGTTTCAAATTCCTCTGTCAGTGTGTCCTGGGTGCATATCTTTCTAGCACGATCAAACAGGGTCCGAACTAAGCCCCGTTTGTACTGGACAGGTGTGAAGCTCTGAAAATTTAGGTATTGGCCAGTCCATGTCTCTTTGCGGTATACCGATCTTTGAATTGTGCCGTCTGCACTACGTCTCATTAGAATATCTAGGAACAGCAACGTTTCTTTGTGTTCATGTTCCATAGACAGACAGATGTTTTTATGCGTCTTGTTCATTATGGCCTGGAACAATGTTGCTTGTAGCTAGCCTGTGGTGATAATTAGGATATCATCCATATAACGATGGTAGAAGACCAAGTTGTTAATGTCTGAGGATCTCTTTTCTTCTAAATGTGCCATGAAGATGTCCGCTAGAATAGGACCAAGAGGACTCTTTATGGCCATTCCGTCAATTTGGCGGTATGACTTAGTTAGAAAATTGAATTGTATGTTGGCGGTACATAGTAGTAGTAGCCTCTCCAGAACAGACGTTGGTATGCCTAGTTTAGTACGGACTCTGTTTGACCGTGCTAGAAAGATATGCACCCAGGACACACTGACAGAGGAATTTGAATCTCTGAAGAATGTCTTAAACCTGAATGAGTACTCCACAGGATTTATAAAGCGCCACTGCCAACAGCCCAACCCAAAACCAGACGAAACTGCAGTCCCTAAACTCAAGGTATTCATCCAGATAACGTTTCGAAGGGATGACGTAATGCAACGTCTACAAGACCGGCTTACTACAGCAGTAGACCGAAAATTCTGTGGTGCAACTCCGGTCATTAGGTATAGAACCACACCAATTCCCACACCAGCAGTGAAAGAGCCTGTTCCTCTGTACGCCAATAACAATTGTATTTACCTATTCACATGTAGGTGCCAGGCCTTCTACATCGGCAGAACAGAGAGCCAGCTGAACAAAAGAGTGTCAGAACACATACCTCATTTGATCGACAAGATACGACACACAGGCGATGCGAACCTAGTGGGGCCTACACACCGGAAGCCTCCAGCGTCATCAATTGCTAGGCACATTCTCGAAAGCGGCCATGTGATTAACAGAGACATTGCCTTTCGCGTGTTGTTTAACACACAAAATACTCGCTTGTTAAAGTTTGCAGAAGCAATAATGATCAATCAACGCAAGCCAGAAATGTGCAAACAGAAAGACATGTTAGTCAGCTTAAAATTACCGTGGTAGACAATTGACATTACTTTGCGAACATGTGTATATTTCAGCTTGATGGAATTAACTAGTTAATTTACTTTACTCTTGCGAATTCTGCAGTATGTACTTGACGAGATGCAGCGAAATATGCTAGGCAATAAATCGTGCAATCTATTGTTTGTGTCTTCGTTATTCACATTCACTATGAGAAAACATTGTTATGAATTAATGTGACAAGTTTTTATCTATGCATACGTTAGAATGTACGTGCAAGAATGGTTTGTCGTGAGTTGTATTTTATTTGTTAGCATCAACTTATAGAGATCTTAAATAACGTGCAAGACGTTCATATGTACTATATTTCCCATACCTAACAGGCTAACGTTGACGGGATCCTTAAACCCTTGTTTGACAAAGCAAACAATGTTTATGATGTTGGTGACTGTTCCAAACACATCAATGGCTTGGCACAAAATCGGATAAATGACCCAAAAGATGATTGTTATGACGGAGTTACTTATTAAGACGTCTTCTATGTCATCTGTGATGTTTGTGCCGACCATAGCAAGACTGCCTTTGGAAGTGTTGCTCAGCTCTTCCATGATAGATTTGACTATGCATTCGGCAAATATATAATATAATATATAATATATATCTCTTGTAATCTTGTGTTTTCACCTACACGAGTCAACTCAATTTGCATGTTCAAATCAAATTAAGCTTTAAAATCATTAAAATCAAATCAATGTACTAAAGAGAAAATGTAAATGTATCGAAAGCCAAGTGTCACATGCCTGTGTTCAGTGGCATTAAGGTGAGTGGCCGTACAATATAAACAGTTCAAGAGGTGAAAGGGCATTCACCGGAAAGAGAATATAAGGAGATAAACGGTAAGGGAGAGGGGCTGCAAGAAGGGGCAGACAGTTGGAGCAGTGAGGTTGTGTGTTGTGTGTGAGGCATTGTGGGGGATGGAATTGTGGAGAAGAGAGGGACAAAGATTGACGGGGCAGTTAATGTTTGAACTCCGAGCTGAGAGGGGAGTTGAGTGTAGACCAGACCAGGAGAAGGTCATGGTCTGATAAAGTGAAGAATTGTGACGGAGTTTTGGAAGATAACTCCGCACTGTGGGTTCCAGGGATAGTGAGTGGAATTCGAGACCCATGGTGGGTGACTTTGAGTCGGGCCTAGAGAGAGGCTAGTATACCTGTCGTATGGGACGAGATTTAGTAGCCTTGAGAGGCAGTGTTATTCGACGTGTTCCATTGGGATGGAGATATATTCTTAGAGAATTATTGTTCCTGGATTTATATGCTACATGTGTCTGTGTTAATTCATCATTAAAGGAATATTATGTGCGCAAATTAACGCTTGTTCACTGACTGGTGTTTGGGTGTGATGCATCTTGGTTAATCTGTTGTTCAACCTCATATTGTTACAAGGACATACCCTAGACACAACCATAGCCACTCTATCTGTCACTTAGTCAACATTCACTTTGTGACAGAGAGATTTTTGAGGGCTGTCCGATCTTGGACTTCGGTATTTTACATCAGATTTTTGAGGGCTGTCCGATCTTGGACTTCGGTATTTTACATCAGTACGAATCAGTTCATTAAGCGCAACAACATGGTTTTCCAAGTTCAATCCAGTAATGGCCAGTAGGCGAAGACAGGATAACAAACCACAGCGGCATTCGGTCAAGGAACACCGTGCAATATTGAGATATCTGTGGGCTCTTCGCTGAAAGAGAGGAGTTATTATCTGTGACTTAGTTCCATCAATTTAGACAGTACTGCGTCAAGAAATTAACAGCAACTCTTTGGTGTGTATAAGACGCCACATCCAAGAAAAACTGTCAGCGCGCGGGGAAAATGCGCGGCGGAGGTCACAGGCGAGCAGGTCAGTTCACGTCAAGTCCACTACAGGTAAATTAACGGCGGTCAGCACGCATAAACAGACGAGGCGGGGACGCCAAGAATTAACGCAGGACAAATCGACCGGGAGAGTCGATTGGAGTAGCAGGGGTGTTTGGTCAAGGACAGCACAGGTAAATTCGAGTGGACAAAACAGTGTTTGTAACAAGTGCGGTCAGTCCTAAAGTGTGTGTGTTTGACAGGATTGAACCAAGGATTGAAGAAAATCAAAGATATTGACAGGTGTGTGTGTGTGTGCTGGAGGCAATCGCACTGTGTTGTTGCAAGTTGACTGGTCAAGATTATTCGACGCAGTAAATAGGACGGGTGGGTACACCAGCGTCCAGGTACTGGGGAAGTACATGTTTGGGAAAACAGAGAAAAATTGGCAGTCGCTGATTTGACGGACAGTTGACTGAAGGGGATAGTAACAGTACCCCTACCGCAGGCCGGCTGGGGCTGTCAAGTGTTTGTGTGAAAACTGTGTTACGGAGGGATTTTTCACTGAGAGTGATAAAGAGAAATTGAGGTGTCCGGCAAGGTCAAGGCCGTGGACAGTGGAAAGTTACTGAGATGTTCCATAGTGGAACTGGATAAACAAGCTGGTTTTGTGTGAAACTAGACTTTATGTTCGGCTTTGTTAAAAGCCCTTTGTGTGCATTACCTTATAATCAGCAAACATTTTGTCAACGATTGATGACGTGGCATCTCCGCGAACATAGTTGCATACAGTTGCCAAAAAGAACTGGCGGTACAGAGTGAAAGCGTTGAAAATTTATTGCCATTATTTTGGTCTTTCTTTTGGTGAATCTATAACATATATGATACAGCGAAGCGCCATCTCCGCAACGAGAGTAACAACAAATCGAAAGAACACTTTGGATTATTACCACGTACAGAGAAAGTACAATAACGTTACGGATATCACTATCATCTTCAACTTTTTTCGACAGTTGGAACTTTTCATCCCCACGTGAATTCAAATAACCACGCAACAAAACAAGAAGTCGGTTTGAAATCTAGCGTCGTAGACATTGAATAAAAAGAACTTTTGGCGACGGATTAGTGGGCACATATTTATCGGCCAACGATGTGGACATTCTGTTTGCTGCTCATTGGCTTATAATATTGTTTTCGGTTGTTAAGCTGTTACTTGTATGTGGTCCAGTGTTTGTCATAGGGGATTTGTTGGGGTGTTTCTCGAGAGTCGGGATACAGCACAATAATTTATTTGTCTTTCTGGTGCTTACGATATTTTTGTAAGAAAAACGTTAATGAGTTGACGTATCGTGCAGGGGCATTGAAATAGTCTTAACCAATATCTAGAGCCGAGTTGTCTGACGTCAGATCTGTGTATATTTTCAGTATATATTCTTTTTCTTTCTCTCTTTCTTTTCGTTATATTTACATATAATATTTGTTGTGTTCGGATATATGTTTTTATTGTGATCTTTCGTCATTTCTGCTGTCTAGTGGTCTTGGTCAATTTATATTTTTATTTTACGCGCACTGTGGGTGTCTCTACACAAGCTTGTGGTTGTTACTGTGGTTTACTTCGGTGTCATCATCGTCTCCGTGTACTCAGCTTGTGAAGTCTAGCGTTGGATAGTCATCACTTAGTGTTATCATCCATTTGTGTGTATATGTTTTTATATGTATGTTTAACAATATTTCCAGGGACTTCATGAACTTTTGGTCATAGATATAGGGAGTATAGGTGATACTTCCCACCCCACTACCTAGTGCTTATAGAGTGACTGGGTGAGTACAGAGTGATATTGGAGCACTACGGATTTACGTACACAGGGAGTGCGGGTGTACTTAGGGAAGTGACACAAAGACTAACAGCAGAGTCTTTACATTTATAGTTGGCTGACAGACAGCAACGTGTCCACAAGTACAAGATGCCTACTTTAATGGATTATATTGAAGCAGGTGAAAGAATAGGTCTGAAAGGTAAAGAGTTACAGGAGTATGCCGAAACAAAAAGAACAACAACAGATTGAAAGAGACCTGAGACAAGCCGAAAGAGAACAGAGACAGGCAGAACTCGAGGCCAACCGCCTACAGGAAGAACAGTTAGCTGAGAGAGAACAAAAACTAGCTGAAATAGAAAACAAACGTCTACAGGAAGTAAAACTAGCTGAAATAGAAAACAAGCGTCTACAGGAAGCGACACAAGTAAAACTAGCTGAAATAGAAAACAAGCGTCTACAGGAAGCGACACAAGTAAAATTAGCTGAAATAGAAAACAAGCGTCTACAGGAAGAGACACAAGTAAAATTAGCTGAAATAGAAAACAAGCGTCTACAGGAAGAGACACAAGTAAAACTAGCTGAAATCGAGTTAAGAAAACTAGAACTATCTTCGAAAGGTCAAAGTGAGGAAAGCAGAAGAACGTCGCAGTCGTCACAGAGATTAAAACTGCCATACTTTACGGACCGAGACAACCTTGAATCTTATTTGGACAGATTTCAAGCAAGTGCGAAAGTGTTAGGCATCCCCGAAGAACAGTATGCTATTAGACTAGGAGAGCTTCTTACGGGCAAGGCACTAGACACCATGTTCAATTTACCTGTAGAAGAAAGGAACAACTACACTATCTTACGTCAACGTTTGCTGACAAAGTTCCAACTAACTGAACATGGATATAGAACAAAGTTTAGACAGTTAGTGCCAGAGACAAATCAGGATTTCACAGATTTTGTTAACACAGTAAAGAATAAATTTAATAAGTGGATGGAGCTGGCAGAGGTAGGAAAAGATTTTAATAAATTAGTGGATTTAGTGTTAAGAGACAAAGTGTTATCATCATGCAATACAAACTTAGTAGCTTTCTTTGAGGAACGGAAGCCAAAGGACATAGACACAATGTCACAGTTAGGGCAAAACTATATGACTGCACATCCTAACAGTTCTATTGGGAAACTAATGAGTGAGGAAATAGTCTGTGCAGCGTACACTAAACAGAACCAGAATCCAGTCATTAGACCAAGGGCGAAAAGTGTGGAGTCAGCACAGAAAGGTGAGCAGCAAGAACTTCAAGATAATGGTTTCCGAGGAAACAATGTTGGTAGAGTAGGACGGTACCCATATAGAAGAGGGAACTTCCAGAGACGTCCAAATTATGCCGGATGTTGGAATTGTGGGAGCTGGAGACACAGGGCAGCAGAGTGTGATGCACAACCATCAGATGGACCAACGAACAACAGTAAAAGGGAGATCACTTGTTTCAAATGTGGAAGGAACGGGCATGTCAGTCATCAATGTAGGATGAGAGAAACAGAGCACTCAAATGCAGCACAAGTAATTGAGACGCTGAACAATGAAGATTGTAGTGGGTGCAAACCTCTTTTTGAAAAAGACAGTCAGCCAGTCTTAATATGTGGTCACACAGTTAAAGCAGGATCAGCAGTGCATGAAGGAGGAAGTCTGAAGATGCATCATGGGTTTGTTAATGATAGGCCAGCGTTAACAATTAGGGATTCCGGATGTACGTCCATCGGGGTGAGAAAGAGTTTAGTGCAACCCTCGGATTATACAGGAAAAAAGATTAGATCCATAACATTTAATGGGACAGTAGAATACTACCCAATAGCCGTGATAACAGTAAAAACACCATACATAACAGGAAGAGTGACAGCATGTGTTTTAGACTCACCAGTGGGCAGATCTCATCATAGGAAATGTTATAGGAGTTAAAGAGTGTACAGAGGAGGAAGTAGTTTATTGGGACCAAAAATATAGTGTAAGCAGTAATGAGGTAGTTACCACAAGAGAACCTAAATTAGAGAGTATAGCTGAGGTAGAAGAGGCACTTGAAGTAGACACAGGAACTCAGGACAAGGATAGTACAGCTGAGCAGATGAGAATGGATCCCAAATATAGTGCTAGTGGCTCCCAGAGACAAGATACTACTCTGAACAAATGTTCACATGGGTGTAGGAGAGTAGAACATAGGCAGTCAAAGAAAGGTAGATGGTGCTTCGAGAGGAAGAACAATGTTCTCACTCGCCACTTTTCAGATGGCGGAACTGCATGTGGGCAAGTAGTATTACCGTTAACACATAGAGACCGATATACTAGAACAGCTCAGGATAGTGCATGTGCAGGGCACATAGGCATAAGGCGTATGCAGCAGAAAGAAAGGTGCCAGATATATGGGCCAAGATTGAATAAAGAGTTCAGACTAAACAGAGACTCAAGTGTAACGGTGCAATATACAGATAGGAAAGTTGAGTCAGGTCAAAAGAGTTGTCGCGACATTACTGACCTAGGGATAGCAAACAGATGTTGTAAGTGTAGAGGTACCATTAGTGATGGGTACATGAAAGGTAGACACAGCATCGACAGGAATCAGAGGTGGGTTAATGCAAGAACAGAACCACCTGATATAGTGTCGGTACACAAATAGTATTGTGTGGTCGTGAAGTAGTAAGAGACCTGTGGGTACATAAGTATAATGCTTTTCTATGATGTATTATTATTATTATGTGATGTATTAGTTCATGCATTGATACAAAAGATAGAAAGTTGTTTGTATTTATGTGTGGGGAATATGGGAGTGTTCTATGAGTATTTGATGTACTATGTAATGTGGTAGCTAGAGTAAGTTGGATTTATACTTACGACTACCCAGGCAATGTGTCTGGGTCACATATTTGATAAGTATTAGTCGCCCAACATTTGAAAACGATGTTTTCTTTTGAGGGTGGGGTAGTGTCACATGCCTGTGTTCAGTGGCATTAAGGTGAGTGGCCGTACAATATAAACAGTTCAAGAGGTGAAAGGGCATTCACCGGAAAGAGAATATAAGGAGATAAACGGTAAGGGAGAGGGGCTGCAAGAAGGGGCAGACAGTTGGAGCAGTGAGGTTGTGTGTTGTGTGTGAGGCATTGTGGGGGATGGAATTGTGGAGAAGAGAGGGACAAAGATTGACGGGGCAGTTAATGTTTGAACTCCGAGCTGAGAGGGAGTTGAGTGTAGACCAGACCAGGAGAAGGTCATGGTCTGATAAAGTGAAGAATTGTGACGGAGTTTTGGAAGATAACTCCGCACTGTGGGTTCCAGGGATAGTGAGTGGAATTCGAGACCCATGGTGGGTGACTTTGAGTCGGGCCTAGAGAGAGGCTAGTATACCTGTCGTATGGGACGAGATTTTAGTAGCCTTGAGAGGCAGTGTTATTCGACGTGTTCCATTGGGATGGAGATATATTCTTAGAGAATTATTGTTCCTGGATTTATATGCTACATGTGTCTGTGTTAATTCATCATTAAAGGAATATTATGTGCGCAAATTAACGCTTGTTCACTGACTGGTGTTTGGGTGTGATGCATCTTGGTTAATCTGTTGTTCAACCTCATATTGTTACAAGGACATACCCTAGACACAACCATAGCCACTCTATCTGTCACTTAGTCAACATTCACTTTGTGACACCAAGAAATATATTATATACTTGTCACCTACCGATATATATTTACCGGGGATGAATACTAAATTCAGTCACTGAACTACTTTATCCATTCCGG
Source organism: Cepaea nemoralis (assembly GCA_014155875.1). NCBI lineage: Eukaryota > Metazoa > Mollusca > Gastropoda > Stylommatophora > Helicidae > Cepaea > Cepaea nemoralis. Next base: position 142,871 of record JACEFZ010028332.1, read on the forward strand.
AAATTGTATGCAGGTTATTTCATAGTGCACATGGAATGGACAGTTCTAACTTGTATACATGTTCTCAGCTGCTACAACTCAACAAACGCTTACTTTACAATAAGGCCAAACAAATTCAGACAAGTATTGTCCAATGTACCCCATATTATCAGCGACCGTTGTTTAAGAAGAACATTATATTCCACCGAGCCTAGTAGTGATAAACCTCTACCGTGGAGCAAGCACGACAGTAGTCTTCTGTCATGAAAAGTAGACCCCTTCCTCACATGTTTCGCCCGGGTCATGACTGCGGGTGTATTTCTCCTGCCACGAATTCGTGCCATGATTTGTGAAGTTTGATGCGATTGTCCACTTGTCCCTCACATGCGCCTTGTGAATGCTCCCAAGTCACCACGCCCAAGTGCAGAAGAGGATCGTGCACCCGATGCTCCGTTCCCTCACACATATTCTAGCACCATTGGCTTCTTCCTCTGTTGTTCGCTTCTGTCGTCGCCTCAACATCTGCAGTTCACTATGCACCAGTAAGCATTGCTGCCGCCTTGTTGCCTTCTTCGTACTCTGTTATGGCTCAAGGAGTCGCACTCCCTCTAGTTCCCTAGGAAGCCAGCTATTCATTTGGCCTACTTAGTTGTGGTCATGTGCTCGCCAAACATTACTCTGTCTCTGCTACGGATAGCGGTTCTATCAATACGACGTACACCACCACAAGAATACTTTGCCTGAGGTTGGTCTATGACCGACATTCCTCTAGAACTCTGTCGCTGCTACAATATGTTGTTTCGACTACATTGCAGATTCCCATTCTCAAGTGCACTGTACTCATTTGGAGGGATGGCTACGGAGTCGACACAAAACAATAAAAGATCCAGACCTAAGGTGAGAGGTTGTTGGCTAGCGTCGATGTTAAGCTTTGGACAATGATATACTTCGACTTGCAGACATGAACGTGAACCATATTACTACAGTGATTTATCCATCTTTTTATTATGATTGCTTCAGAGCTAGCAAGAGGGCTTTTGTGCTGCTTCCAGAGTTATTTTGTGCCTGAGTCTCGCCTGTCCCTTTATGCCTAGTTGCTTAATCACGGAGTGGAGCATTAGACCTCTAACGCCACCTCGCTGGCAAATAGCCTGACCGTATACCCTTCCTGTCTCAAATTTCCGACCAAGTCACAGTACTTCTCCATCTTGTGTGCTGCTCCTTGATTCTTTATTCGTATAGACGCTGAGCTCAACCAGGTTAACTGTCGAGCCGACAGGGTGTGCAGTACAATGTCAGGTTGCAACTGAAACTGTCGAATTACCGCGTGTTAATGACGGTGGCCTTTGGGGTCAACTGTCATCTCCCAGTCTTCCGCGCCATCGAGGATGTAGGGGAAGTCAGCAGTGCGGTCTTCCTTTTCTCCACATTTCTGGCCAGCTTTGACCACGTACATTCGCAATGGTCTTGCAATGGCCCCTCTGTTCGCCCGCTTCCTTGCTACATGCACTGCGGCTGCCAGCACAGCAGAAGCGTTATTGTTGCGCCGTCTGAATGGGTACTGGGAAAGGGCTACATTTAACGCAGGCAGCTCATGCTCTAAGGTCAGATTCTTAATTGGACAGAAGAGACATGATGGGTCTCAGGATGTACCGGACTTGACCATGATGGCAGCTGATCATGGAAAATCAAAAAGTGATCTGAAGATCACACCGCAGCGATGTTGTGTGCCAAATATCGTTCGATGTTAGAGTCTTTCATTTGCCCCTTCTCAAGACACAGTGGCCCTTCTGCGAATGTTCGCCGTTTGTACTCTCATTTCGATTTCTCCTTCACGGATCTCCTGAAACACATTGTCTCTACTTTCACTTTCCGTTGACTTGACCACAACTGAGCTTTGTCATGGTCACCAAAACCTTGTCTATTAGACTGTGTGTGTCCCACGACATCCTTTAAGTTCAGTGTTGGTTGGGCAGATTGGACAGCGCTGTCGGCTTTCCATTTCCTTCATGCTCTAAACGTGAGTTGTGAGCCGCTGACTGCATCATCTTCGCGAGTCTGGCTTGTCCCGTATGAACTTCTTTATGAGGGACTTGAACTGCAGGATGCACTTCGCTTTCTTGCAGTGCTATTTTCCACAGTAGGGCACCC